>LPNX010230403.1:155412-309054 GCA_001517045.1 Pseudotsuga menziesii
TTGAGAAAGCTTACTTGGGGAGAAAGCTTATGCTTCACTGTTCTTTCCAGATTCGGCCAGTGACTCTTAGCTTCAACTCTTTCCTATCTCCACCTGAAAAGAACAATGCCATGTTTCTCTGAATAATTAACCCATCATGGCTCTCACGAACTTTCCGATGACAATAAGTAATATGAGCTGGTCCCTTAGGTGTGCTTGCTTGTTTCTTATTTCTGCAATTCACAACCATTTAGGCACATCAATGTGTATAGGTAAAGTTATGACTCATGAGAAAGAAAAATGCTCAAATGTTAAAATACCCCTCAAGTGTATCATGTCCATCTGTCAGTCCTGGCAGGATTTTAATTTCTGTCACTACAGAAGATTTTGAGTAGCTAACATATGTACTTTCTGCCTGTACATTTCTTATGAATGATATCTTGACTGGCTAGGGTAAATTCACTGTTAACAGGTTGCAACATTGGATGCCTCACACCTTGGTCTCTGCAAGGGTCAAGTTAAGACAAGGTGAAGGGGTAAATTAACCTGAAATGATTCCAGAAGCGAATGCAGGAGTGCTGCCAGAACCAAATGAAGGGGTACTCCCGGTGGCAAATGAAGATGTAGTATTTGAACCAAATGTTACACCTGAGCCAAATGAAGGTGCAGTGCTTGAGCTAGATTGAGGAATGCTGTTTATACCAAATGAGGGAAATGTACTAGAATTAAACTGTGGAGTGGTGCTCAACCCAAATGAAGGAGAGGTGCTGGAACCAAATTGTGGATTTGTGCTCAACCCAAATGAAGGAGAGGTGTTTGAACCAAACTGAGAGCTGCTGCGCAATCCAAATGAAGTACTACTGCTAGAAGAGAAGCTAGAGGTACCAATAGAACCTACTGAAGGGCTACTGGCAGCACCAAATGTAGTTGTGGTGCCAGACCCAGATGCATGAGTACTAGTAGAAGCAAATTGAGATGTGCTACTATTGCTGAGACCAAAAGAAGGTACACTGAAGGAGCCTGATGAACTGGGTGCAGTTAAGCCAAACAAGCTAGATTATACCTAACTTTCTCCTAGTTGAGGCTATATAACATCAGCAATAAAGCTATGCACATTCCGAGCTGCACATCCCTATTTTCAGCAGTGAAAGATGTTATTACTTGGTGTGATTAATGGATAGAAACTTTACTTCCAGTTAAAAATTGTCTTATAACATCACCATTTCTGGAAAACAAAAAGGCCTCCTCCAAGCACAATAATATTTCTTTCAATTGGGCATGGATCAAACTAAATTGGTTAAAAATGCTTAGTAAAAACAGGTGATTACGTTACACACCGCAGGATCCTTGTAAGGAGCTTCTAAGAGATACACCTCATAGCCCGATCTCTGTTTGAAATCAAAATACAAACTCATCAGCACTGTTAATAGGCTACAATAGTTTCAGAAAATAAAAGTAAATTATGTATGTGTACATGTTTGCTTTCCTAACACAAGCTATTAACACAATTTCCTTTCCTGTATCATATCTTATATACTACGTGGAAGTAAATACCCTTCTGTTGTAATAAAACCACTTATAAACATTACCAAGCTCCCAAGATCATAAGACAAATTATAGACAAAAACAACATTTCCAAAAACAAAGTACCATTTCAACAAATTAGTCGGACATGGACCAAAATCTGAATGTTATGGCTGTTGCATAAGCATTGAAGGATTTATTTAGTATTCAGTTTCTGGATACCGATTTTTGGAAGGCGTTTAACCCACCCAATTCTGGCTGATGCACAGAAACACTAGCAGTGCTAGCTTTTAAACTAACTACATCCAGGCATAGTAAGAAACACATGTTAAAAATGTCTTTTCAAGCACATACTATTCAAGAAATATGTAATTCTGTATTTGTACATTTTTCCTTTCCAACAGACTAACACACTGCCTTTCCTGTAATACGTTGTATAGGCCACACTGAAGCAATCACTCTTTCATGATAATAAAACCACTTAGAAATGTTACCAAACCCCAGAGGACAAAAGACAAGTTATATACAAAAGGATAGTTCCATGAACAACAAAGTGTCTTTTCAACAATTAGTCGGACATAAACCAAAATCTGAATAATACAGCTGTTGCCGTTGAAGGACTTCTTCAATATTCAGTTTTGGGATATCAATTTTTTGAAAGCTTTCAGCTCATCTAATGCTGGTTGATGCACAAAAATGCTAGCAGTGCTGGACTTTAAGCTCACTAACCAAATCCAGGATTGTACTACGTATGTTAAATACATCCATTATAAATCAAAATAATCCAAGAAAAATGTAATTCTGGAATCTGTACATGTACATGTTTGCTTTTCCAACACGACTTACTAACACATTGCCCTTTCCGTAACACATCTTATGGACCTCGCTGAAAAAATTGCCTTTCCATAGTAATAAAACCACTTGGAAACTTTACCAAACCCCAGATGACAGAAAACAAATTATAAACAAAAGAACAGTTCCATGTACAACAAAGTGCCTTTTCAACAAATTAACTATGTTACCAGGATACGGATATGGAGCCAGATCTAGATACAGATTCACCATATTTTTTAAAAGCCAAGATTCGGATATGGTGGGGAAACAGAAAGTACAAAAAGATATAAAAATATTTTTATAATAAATTAAAAGAACAGAGTGCAGAATAAAAAATATTCACAAAACACAAGAATGGAACTATAAGTTATTGCGAAAAAGATAGTTTTCATACATATTACTATTAAGAATTCTGGTACCATAATTGATAATTTGATAAGATATAATCATTATTGATATTGACCATTTTGAAGACAATCTCAGCATGAACATGAAGCAGGTCATAACAGCATTGTTGTGAGCCACATCCACATGTCCATATTAGCAGCAAATAAAGTGGTTTTCTTGAAGGCTGTGGCAGGATAAATAACAGAGTGAGTGAAGTGAGCAACATCATAGACCAGAAGGATAGATCAGTAGGCCTTGACCATAAAGATAGATTGAACGAAATCCTTGAAAGCAAAACTTGATGAATCAGAGATCGAGAGCAGATCTAGACACGAGGGTGGGTCAGACCTTAAGCAAGTCTGGGATTTAGGATTTTAGCCTTTAGTTGTTCAGCATTTTGGCAGTCTTTTGATTAAAAAAACATTTTTTTGGGGGGATCGGTGGGTCACAAAAGACTTGGAAGTTGCAGAATCGATTTGAAAATTTGAGGATTTGTTTGATTTTCCATAGGATTCATTTCCTTCTCCAGGAAATCCATTTCCATGAAGAATCCGCAGATCCTACACACTGGACTTTTTTCAAGGTTTATGGGAGCAACCCCTGTATCTTGCATCTTGATGAGAAGACTGAAATGTTTGGGATTTCTTCTTTTCAGCTTTTCCTGTAACTATACCTTACAGTCTTACATAAGCTACAACTGAAGATAGGAATAAGATGTGCTGTAACTTGTAAGCCATATCAACATTGTATGACAATTTTGAACTTGAGCACGTTGTTTTCTCACCTTACATAAGACATACTCAGCACCAGCAGAAAGCATCCACCGTTGTGTCTCACCATATTTTGGAATAGTTTTTCCTGCTCAATATTCAATTCCAGCACAAAAATGAGTCGATGTTCAATACCAACTATATCAACAAGACTTGTTATTGTAATTTTTAAGCATGCAGTTTATTAGAATTACAAAAAGCATGTTATGGTATGTAACAAATACAGAAAAAAGCAAATGGCAGCCTGAGAATAAGGCAAAATATTGAGTGACCATGAATCATAAACCATTATACCTCATATCAATAGCCTTTAAACCCCAATGGTAGTACCTTTACCATAAACACGCCTTACACTACGACTTTGACTTGTAGTTTTCCAATCAACTCACCCTACTACTATAGCCATAGAACAACAACACTTAGAAATAAAACAAAGAGGTGCAGTTTATGTTGGCAACTTGGAATGACGGAGTTTGGGGAAAGTTTTAATAGAGACACATGTGTAATATCTACCTTTGAGCATAACATCATTCATTTGGTATCTGGGTTATTCGAGAGTGTATACCCCGCAGAAAAGAGTGAACTATGTCAAGGCCAGATAAGCCCTGAAACAGTATAATTCCTGTATCAGTATAATCCCTGACCTTGCCCATGTTTGAATCCTATCAATTCTTTGCAATTTATGTAGCTCTGCCTAATATTGGCGGCCACACAAATAGTATACAACCAAGCACAAGACTACATAAAGATCAAAAGGACGACATTTTCGTTCGGCTATACACTTCAACAGCACAACCTCTCAGATTTCCTAATGGATGAGTAAAATCCAAATGTCTTTATGAATGCCATATCCTTATGCTAGATTAAGCTTTGGAGAAGCATCATTCCTCTGTTGAGATTACCTTCTGGTTTGGCAGACATCGGACCCACAAATTCACCCCAAAATATGATCATATTGGCACATATGGTAGGTGCCCTCCCGACTGAACAAAACTACCCAAAAACTTCTTTATTTACTGCTGGAACACCTTAGAGTTCTCATCAAACTGCCAGTCTGCATCTCAAAATTTCTTCTTGGATTATTAACTGAATTTGCCCAGTAGTCCTAGTATCTCCAATCTGCTTGGTTCAATCATGATTTTGGCCATTTTCTGGTGAGATAAATGGCTGGCCATATGTTGGACTATTTCTGAACATATATTTACAGCCTTCTAACTGTAGACCCTCCAAACATACCATCCTCAATCTACTAGAAGCAAATGCACCCTACAGCTGGGAAGGATGCCTAAAAAATGCTCAAAATGCAAAATGCATTTTGAGGGGTAATGGGGTACATGGTGTAAGATCGGCACCTGGATGATCTGTGGATTTGCACATTGGAGATGGCTTAGTGATTGCTTGAGGACAAGTCGGGGTTTAAGTTTGCAGAGGCAAGAAAGACCCGAGGAAATTCACGGGACAGAAAGGCCGCGGGTGTACCATTTTTTTATTTTTATTTATTTTTAATCTAAATGCGCCGTCGCTTAAGCGATGCCTACTATTTGTTAGAGGATTTCAACAAAGTTTGTTGTGTGAAGGTGTACCATTTTATTTAATTTTTTTTATTTTAAGTTTTCACTCACTCAAGGAGCCATCGCTTAAGCGACGCTTGCTAGGCTAGCCGTCGCTTAAGAGACGCTTATGAGCCTATCCGTTGCTTAAGCGACGCTTATGACCACAATTTAAAAAAAAAATTTAACTTTGTGATTTTTCTTAGGTTTAAAAGAAAAAATCCACGCGCCGTCGGAAGTAACCATGGCAATTCGCCTTTCCTTTTGTTTGTTCAATGAACCACATGTATTATATTTTGTCCTATGAATCCATTTGTAGCTAATGGGTTTCTTCCCTATAGGTATCTCTTCCAACATCCGAGTGTTTTTCTTATGAGAGCATCATATTTTCCACCCATGTGCTTTGGTTTCCTCATATTTTAAGGTTCAAAGAACTATAAACAGTTGCCATCAACTGAAAATAAACATGTTCAACTTGATACCAGTGAAACGCCTTCAACCTCAAGTCTTCCAAGGTTTTGTAGTAACACTTTGATCTTTGTTTTACAGAAGAGGGTAAGGCCCACACATTTGATGGGCTTGATCTCATGATCTTCTTTTCCAAAGCTTATCCTATCAAGATGTAACCAAATTTTATCACCATCTTGAAAATAAGGTGTAAAGCAAAGTTTTCCCTACATATCCTTGTAGTTCGATTATGTCTTCTAAAATAATATCTTCAACCTTAGCATGACTTATGCCTAGCTGGTCTAGAAAACTAGTGGCTTTGTCTTGCTCTTTTTGATGGCTTAGCTTGGATGTGATTTCCAATGCTATTGATAATACATAATGTGTCGAAGGTTGAAACCCATAATAGACCTTGACAAACAAATGGTTAGTGGACAAATCTGAGGTAATGTTGGAGCTATCCTAAAGCACATGAAAGCATTTATCCTGTTGTTTGTTGGATTAATAATATAACCATAAAGCACAACCAAGTGTCATAGTTACTACTTTATTTAACCATCGATTTGCATATTTGTTTTTTTCTCAAGGCAATGCACCTTTATTGATGTAGTGATCTTTATTTTTCTCTCATGATTTGCCATCTGGCAATATTAATATCTCTAAAATCTTGCAAAGTTTTGTGATTGCCAAAATGCCCCCCTATAAGAGGATAAATGCACTTCTAAAAGTACAATTCCTATGAAACATTGCATGGTCACTCTCCAAAAATAAAGATTGTAGACCTACAACTAGATTATGTTATGCTTTTCCTAGAAGGGTTTCAAGAAATGTGCCCCGAGGGGATGCACTCAAAATAGCGGTTTTCCTTTGCCATCGGTGCCTAAGTCTGAAGGGTATATGCTCAATGAAACTAGGCCAGAGGGTTAGCTCAATGAAACTAGGCCAGAGGGTTAGCTCAATTGTTAGATTCTCTTGTGTAAATTTCATGAAGGTCTTAGATTGAATCTCATCGGGTCCTTTGGAATTACCAACTTCCTGTGCAACTGGCAGTCAATCCGACTTCCATCTATAAATTCCAATGAAGAAGGGGCAGAGCTCATGAAGGGGATAGCATGGTACCAACAACCTATTCTTTGCTAGAGTGTCTGAGGGTGGGATGAGACTATTTCCTCAAAGAAAAAGAAAAATCTCCATCGAGCTATGGTATAGCAACAACTTGGAGCGGTTGTTGTGACAAAAAATAGGGTTCAAATTTTGACAGGCATGATCCTCCCCTACATGAGGTTTGCAGGTGTGGCTCTTGATTATATTGGATATTGTTGATGTAGCCTTTGAAAAAATTATCATATGGCTTTTGCAAGTTACCACCAAACCCTATTATTCACTGGAGTGTGTAAGGTTGGGTCAAGTTTCTTTCTAGATTTCCCATCCATAGAAAGATGGGTTCCCAAATTTCAACAACATAACTTCATGACACTATGGGTGACTTGCACCTAGCACCATAACTTCATGACACTATGGGTGACTTGCACCTAGCACCAACTCTTTGAAATGTATTCCATATTGGTAGGTTAGAACACAGCAAGAATGGAACCCAAGCATATACCTTACCACTATGTCTACTTCACCAGTGAACGAAAAGCTAGTTGGCTATGTCCCCCAATTGCTGCTTTTAACATTAAACATTACAAAAACTATCTTTACCGTGTTGATGAATGCTCAAATTTCCTGTGAACATATGCTAATCTTTTAGTCATTGTCGACAGGTTGTTAAAGGTTTCGCAAAGCATACCGAGACTATAAATATCACAAGCATATGCAATCTAGATGGTAAGATTTCAAAACTCGCAGATATTATTGGTAAGCACTTCACATTGTTATCAGCTATCATGTGTTCTGCTAATGTTCATACTACATGCATTTCTTCCTAATTAATTTTAATCCTATGGCAATAGGGATTGAACCACCATGGATGCTTAAGAAGTTTTTTGAAATTAAACTTGCATATGTCAACCCCATTCTGCAGGCTGGGGGAATAGGGTCACTGAGAATTACCAGAACTGTTCTATAATGAATAGTAAAAACCGCCTGCAACTCTCCAACTTGGCCCCTTGCCAATTGTAGCATAGAATCAGTGGATGCCGCCCCGATTCGCTTCAGTTCCTGAGCCTGCTCCGCTGTATAAACGTTCCAGGGATTCACCACCTTGGACTTCTGTGATTCCATTCCCTCGTTTTTTCCTTCACTAATTATTGATGAACCGTCCACGTTCTCAATTTCTGTTACAGCTGCAAATGGAGGAGGATCAGATGGAACATTCGCTGTTGCTTCTGCCATGTGACCGATGAAAGACTTCAAATGGCCCTATATCCCTAGCGGGTTTTTGTCGAAAGCCCTAAAGTTCCAATGGTTTTCTATGCTGCTCTTCTTCTTAACCGAGAATAAATGCGCAAGAATAAATGCACAGAGAATAAATGTGTAACTTATGGGATTTTATCGAAGTATATAATCCATGTATACTATGCAGGTCAAGGGCCTTTTTGCATCATCACAGAACAATGACCAGTAAGCGTGGCCAATTAGAAAAAAATTATATTACTTAAGGTCAAAGCCTTATGGTGTCGACTAACAAATGGATTTCTATCTTTCCAATGGAAGACATCATATGTCTCGTATGGTTGTTTAATATTCCCTTATTTTTATTCAAACAAAGGGCATTTTGTGGGGGCATTTTCTTACTGGCTAAATTTTATCCTAGCATAGCATCTTCCATGTTTTGATGTAAAGTAGCTAAGTGAGAGTGACGGGATTAGTGGTAGTGGTTTAGTAGGACCATTCCATGTGGGAGGTCTCTTAAAAAATATAAATATATTTTAATGAAAGGAAGGGGGAAGCTCCATAGTTCACGTTTCACCAAGGGACTCGATATCATTGATAGTTTGTTTGGGAAGTGGAATATTTTAACTAGGGAACTCTTCATGAAGGTGCCTTTTTATTTGGTTTAGACTTGAGTTTTAACTCCTTCTTGTTGTTATTATATTGTGGACACCATTGGATTTATTTGGTTGGTACGTGGACATGAAGGTGGACAATTTTGTTGTGGAGCGTTAGGCTTTAGAGAAATGGTTTAGAGTGAAAGATGCTTTGGTGAAGGTGGACAACCGTGTTGTGGAGCACCAAGCTTTAGAGAAATTATTTAAAGTGAAAAAGTGTTTTGGTTTTTTTTTACACAACTCACTTTGAGTACCCCTTTTTGGAAGTAATGTGATCTTCTATGTGGGCATTGTGATGGAGGAATCCCTTGGAGAATAAACATGTGTGGACATATGGGAAACTGTTATGGGTTTCCAATCCCTTTAGCAAGTTACTTAATCAATAAGTAATCTTGAATAAAGCTTTGGAGGTTAGTAGGTGGATGCATTGGTTACTTGGAGGACTTAGATTGCTAAAGAACCCACTTGAAAAGGGGCTTTAGGTTGTCTTGTGGACATTTCTTGGAGAGTAGTTTCTTGGAGGGGGCCTTTGGAGGCCACATGGCATCACCAACCATCTCGTTTCCTTGCTTATTGGAGCATTTTTCATTTGATAGGGGCCCATGTATATCATCATTGTACAAGTGGCATTGACCACCTTATTTTATCATATTAGTTTGTTGTAGTGGGACTTTTGTATTATGTTACCTTGCCTAGTGGGATAGCTCTTAGGAACATATTATATTTTATTGTATAGAAAGTCTTAGACTCTCCTATATAGAGAGAGGCACTTCCTCATTTTATTTACTTTTTTGGGATATTCCCTTAATATTATTTTACTTAATTCTCTAAAAATGTGTGCAGTACAATTGTTCTTTATTATTTTCATGTAAATCTAATTCTAGTTTAGCATTCTAGAAGATAGAATATCATTGTGCATAAAGAAACTCAACCTAGACATACATACCAAAACCCTTTTGAGTCATACACTATAAATAGTTTTTGTAGTAGAGCCATGAGTCTCAAGACAAAAATGCATCAAAGCCATAGGGTAATCATATCAAAACTATGAAGAGGATGTTATAATACTTGAACATAGTTTCTCTTGTTAGTGGGGGCACATTATGGAGCTACATGATGATACAAAATTGGAGCCATGGTCATTAACCCTCAAGAGTGAGAGTCTCTAAGAAACAATATATATGAAATACATGTAACACTATGTTATTAAAGAAAAATCATTTCTCTAATTTTGTTTAATTTTTATGATCAACTAGTATTATAGCCACAACTTTTTTTGTTTTACAGTTAAGAATATTTCAATGATGCATTCATTTGCAAGGGATATTTTATCTTCCCTATACTATCAATTTAGCATTCATCTAGACAAATCTTGGAAAGAAAACCAGCATGAAAAACTCCACTAAACTTTCCAATACTCATTTGAATAGTGATATTAATGAGCACTAAATATACCTTTGACACTTGACAAAATTTCAATTTTCGAAATTGTGATTCTCCAAGTCTACTCCATATTTATTTTTAGGAAAACATGAGAAAAACATAATAGACAAATGACTCTAGGATGCCCCACCACATATAAGGCATTTCATTACTATTTTCCACAAAGAAACTCCATGGGATTTCTAGAGCATGCTAAATACCATCTAGCTTCTTGCATAAGAATTGCATGACACATTGAACATCCATAGAAATTCCAAGCAAAACTTATGCATGATGTGATGTTTATGTTTCGACTTCCATTATATTAGTTTGGTCAATTGAAGTCTCAAATCCCATTTCCCCAAAAGAAAACTCTATTCATCACCTAACTATCAAGCTAGATGAAGATTAGTATGATGGCATGCTGAATGGAGGCAAGTTGGAAGCATGGTTTTAAGGCATAAAAACATATATACATACCCTAACAAATATAACAGGTGAATAAAAAACTATGAATGTGAGAGTTCATATGGACAATAAAGGCACGACGTGGTGGCAATCACATATAGTCATTGTGTCTCTAGACATTCTGTATGGACTGCAAAAGCAAAGGTTGAGAGTAGGCTCCCATCACACTTTCCTTCAAAATGTGCTTTTGGAGTAGAAACAAAAGGGCTAAGAGCACTCTCTTGCAATATTTTGTACACTTACTATTAAGCTTAGCATTTGAGAGAATTGAATGTGTACTCTATGCCTATAGATAAGTTTGTTCGAAAGTTGAAGTGTGACAAAGCCCAAGTTTAGCAAGCTATGGAAAGAAGTCTAAACTCTAATCCGATTGAAGAACAGTTGGTTTGTCGAGGAGTCTGAGTGAAAGGTTGGGGATTATTCAACTGTCCCAAGTGTCAACCTATAATTTGATGCAAATCCGCTATATGTGAAGCATTGTTGTTGGGTTCCTGGATGAAATCGATTACCTATAGAAACGTCAGAGGTCAAAGACACAAAATATATCCAAACAAATTGTAGTGCCAATATGGAGGCTTTGGGCATGATATGAAGTAGAAATTGAATCGAGTCCAAAGCACAGAAGAAATACCCTACATCCATGATTGTGACTTAGAGGCATGGTGAATAAATACAACAACGATGGAGAATCCTTGTTGTATTTGTTCTTAGAAATAACGCTACCTGACGTAAAATTATAAAGAAGCCACATGAGTTGATTCAATACCCAATTCTTTCCATCTTCGTTATTTTGATTCAATTTCAAATTCTCTCCATCTTCAATGGTCCTATTGAAGGAAAATGCACTGATTTCTTTAACAGAATGTGGAAGCTAGAAGCTGGGAGGTCATCCAGAGGCTCCATCAGAAAGTATTATCATGACTGGTACTTGAGTAATAGGTAGTTTGAGAGCTGCTTGTTATAAAGCCAAATCTTCGCAGTGTTGCGTGCCCAAGCCGTTAGTCCCTATAACAGAGCAGGCTCACCCGGTTCGTTCTCAGCATCCAACGATCGTATGGATTTGGCCCCTTGTCCCCGTAATTTATGTACCCTCGTAGAGTTTGAGGTATGGCTACTCAGATTAGGTCTCCTGGCTGGGTCTTATCCTAGCTATTCCTAATTAGTCCATCTATGTGAATCCCTCTCATAAAACATAGTTGTAAATGCCAATCTGTAGTAATACAAAATCCAATCGCGAGATAGCGATCTAAATTTTAGTGACTTAGCATCAGTAGCACCACCAGCATAGGTATATATTATATAGTATCTAAGAGAGCAACATCTAAGACAGAGATAGTAGAGGCATCAACAGCAGTAGAGCTCCTAGTTTACTTCCCGAAAAACCAGGCTTTGAACGGCCTGGCCCGAGAATCAAGACACCCACATTGCCAACTAGGTGCCCTAAGAAGTCCTCATGGGCGGAATAATATTAAATCCTCTCATGGCCGAATTAGGGACGGACCAGACGGATAAAATTGATACTCATAACCCTGAATGCATAGATTAATTTAATAGAAGCCCCTTTGGGAAATGGGTAGTTGTACATAGATTTATGTTTGGAAAATCCTTCATGTTTTGCTTTGCCTCCTTATGAAACTTCATAGGTTTTAATCTATATTTTAATTTGTATAATGTATAAGTAAATAATATGTGTATATATTTAATTATATTAAATCACATAACATATGAACTATATATATTTATTTATATTAAATCTTTTAACATATGAACTATAGTAACATATTTATATTAATAATATATTATTATTATATTTACATATTTTACTATTATTAAGGTGAAAGAAGTTTATATATCATAAGGGTGTTTATAAAATATTTACCTATTTTATAAATTTGGTTAAGTATTATATTTACATTTATTACAAGTATAGTATGGATGGACTATGAATGTATGGATTTTAACATAATTCCCTAAAATGAAGCATGTTTTGTTGGGAGAAATAAAATTGGAACAATTTCAATATTATGTTTCCCTTGCGGTTTGAATTTTGTACTTTGGTGGGGTGTTTTAGAATAATCCCACTTGTTATGCATGCTACTTATGCGCTTGGGTCGGTGGGAACAACATTGCTTGTGCACCTAGCCTATATAATTACTTTATGTTGCACCAGTCAAGTCAGTGGTGGGAATAGCTTTGAAATACAGCTAGACTACTTATATTGTAAGGGCTTGGGCACTTAGACCTTGAATATTACCTTTTGAAGCTGGAAGGATAAATGAAGTTTACCTAAAGCAAACAACCTTTTATCAACCCTTGATTTATAGACCAACCACACCGGCTCACTTACCTTAACTTTTAGTAGTCACGGGCATTCACATAGAGATAGCCTTGTTGGATGGGATTTCATACAAGCATTGCATAGGCTAACACTTGCTGAATTAATACTTAGGGGAAGGGGGTTCACTCTTGATCTTCTTCTTGGGGGGACGAACTTCACTTGGCCAGATACACGTTTAATTAAGACAACAAGCACTCACACAACCCCAGCTTTTATAAGTGCAGAATCCAACTACTTCAACACTCCGTACCTTTTGAATTTTAGGGAAAACTTGCTTATGCCTACTTAGGGCCATTTTATCAGTTAACCTGGCGTATGGCAATGGGATTTTTTACTCTTTCAATCTGGACTTGCCAATGAATGGTAGATTATACTCTTTTAACCTGGCCCCATACATGATGGAATATTTAGGATTACAAGATGGCCTCTCAAGTAGCTAGTTCATTACCCTGGACATTTATGAATTAAAGGTTGCGCTTACCCCGTCCAGACCAGCAAGGGCGACCAAAGACGCCGTACCACACTTTATCTCGTAGGAAATTGAGGAAGACAAGGTGGCCTATCCAGTAGCTGGTTCAGTCACCCACCATGTACCAGGAACATAGGACAACACTGACATAGACGTCGTAGCACCTAGGTTTAGCACCAAATCGTAGCACATATGAATTCACTGCACATAGCCTCGTACCGGGCACTTCATTATTTGCAGAAAATGGTAAACATATCCCATATGCTTTAAATGATGACGATGATGAACTAGATGACAATGACAGTGATGATGTTTTTGATGATGACGATGATGAACTAGATGACAATGACAGTGATGATGTTTTTGATGATGACGATGATGGAAATGATGATGATGATGATGATCATCGTCATCTTTGTCATTGTCATCATGATTATCACAATGGTCATCATCATCGGCATAATCATCATCCATGTCATCATCATCGCCATTGTCCTTGAGATCATCATCATCATGATTATTGAAATTTTCATCAGTTATTCATCATTACCTTTGGCATAAGAAATAAAATCTACCCAAAATATGTGATTAGTGGAAAAGGGTCATGGAGGACACACACACTTTATGTATGACAAATAACAACTTATTTTTTAAGATGATCAACATTATCATTCTCATTGTATTCATCATCATTGTCATTGTCATCATCACCATCATCATCATTCAGTTCATTGCCATCATAATCATCGGCAATGTCGCCATTGCCATTATCCTCATTATCATCATCATCATCATCATCATCATTGTCATCATTCTCCTCATTATCAACAGCATTATCATCATCATCATAACCATACTCAATATGATAATCATTACCCTCATTTTCATCTTCAACATCTGGGTGTAAAACTGGATGCAAAACTGGATAAAAACATGGATGCAAAAAATGATGCAACAAAAGTAGGCGCATAATGGGGTGCACCAAAAATGGATGAAAAAGGTGATGCAATCATGGAAGCAAAACATGATGAAAAAATTGGCCCAAAAGTGGATACAACCATGGATGTAAAATTGGATACAAAATTGGATGTGAAAGTGGATGCAACAAAAGTAGATCCAAAACTAGATACAAAAGTAGTTGTAACACCCAATGCAAAACCCGATGCAAAAGTGGATGCAAAAATGGATGCATAAAGGGATGCAATAACTGATGTAAAATTGGATGCAAAAAAATATGCAAACGTGGATGAAAAAGTTGAAGCAAAAGTGGGTGTAAAAGTAAGCGCAAAAATGGGTGTGAATTGGGACGCAACAAAAGTGGATGCAAAAAAAGACGTAAACATGGATGGAAAATGGGATGCAAAAAGGGATGAAAATGTGGGTGAAAAAGTGGACGAAAAAATGGATGCAAAAGTGGATGAAAAAATGGCTGAAACAAAACGAGATGCAAAACTAGACTCAAAATAGGATGTAAACTTTGATACAAAAATTTGCGCATGAAGGGATGCAAAAAAAGAAGCAGAAGTGGATGCAAAAGTGGATGAAAACAAGGGCGTAAAAGTTGAGGCAAACATGGGAGTAAAAGGGGGCGTAACAAGAGTAGAAGTACAAACTAGGCGCAAAATTAGGTGCAAAACTAGGTTGAAAACCTGTCGCAAAACCGGATGCAAAACTTGGCGCATAACCAGGTACAAAACCCGGTGCAAATTAGGCCGCAATTTGCGCCAGATTTAGAAAAAGGATGCAAAAAATGCCTAAAATAGAACTAACCCGTGAAATTGCGCGATTTTGTTCAAAAAATGAAGAAAAATACACTGGAAGATGGTCTAGACGCAAAAAAGGATGTAAAACGAGACGCTAAATCCAGTTTTTGTTGTAGTGTAACCTAGGGTCTTTGGGGTTACCAACGTACTAAATAAACTTGTATACAATCAACCATTTCATAATTTTAAATATAAATAGGAAGAAATTAGGAATACCTTCTTTATGACGATCGATCCTAGATTTTTTCTTCACTTCAAATTGCTTCCACAACTTCGAGGGAATCTCCAACACCTGCAAAGAGCAAGACCTTTGCTACAATATCTTATATATTATATAGATGATCAATGAAATAACAATATTCTTGCAATGAAATAACAAGACAATTCATAAGAGTACAAAGACACAATATTGCAAGAAAGTCTCTCTTTATTAATTAACAAGTGAGGTGAGATTACAACCCAACATCTGAGACAGGTGCTCCTCTGCTAGCAAAGGACACTGAGTTCTGTTGCTCCAAGATATCTAAAGGCAAACCACCAGCATAACTTTTCTCTAAAAATCATGATGATTAGTCTCAACCCCTACCCTCTATTTATAGATGAGGAAAGAGAGAGGTTACGAATGTTGAGATGGTTGGGGAAGTTGGGATAGTTATGATTAATGGATCGACTATCCTCGACTAATTGTGTTTATATATTTTTAATTTGGATCAAGGCATACATGAGTATTAATACTAACAGGTTGCGTATGGTATGCGGCTTTCATAAAGGCAACCCATGGGTTTCAACCTTGATGATATATACGCGAGTTGCAGTGTCAATACTCACATATGATACATGGGTTGCAATGGAAATAGTCATGTATTCACCTCAATGGCCATATAAAAAATAGGTTAGGATGGTAGGAGGATGACACATCAAAGGTCATTCCCATCTATAGTGTTTTGGCCACTTCTATCCATTTTGTCCTTTTGTGTACCGACACATTGAGTGTCAGTACTCGGATGGAGAAGTGCCATTTTACATGATAACAACAGACCATTTATCTAAGATGGTATCCAACTATTTGTTAGTTAACTTGTATTGTGTTGTAAGCCATTGCTGCTCTGGATTCACCCGTGCCTGAATATGTATGGCGTGGGGTCAAATTGTCAACCGTGCAGTTCTATGGTACTTCTTTGCGGCTTGGTCTGTGAAATGTGACACCTTGACTGCTTCCTCTCGTAGTGCATCTAAGTACATGTAAAACTGAATGTTGTTGTTCCTTATCATTGAGTGGCCACATATTTTTATACCTTGCACCTTAGAATATGTTGACAACGTCAACCTCCATTCCTTGATAACGTGTTGGTTCCATCCAACCTACCAGCTTGATGAGTATCAACAGCCAGGAATACGTGAATTTATTACCAACCTCTTGTTCCAACGCGACGTCCTCCATCAACTCGTTCAACATGAACATGGATGAATTCATATGTACGCAAGCTGTGCATTGCTCCATATATGCAATGACCCTTGATGTGCACTGATTCAGGTGATTCTTGCACACTATATTGACCGTCAACAACTTTTCTACGATTCACACTGCCTGATCATTGATGGTATCAATCATGTACACCATTTTATCCATTACTACTCCATATTTGTTTTGTAGCTTTGCTGCCAACTTCTTGTCATTATCCTTTCCTTGGAAGTACTGCAAGCGGTCGACCCATGCCTTGTGTAGGCCAGTGATTTGAGATATCAAGTTGATAGTAATTGGGATATTTGTTCCTAGCCACAAATAACCTCCATGAAAACATGCTAAAAATTATTTCATGCATGCATTAACTTCTCTAGATCATCCAAAATGTGGCATATGGATGATCCGAATTCCCATTGCATGGGATATCTGGTGATCGAAGCTCCACCACTATTTTTTCTTTCGTCATAGGTGTCCTTGGTGCATTCCAGGAATGATAGGATGTCATGGTCATTGTACTATAGCTTATGCAGTCACGACACAACATTTTTCATCACATGGACACCTTTGGGCATTGTGGGCATCTTGATGGCATACTTGTTGGTTTTTCCAACCTGTACTAACAGTTCCCCTCCCTTCCTTGGTGGTACATACTTAGGAATCTCGTCTACCTTCGGCCATAGTGGCTTTCCTGTTGCCATCATTTCCTCTTCTACCGTAGTCGATGGACCTGCTTCTCCCTCTATTGCAGTTCCCTTCATCAAACCTCATATTGTATTGGTTCTTCTATCCATAGTGATCAGATGATTGGTGCTCCTCTTTGTGAGAATTGATTCATAGTAGGATCTAGGAACCAAGGATATTCTCACAATTTGATATTACACACAAATTATGCACAAAATAACAGAAAGAGTGAAAATAACATACACAAATATAGTCAATAACTAATATTATTATGGTTTTCCAACATGTACATATGTCTATATCATGTTTATATTACATTAGGGATAAATCGTGAGGTCTTGGAGGCCATCTGGATGCATACAAGTGTTAGACCATGATTTGATCCTCAAACCCCCTATGTGGACCAATCAGTTTCCTAATCATTTGAAATGATTGTGAATGCAAGTTTGAACATGGGAGAGACATGATAGATCATAAATGGAGACATTATAGGTGTGGGTGAGCACATGGGTGAGTGGGAGTGGCTCTAGGTGGCAATAAATTCCCAAGGAAGGAAAAAAACCACCACAAACATGCACTAGTGCCCAAGGTCAAACATATTACATGAATCTAGGGATGGGGGATCACACCAAGGCTGATATGTCATTAATGAGGGAAATTTTAAGTCCAAATGATCAAAGTGGAGCACCTCAACTGTCAGAATGATCAACCTAGAGAGCCTCAACTATCAGTAGATGATTAATGTAGCGTAATTCTAAATGAACATAGCATAGAAGTAAATGAAATGTATCCTAGGTGTTTGATCATGGTACTAAGGTGGATTATTGTTCTATCACCTCCCCCTTAAACCTAACTTAGTACAACTTATACCAAAATATTATCGAGGCCTTGGAAACTAAGGCTCAAGTCACCTTATACAACATAAATTTTATTTTTCCATAAAGACCAAGGTAAGGAGGAAAACCACATGGGAATAAAACCTCCCCTAAAAAATGGACATGGAGCCAAAAATATGAAAGTGAATATCAACCATCACCATGTATCACCCAATCCAAGAAGGGATCTCATATAGGTGAATGTATTCTCTGTGAAACTCTTGGTGAAAATGTTAGCAGTTTGCTCTGCAGATGGGAAATACTGTAAGGCTATCACTTGATCATGCACCAAGCTCCAGATGTAGTGCATGTGTATCTCAATTTGTTTGGTCCTTTGTCTCTACACTGGATTAGTGGAAATATTGATTTCACTTTTATTATCATACCAAATGACTGTGGGTGAATCAAATGCAAATCCGAGTTCCCGAAGAATACCTTGCAACCACACACATTATGTAGTTGCATTCACTGCTCCTCTGTACTCGGCCTCAACTGAAGAGAGGGATATGGTGTGTCGTTTCTTGCTTGAACAACATATGGGATCATGTGCAAGCATGAATACATAACCTAAAGTGGAATTTTCTATCAATGGGATCTCCATCTCAATAAGAATCAGTCACTAGTACATATGGCTCAAAAGTTCCACAAAATATTGCCACAAAGAAGTTAAAATGGTAATTTTCATGGATAAATTGATAAATATTTTGAAAATAATTTGTTCTGGCCCCCGATCATCGTCGCCACTATGAAATAAATGATTGTTTGTCTCTATAGCAATGAAATTTCGTCTCTACTGCGACGAAGACAGATGTTCATCACTATTGCGACAGAAATCTAAACACTTGCAAATCAACGATCATCACAGTAATGGTCATTGACTTTTTCTTATTTTTGAAATTTGATCATTGTGCATTTTTCGCTGTAACTGCCACGATCATTGATCTATAAATACATGTTCTAATTAAGACATATTTCATCAATGTTTTTGCTATAGTTGCAACAATTTTGCTGCTGATTGTTCGATCTGTGATTTCAAAAGTATGCTACTGGTTTAACGCATCTAATTTTTTTATGTCCTTTGGTTTCCAGGTTAGTATTTTAAATTCTTTGTCTCCTTTAATGTGTAGGGTCATACATAAAGTGACTCGACTATTTATTTTCTCCTCAATACTAAGACATCCAATACCAACATGATGGCAAGAGATGGATGATTAGGAGGTATTGATTTGAATGTATCATGATAGAGTTTATAATTTTATTAGGGAAGGTACATGAGAAATAATGGGTTCATCTTAGATTAATGGGTGTTTTAGGTAATACTACATATTCTTATTTAAAGTAGATAAAATGGTTAGATCATCATGAAATTGATTCAATTTCAAAATCTTTGTAAAAATTTAGTTTTGCATTGAGGTTTGTAGTTAGTGAACTAATATTTTTCCAATGAGTAAATATAATGTCATCGGGATTAGTCTCTTAATCATTGTTTGATTAAAAACAGATGAAGATGAACTAATTAGGGAAACACCATCATTGCTTTTGAAATGTTTTATTTGTTTAGTTTCTTATTTATAGAGGGGTAAACTAGCACATGGTGATATCCTATGTGAAAGGAGGGTTTTTTTTGATATGTAACATGTCAAAGTAAAGTCAACTTGGATTTACTAATTAGATTTGTCACTTTCCATGTCACTTCCTTTAATTTTCTGCCTCCTTTAGTATATATATATATATATACTCTATTTAATTTACTTATACATTGAATGAGTTATTTTGGTTCTTATAAGCTATTAGAATGTCAAAGAAATATACTTGGGTAGAAAATAATAAGAGGTATGCTAAGTTTAAGGCAACATTGGAGGCAAAGGGCGATGGAAAGTGTTGTTGCCTTTGCAATGATTGTAGGGGTTTGTGAACGAGAATAGTTTTAAGAACAAGTGTTGGGAAACATTGTAAGGAGAACGGGCATGCTGAAGGGGGGTTTAAATATCATCCATTGGTAAGACATTATTCATTAGATAATGTACTTCTTGTAATAGTATTGATAATGTATTCACAAAATGTTTTATCATTTAAAAAAAATATGTGTTGTATATTATACACTAATGTTATTACATTGTTTCTAATTATAAATACAACTCCCCCTAAATGTCGACCACCAGAGAGCTATTTGCCACATAATTATAGTAGAAATACTACTTTACAAGGTGAGGAGCATGGAGATCATAATATTGAATATCAAGTTCTTAATGATCCTATGGACGAAGATGACACTATTGATACAAATGAAAAAGATGAGATAAATAGATTGATCCAAGACACATTTTCTCCATTGGATTAGGACAACCTCCATGATATTCATGATGTTCGTCTACTTGAGAAGTACCAAGAACCTCTTTATGAAGGCTCAACAATTTTTTTTCTATCTTCTATAATGTTATTGGTGAACTTGAAAGTTTTGAATGGTTTATCAAACACTTGTTTCACATAGCTCCTAAGGTATGCAATGTACTAAATGCATCTTCACATGGTATGCAAAGTTCACTATTTTCCTCTATTTTTAGTGTTAATTAATTCATAAATTAGGGATAAGTAATATTTATGATTTATATTGTTTACATTTCATTTTTTTGTCAATGTTGCAGATTGTTGGGTGAATTTATATTGACACCATCAGATAATTTACCACGCACATGTTGAGAGGTATTCTTGATTATGAAAGAAATTGGAATGGACTACCAAGCTATTGATGCATGTCGTAATGATCATATTATACATTATGGAGAATATGCATCAGAAAACAAATTCCCACAATCATAATCTAATAGACATCGAACTGATCAAGTAACAAAAAAGGTGCCTTGCAAATTTCTTCATTATATTCCCATAATTCCATGTTTCCAACAACTATTCAGGTGCCAAAGTATAGCACTGTTTATGGATTACCAAGCAAAGAACAAAATTGAAGATGGTGTTCTTCGAATGTCTGCAGATGGTTTCGATTTAAAGAACATCGAAGAAAAATGGTCATTTTATAAAGATGAACCTTGTAATGTTAGACTTTCATTAGCAGCTGATGGTTTCAATCCATTTGGAGAGATTCGTTCTAGTTACTCAGTGTGGCATGTTTTGATCATAAACAATAACCTTCCTCCTTAGATGTCAATAAAGAGAGAGCACATAATGTTGACAATGATTATTCTAGGTATTTTTTTAAAGTAATTATATTATTTAATTTCTTTGTTTCATTGCTGCATGAGAACACCTTTTCTATATTGGGACACATAACTAAATATCATCTTATGTTGAATAAATTAGGTAAGTACCAAGTTAAAGATATGAATGTATATATTGAGCCTCTTATCGATGAGCTATTGAATTTATGGGATGGAATCACTATATATAATGTCTCTAGACCAATAAGACAGAAACAATTCTAGTTCCATGGAATACTTGCATGGATAGTTCATGACACTCCTAGGTTAAAAATTTTTGTGGTATGTAAATTTCTGTTGCAGTTCGAATTAATATTGTTTTAAGCTAAATATCATGTATTTTTTATTTAAATTAATAATCTTTTGATGCTTATATAACATTAATACATATATATTGCAAGTCTTCAAACAAAGGGAAAATTTTCATGTCCAGACTGTGGTCCTAGGATAAAGTCTCATCATTCAAGAAGTTTAGGAAAGGAGGTGTTTGATGAGTACATGCACTTTCTCTCTAAGAACCATAGGTATCTAACTAACGAGAAAACAAAATTCAATGGTAAAGAATAGAATGGGAAGAAACCATGAAGAATGACACCTCACTTGTGGAAGTTGGAATATAAAAGACATCGTCATGGTATGGAAATTGTATATGTATCATATAAATATGTAATATTATGAATTTTATATTTTTATTGAATTTTATGTACCATGGGTGTCATGAATTAGTGTTAGTGTGTTTTTGTTTATGTTTAATATTGAATCTTGTGAAGGCATGAATGGGCTTCCATGAGGAATGAAGAGTTATCCCATACGATTCATTAGGTTTCCTTACTATGAGCACCTACAAATAGCTCATTTGTTCGATACAACCGATATAGCGAAGAATGTAACATAAATGATATGGTGAATCTTAAATGGAAGGGCTGGAAAAGATAAAATTGGAAAAAATTGTAGTGACATTGCAGAAGCCAATCACACATTGCAAAGTGTAATTAATTCCAATGCCGAAGAGGGGGACCGAAATATTAGTCTTCCATGGTAATTGACAGAGAAACAAAGCAATGATATAAAAGAGTTCATTTATAAAATAAGGTTTCTGACTGGGTTCTCATCAAACATACAAAATATCTTAGTGAAAAATGGTGATTTGGTGGTGTTAAAACTCATGATTGGCATACATTAATTAAGGTAATTATTTACATATATAATTTCCATTTAGTACATCTTTTTAGTAATTGTTGTCTCTTATTTAGAAATAAATAATGGTTTTCTTTTTGTTACAGTATGTTCTACCTCTATCTATCCTAGATAGCTTTGACGACAACATAAAACAAGTTATATATGATCTTAGTAAATACATGAGGTAAGTAACAATTTATATGCATGAAAATTTTTGTTCACTTTACTTCATAGCTTATTGATATATTCTGTTTTACAGCTTGGAACTTTATTATATATGCCTCAATCTTGTTGATCACTGTTATTTTATTGCATCAATTATAGGTGGATTTCATTTAAAGAAATCCATAAAGAAGATATTATGTATTGGAAGAGAGAAATTCCTCATCTAATGTGTGAAATGTAGAAGTATTTACCTCCAGGATTTTTCAATGCATAAGAACACTATCTCATACACCAAGTTGAGGAGATTGAATTGTGTGGACCTGTATACACAAGATCAATGTGGATGGTGGAAAGGCATTTGAAGTCATTGAAGGATTTTATTAGACAAAGAGCACATCCCGAGGGTTCTATTGTGCATGGATATATGGTATATCAATCCATGGTGTACATTAGTCAGTATCTTCCAAATTTAGCAAAACATATAAGCCTTCCTCGCATTTGGCATGTCAACTCCATCAACAAATTTGAAAGGGAGGTCCTGTTGGGGAAAGGTAGAACAAGGAAAGTGAAAGGTAATTAGATGGTATATATTTAATTTATTATACAATTATATTTTAAATTTCATATATATCTTACTCATGTAATTTTAATTATTCCATCATTATTTTAAGGTAAACTTAATTTCCTTTAATGATAACTAACTTACAATTCTTAATTGTTATTTTTCTCTATAGTTGGTTGCGTATGGAATGTAGTACATTTATACATTGCAAAAAATATTGATTGGATGGAGGAATGGACAGAACGATGTATAGAATTCTATGGTACCTTATCATGGGAAGGGGTGAGTAAATTGATTAAAATAGTGCACCGTCATCGAGAAGAATATCCGGGTGAACTTACACAAATGGAAATTTATTTAGCATATGGTTTAAAAGATAAAAAGGAAAGTATATTTTATACCCTGATCATTTTTTCATTGTTTTCGATTATATAAATGTATTTCTTTTGTGTATTTCTTCTTATATATTTATTTACTAAGTTGAGCATGATGCAGTTGATACACCACAAGGCTATGTGGTCCAATGTTCGTAAATGTCGCATCAAAAAGTTGGATGAAAAGAAGAAAACATTCGATTGTGGGATAACTACAATTTTTCAAGTCATTAATGTTTCCTCTAGAAGTGACAAGCATCCAGAAGTATCTGAAAATAGGTATTATGGTTATTTGGAAGATATAATTGAGAGTGAATTTAATTCCTTTAAAATAGTCATGTTTGAGGTCGAATGGTATAGGATACGAAGGAATGAATGTGATCCTGAAAGAACTGTTATTAAGCATGCTAATGGATTTACCATGGTTAATAGAAGGGAACTTGAATCAGGTACAGAGCCTTATGTTCTTCCAAGTCAATGTGAGCAGGTATTTCAATCATAGGTGTTAGGTAAAGTAGGTTGGTCATACATTGTTAGATATGATCCAAGAGGAAGACCATTCAAGTATAATCTAGAGGAAGAAGATAGTGTCAAAGAAGAAGGTGATGCACATCAAGAGAAGTTGGCCACTGCAGATGTGTCATATGAAGAATCTGATCAAGAATTTGATCATCCGAATGATGTAGCAGACGATTTTGTACTCGGTGATGATATTGATGATGAATATTTGATGATGATGCTGGTATGAGTGATCCTTTCAACAATAGCAATTCTAGAACAGATGATGATACAAATGAAGAAGAAGATGATGAGTCATGATCATCTATGTTATAATCCTCAACACCATCTATTTTATAATCATCATCATCATCATCATGCTCATCCTCATTAGAATAATCGCAACCATCATCATCTTCATCTTTATGATCATAAATGGTATCATAATAATCATCATCATCAATGGTATCATCATAATCATCGTCATATTCATCCTCACTATCTTTCTCATTAGCATCATTATCATCATCATCATCATCATAATCAACCCCATCCTCATCCTCAACCTCATCATCATCAATGTTATAATCATCATTGTCATCAATGTTATCATTATCATCATCTCATCATGTTCATACTCATTATAATAATAGCAATCATCATTGTCATGTTCATCCTCATTAGAATAATTGCAACCATCATCATCTTCATCTTTATTATCATCAACGGTATCATCATCATCATCATCATCACCATCTTCATCATCGTCATCATCAACATCATAAACAACCTCATCCCCATCCTCAGCCTCATCATCATTAATGTTATAATCATCATTGTCATCAATGTTATCATCATCATTATCATTACCATGTTCATATTCATCTTCATCATCATCATGTTGATACTCATTAGAATAATCACAATCATCATCATCATGTTCATCTTAGCGATGATTTGTCGTGGGAAAATTGTTCACATGTACTAGTGATATAGATGAGAACCATGACATAATTGATATGGAGAGATATCCTAGGAGCTATGTTCATCATGTACTATGTTGATTTATGTGTGCATTAATGTGGTGGTGCACCTAAGGGGTTATAAAAGGTATTGAGTGATAAGTTCTGGTAGTTACCTATTACTAATTACTAGGTTTATAACCCCTAATCATTGATAAGACAAAACCTTGCAACCACTATACTTTTAACTTTGATAATCCCTTATGAACCCTTTACTTCCATAGTTTTTCAACTCAACAATTGATAATTTGTCACTCCTAATAATTTTTAAGATGCGTTGCTAGGAAAAATGCACCTCTTGCATACAAGAGTTGTTCCCCTTGTCTGAATGGTTCAGATCTAGAACAAATGGGTTACAACAGAGATGGAAGACTACTCCTAGAAGTTGTGGATATCTTGAATGTGTCCTTTGATAGAGTGGTGTAGCTGTTTCCTATGGTGATAGATCTTCACGGTCGTACCTGCACAATCACATGAAATAAGAAAACAAGGTAAAAAAGTACCAGAATATAATCAACAATTCTATGCCAGTGACTAAGGAATCCAACAATAAAATACATGATTACAACATAACATATCTTATGGGAAAGGAGCCAACTTTGCATTAAAGATGAAGAAGGAATATTACAAACTTCACCTTAGTGTTGAGATACTGCTTCACATGTTGATTCCTTGTCCCAAAAAGCTCCAACTTGCTCCTTCTATGCTCACCCTACTGATTTGGCTAGAACCTCGATGCAACAACATAACGTTTCTCTCTCTCAACCATGGGGTATGATTCTAGTTTTATAGGCCTTGGGAGGATACAGATGGTTGAGTATATGGTGGATGAGGTGGAAGGGAGATCCCAAAAATATGGATCTCAAGTCCAAGTGGTCCTTAGGAGTAGGGATGATGGTTCCATGACGTCTTCCCTCAAGAATATTTGTGAAATATTCTCTTTTTCACTTTTTACCTCAGGAATTGCTTCTCCTCCAATATGACAGAGTAGTGATAGGGTAGAACCGCACATTGAAAAAGGGGAAAAAATGGTGGCACCGCTTACTATCAAGAGACAATGAGCATTACTAAAGAAGGTAACACTTCTTTCCTTAAGGTAAAAAGTGGTGTTGGACTTTTGTCTATCAAACTGAAGTCAGGGCCAGTATTTAACTTCACAACTTGGGATTCATGGAAATAACTGATGTTTAGGACCTCATCACATGATGATGATGATATTTATGTGTAACATAATTCGACCCAAAGCATGATTCTATAGGGATACAATAGGCGAGAGATTTTAAAGAGAAAGTTATCATTTCAAGGAAAGAATTCACTTGATCAGAGATAATCATCAAGTAGGCATATTCAATACATCAATACTTTCAACTCATGACCAAATGTCTCCTCATCATGGCTGCAAACCGATACAAGGAAGATCCATGAGAGAGATGAAAAAACATGGCTGCTAGAATACAACATATATCCATGTGATAGAGGACTCAAACTTCAGAGATAGCTACCAGACATACACTGTAGATGTATGTCAAATGGACACAAATTTGAGCATAGCCACACCCATACAAATTTGGATCCATGCTAGGACTCATACAATATACTCCATGACAACTTGAGGAAAGAAATGAGCGCTTAACAAATAACCAAGGTCTTCATCTCATCTTCCACATAGTACGATTCTATCCATGTGATTACAATGATTTGATGTCGAACATGGTAGAAACCACTTGATTACCGGTCAATGAAGTGAACTGTTAACAAGTACGAGGGATATCACCATTGATGTCAATGATTCCCAAGGTACCTTAGTACAATCTCCTGAGTGTGAATAGATGATTTGATGTTGAACACTCAGTCGAATCTATCGATCAAAGGTCAATGATGTGAAACTATTTCAAGAGTGACATAATCTGTCATTAAGGAATACAGACCTCAAGGTACTAAACTTGTTTCTAAGACTAATTCTTGGATGATGAGCTGATGTCAAAAAGATTAGTCTCATTGAAGGAGGGCCATGATGAATCCCACATCGATGACAAAAAAATTGGAACAAAGTTCTGGATTATTGTAGATGATGTAACCATAGGACTGACTCAAGACATAATAACACAAAGGATGTTTCGATTACAGAGGTAAAATTTCAAATTCCCTTTGAACATCGGGAAACATGATAAAAGACTTGGTAGCATTGACTAAACCAGGAGGATAATAGGACATAATGCACTGGCGGACAATGCATTCTTTGAAAGACTCAAAGGAGTGACATGACTCATGGAAGTGGATCGACTTGGAAGAAAGCTGAACACCCAATCGACTGAATGAAATGTTAACAATTGCCATGTTCAAAGGTGACTACAAACTTCCATTTTATTTGCAAAATGAATTAGTTCCCTTCCCTTAATTTCTCCATCATGATTGAGGAGTGCCTCTTTTCATTTTTACGAGTTCAAAGAGGGTACCAAACACTTGTTGTAGCTCATCTGAAGAAAAGTCCATTCTCATAAATTTCACAAACCTGAGAAAGGAGTGGTTCATTCCCAAAATAGGGTCTCTCAGTGTTTAGTTTAACCAGTCCATTTAAAGTTAACTCGGCATCGTTCATGTTTATAGAGTCTGAACAAAAATAGAAGAAGACTCCAAAAGGTCCTTTTTTGCAACTAGTTAATCTAAACTGAAAAAGAGATAAACTACTGTCAGAAAGATGACTCTTCAAGTACTTTTATGAGCATGAAGAAGTAAATTTCGCTCAACAATCTTTTCACATTTAGGGAGTTCGAAAAGAGTTTAAAGAAGACTCCACTTAGGGTTTCTTTTTGTGATGAATGGGTTTAACGAGCTTGAAAAGAAGAGAAAACAACTCGGAACTTTGATTCTAGGTTTAAAGAGCATGATCAATGTGCTGAAATGAATGCTCGACGACTTTTTCCATTTTGAAAAAGTATGGAAAAGCCAAAAACAAACTTACCTATAGACAATTTTGTTTTACTTATGTCCCTGCAAAAACTTTAAAAAGGCCATTAGTTTCCCAAGAATATTTTAAAACTGACTTTTATAAACTATAAAAAGGGTATTTTTAATGCAAATGATTTAAAAAACTTTAAAATAATATACAAACCCTAAAAATATTTTATAAAAACCAAAGTAAATAGTAAAAACTAACTCATTTACCATTTACCAATTCTTGGAAAACATTTGGGAGAGTTGTGTGTACATCTTCAGTTGGATAATCCGGAGCTATTTCTCATCTGTTTTTCGAGATGCCAATTTCAGGTGAGAGATAGAAATATCCTCTTAATTTCTATGGTTGCCATTTTTCAATTTCATGGCTTTTTATTTCAGTTTTGGGGCTTTTAATCCAAGCCTAAAAAACGCATCCCAGGTAACGCTTATAGCCTTCACGGGAGAGCGGTGCCCAATAAGAACCGCCTTTCTTTAGGCTTGCAAAGGTGGTGGCATCACTCTGTCATAAGGATATGGGAGCGGTGCCAACCATAGTGCCCAAAATATGAATTCCCTAGCAAAAATAAAGTATTTTAAGCATTTTCAAAGATTCGATATGTGTCTAAATTCCTCATGGATTGTTTTTGACAGGTAATTCTGCTCAAAATTGTGATTTGGAAGGAGAGGAAACATGAAGATGACGATGCCTGCACTACGAGAAATGTAGCTTGCATTGCTTCTCTATGAGGCTGTGGCCTCTTGAAATCTTTCCACGCTCCGAGTATGGTATGACATGTGCAATTACTGGAGAACATACTGCGGATGTGGAACATATCCTCACCATAGAGGTGGAAGACATATAATTTCTCATTGGGTTGTCTAGGCATGTACCGCCTATTTCACTAATAGGCTCCCAAGGGGGAGATATTACAACAAAAGAGTTGATAGTTTGTCATTGCAATCCAGGAACCAAGATGTTGGGGAAGAAAATCATGATCAAATAAGTGTGGGATTTTCCAATTCATACTATTCTATTTACCATGCATAGGTTAGATGGGAGCCAAGGGGACCACCAAGCTTCCTGGGCTCACATGTTGTATGCCCTAGAGGCCATGACGCCCACAGTATTCAACTGGGCCAAGGCACTATTACCCGTGTTCAAGGATCAACTGACCAAGTGTCGGCAAGGGGAACTAAAACAGTTTGGTAATGAGACCATTCTAGCATGCTTATTCTTTGAGAGGGTACCCCTCTTGAGGCCCCAGGTGGTATTCACAAAGTTGATACCTAGAGACCCCTACATGCCGCGGTGGGTGGAGATCATGGCCCGCATTAGAGGTGGTGGGTCAAAGGTCAAATACAGGGCTCCTTTCTTTCGATGGTTGAACGACCATATACTCATGATTGAGGACTATGCCTATGAAGGGACCAAATTTCAAAAGGATCCCAACCTTCCTCTACCACCTAACACTCATTGGGGCGACATCGGTAAGAAGCAATACTCAATATGTTGATTAAGGTTTTTATATTTTCATATTTTATGATTTTTATGGATGATGAAAACACCTAATGTTTTTTCATGCAGATGTTGGGGATGCATGGCCTAGGTGATCATCCCCAATGGAAAGGTGAGTAGGAGCTCGCTTTGTCCATAGAGGCAATGATGAGCTCACCGAGCTGGAGGAGAACCTAGGTCGGTTGAATTTGGATATCTTGAATGCTGCGATAGATGACCTCCCTAGGAGGTTTCAGAGACATACTGCGGGAGTGTCAGGTCACTTCAGTTGCTTGCTACGTAGGGTAGCAATGGCTATTATGTGTTACCGCAAGCATCATTAGGTGGTCTACGTTATGTATCACTGAAATCTAGCTAGATTCAGGATTTTTTTTATCATTTTGTATACTTGAAAGCCAGAGTGCTTTAGATGGGGTCTCGTGACCATATTTTTGTAAAAACACTTTATATATATATATATATATACAGACTCAATTTTGGTGTTTATATGTGTTTCAAATGGACAAATTGTATTTACGTGAGTTTTATGTGTCTTCTACAGTTTATTTTACTTTACAATGGACCATGTTTTATTTTTAAAAGTTATGAATGGGCGATATACCAGTATAGAATGTAGTTTGCTAATGATTCAGAAACCATATTATTAGACCTACGGATATGCCTGTAAGTGATGAAATTGAATGACCTATCTAATAGATGCACTCTTGAAAAGAGACAGAGAAGTGTGGGGTTCCTAATGGTATAAACATGGTTTAGATGAAAAAACACTAGCTGAGAGTCCAAAAATAATACCAAATCATGAATGGCCTGGGATGAAGCCTCGGTCACTAAACTTATCACTTCCTGATACTCGATGATGTTGTTGGTAGCCGCACCAAAACAAACAGCACCTAAACTAAATAAGTCATGAGCTGGGGAATACAACACCCAAGCAACTGAAGCAAGGTTCAAGGTATGAATGCACGCACCATCAGTGACATCATAGAAAGACATCCAATCTGCATAACCAAAACATGGTATAAACAGTATGGGCAACAAACTCAAAACCATATTGAAAATGCCAAAACATAGTGAAAGTCAAATATACATATATAGAAGGTACCATACATAAATGTGTTAATCATAATAATTCTTCATGTACAACCCATTGCGAGGTTTCCCAAAGAGTATCCTATCATAGTCTATGAGCTCGTAAGCCCCTTTCTCTAATACCTTACTAAAAAAAAGGGATCGTACAGCATATATTCAAACTTTCCCTTTCCTATTTTATCATGTCTCTGATCATAAGTCAGGACTAGGTCACCTTCATTGAAAACACGAGGTTGAACAGACTTGTCATACTGTGCCTTGACATGTCTTTTGTGTGCCTCGTTAGCCAAGGTAGCATCTCTTCTACTTTCATCAAGGTTGGTCAAGTACAAAAATCTCTCTTCCTCGACAGAAGTGTTTGGGAGAAGTTCTACTGCAAGTTTAAGTGATGGGATTTGACACTCGATAGGGACGACAACTTCTATTCCATAGACCAATTGAAAGGGTGTCAAATCAGTTTTTGTTTTTACTAAAGTCCTATAAGCCCAAAGTGTGGATAAGAGATTCAAGTGCCAGCTGGATTTGTGATCTCCAACCATCCTATGCAACATGGATTTCAAAACCTTGTTAATGGCCTCTACCTGAGCATTAGCTTGCGGGTAATACAGAGTTGATTTTTCATGGCAAAAACCCAGCTTAGCGCTTAACTCAGCCATCATCTGATTTCAAAAATGATATTAGTGGTCAGTGACTATAACTTATGGGACTTCAAACCTAGCTATCACATGGTTAAATAAAAATAGGGCGGCATACATACCATCCTCTGCATATGTAGGAATTGCCTCAACCCATTTTGTGAAGTAATCGATGGCTACGATGATGTAACCATGCCCCCCGATTGAGGTAGGTTTACAATGCATAAAATCAATACCCCACTTGGAAAAAGGGCCAACTGCAATGACAGGGTGTAAAGGAGCAGGGTGGGTGCACTTCTTTGGATAAAAGTGTTGACGGGGTGGGAATTTCTTAACTGCTTCATGACAATATTTAAATATCGAAGGCCAGAAAAACCCGACGCGAAGGATTTTTTGGGTTGCAGCCATCCTATGAAGATGAATTCCACATGATCCGGAGTGGAAATCATTCAGAACCTTTTCAGCCTCTTCATGCATAAGGAACCATTGAAGGATGGAATCAATACCATGCCAGTACAATGTATCATTCAAAATGAGATAGTACTTTGCGTGGTGACAGATACGACGACGATCGTCACGTGAAATGTTGGGATGAAATCTCTGAGTCTAGAGATAGATGATCAAATCTCCATACCATGGATCAGTTGTGCTTATCAAGAACAAAAATTCATTTGAAAATGAATCATTGGGATTAGCTTCCATCAAAGCACAGGGAAGGTCACACATAAATTCTGTGAAAACCAAAGATTTCTTCGAAGTAGCCTTGAAGAACTCAAGATCAAATTCCTGTAAGATAACAATCCAACGGGAATACTTTCCCCCTAGTACCCGATGAGTCAGAATGTACTACATGGTGTTTTGATCTACGAGTACAGTTCTGGTATGAAGTAGAATGTAATGACGAAACTTTTGTACAATAATGAACATAGACAGAGATAACTTCTCCACATGTGAGTAACAAGTTTTAGAGTCGAAAAGACTCTTACTTAGGTAATATATCATGTGTTCTTGGACGTTGGGATATTCCTACACTAGAACCATTCCAATGGTGGTAGTAGAGGAAGCAACATACAACAAAAAGTATTTTGAATAATCTGGGGGGTGCAACACCGGTGAATGGGTCAGAGCTTGTTTCATATTATCAAAATCTTATTTGGATTCGTAATCCCATAAGAACAGAGTGCCCTTCTTCAGGAGACGGATATAACCATTTTTTTTCTCTATGAAGTTGCATACGAAATAGGGAAGAAATTTTTCCTTCCCCTACAAACTTTGGAATTCAGTGATGTTTTTCGGGGTGGGTAAGGTCATGATAGCAACAATTTTTAGAGGATCAATTCAGATTCCATCTTTGGAAACCACGAAGCCAAGAAGACATCCAGTCTTAAAAAAAAATAAACATTTGTGTGGATTAATCCGAAAATTATAATGACAACACCTAAGGAAAATGTCTCTAAGGTGCCCTTGATGGTCCTCCCTTTGCTATGAATGAGTCGGGATATCGTCAAGGTATGGCTCCACGATGTGCTTGATATCATTAAAAGCGTAGGACATGGCTTGCTAGAATGTAGCTCCGTCATTTTTTAGGCCAAAAGGTAACTTTCGATATGCGAAGGTTCCCCATGGGAAAATGAATGCCATTTTATGCTGATCGACATGCATAATATTTATCTAATTATAGCCAGAAAGTCCATTCATAAAATAAAATATGACGCTCCTAGCACAGTTATCAATGATCTGATCGATGTGTGGAGTAGGGAATTTATCCTTAGGACAAGCCTTATTAAGTCTCAAAAATTGATACCGACTCTAACAGTGCCCTAATTTCTAGCCATAGGGACAATATTAGATACCCATTCCATCAGGGGTACGGGATAAATAAACTCCGCCTTCAAAAGTTTTTCCAATTCATCTTTAGTAGCCACAACCTTCCTAGGATGGACCTGACGTAATTTTTGTCGGACAGGTTTTGCCGTGGGATAATTTCTAATTTAATGTACAAAAATTGACAGATTGATCCCAGGCATTTCCTCATACATCTATGCAAAAATATCATAGAATCCTTTGAAAAGGAATCTATAACTTTTAGTTTCCTCTATCAACCAGTTCTGGCCTACATGAACGTGCTCAATAGTTCTGGGCTTGGTTGTCTTAGTGATGTTGTGAATATTTCCTTCGAAATCAGTGTCTTTCAATAATACAAGTATTTGCGGGTCACTGTCAATATCAGTACTAATAAGAGATACAAGGTCAAAGTCTACTGAACTGGAATTGGGAAGAAAAGAAGATCGGTGATGATGATCTTCCCATATAGGTTCATCCGCACTCATGATCTCCATGATGGACTCGTTCGATGGAAAAATCCATGTGATATAGTCTAGAGTGGGGAGAGAGGGTTCTAGCCAGTAGGGAAAGTGGTAAGGATGCGAAGCCACCAGATGAAGATCATATGGCTGGTCATCAGAAGCAGATTGAACAACATCATAAAATTATTTATAAGGACCAAGAGAGGATGACTCAACGACTTCTTTTCTTTTAGGACGATAGCCAGTCATGGAAATCATGTTCATGATCACCACTTCTGTACTAGGAGAGGATAAGGGAAACACTCCCATGAGGGTTTAATCCTTCGACATACCTACGCCAATCGAATGATAAGGAGGAGCGGACCGAACTAGTATAGGGATGATATTTGTGGTGGGGGTAGCAACATATGGTGAACAAAAGTCAAGTTGATCAATAGTTACAATCTTCCCCAAATGAGGAAATTGGAGAGTTTGAAATACTGTCGAAGTGACGATAGTCATAGAATAGAACCAATTTCTCTTCAATAGAAGATTGTAATCCAATGGGGCATCGACCACCTCAACCTGAATGAAAACAGTCTTGCCCCAAACTCGAATGAAAGGGCTGGTAATAGACCATGAGGATAGAAACCTCATCCATTCAAATATTTTAAGGTCGTAGGTGACTTTGTAAGTTCAATACAACCAATGGCCCTCTAGCAAGATACAGACAAAACTAAGGTTGAAGCTCCCTCATCCAAAACGCTCTGATGGACCTTTCTCCCAACTACTCTCATCGCAATTTGAAATGTGATTTGGTGGGGCAACTTGGACATATACTTCTCCACATTGAAATGAATTAGGTTGGTGTTATTAGGGTCTAAGGCTCCTAAATCAGTCAAGAAGTTCTTGCGCTGTGTAGGACAACTTTGGATCACCTCCAGGGTAGACATCAAACAGGGTGCCTGAGCCAAGTATTCAACAACATTGCAGAACTGTGCAACTTGGGCATTGGGATTAAAGACAACCTTCATGAGGGTATTCTTAGGTGGGAGAAAAATCAAGTCAATATTAGGTTTCTCGATCATAAGAGGGCCATTAGATGAAGACGGAGGAGAACTAATGGGAGGATTTTTCTCGGGAGAAGGATTTTCATCCTTCTTTTCTATAGGTTCGTCGTAGGTTTGGTTATGAGTGGTCAAACTAATGGTTTCCAAGGACATCATTATAATTTGTTTCATTGAATTATAGGAACCTTGATTAGACATGTGATCTATCAATTATTGCTGAGACGGGAAGGGATCAGTAAGCACCGCTGGTGTAGGGTTACTCTTAAATTTTTTTACTAATCTCCTCACGACAAGGGAATTCCTTTGTGAACTGATCACCACCACACAATAGGAAGGGGTGCTTAGCCTTTCTATTTCCTTCATTATCATTCTCTGTGGTCGTAAACTTGGGATTCTCCTATTGGTTTCCAGGTTTTTTATTTTTCCCTTTACCTTTCTTCTTGTTACCGGGTATCTGTGTGCTTTGGATGGAATTCACCTTGGTGGAAACTGTAGGAGTAGAAGGAGGAGTAGTAGAAGTACCCTGTTGCTCAAAAGGCTTGGCCACTAACGCGGGATGGATTGAACCGACAATTCCGTCAAGAGGAGTTTCTGCGGGTGGCTTGGTGGGTTCCATGCTGAGACAAGGAGCTTGAGGGATTAGGTCATATAGAGTTCCATATTGGGAATATACCAAGTCTAGATACTGAGCATGAGTGATAGCCTACTCTTCAGTAACACCACCACCCATAGCCACATCTCGGGTAATGGGAGGAAACAAGGATTTTGTGAACCAATCAACTAATAGTTGGTCTGATATGGGAGCTTGGATGAGTCATCTCTGACTTATCCACTCATGAATATGGTTTGATATATGTGTGAAAGTATTTTGACAGAGCGAGGTTAAAAGGTCCCTACCCATTTCATAACAAATGGGTAGCCTAAAGTGTGTGAGAAAAATGGTTACCAATGAGTTAAAATCCACAAACGAATGCTGTGGAAGTTCAATGTACCACTTTGAGGCCATACTGGTCAAAGTTCTCTGAAAGTATCAAATGAATAGATTCATCCATCAAGGAGTTGGAAGAACACCATGATGGAATGTCATGACATGATTTTTGGGATCATCTCCCTACTTCCCATCAAACTTCAGAATGTCTAATCGTAACTTGACTAGAATAGAAGGCCATGAAGGGTTATGCTGAATGTGATCATTAATCAACTTGGACAGATCAGGAAAGTCCAAAGTTTCCAAGAAATGAAGTTGTTGATCAGGTTTGATGTACTGGTAGTATTGATAAGGCATATGCATACCAATAGGATCATAAGTTGACTGATACACAGGCTGTTGGGATGGTTAATAGGAAAATGATCCTCCTGAAGGTGGTGGACCTCCAAGAGGAGGGCCACCTAGGGATGGTGGGACTCTAGGTGGTGGTCCCCTAGGTGGTGACCCCCTATAAGGTACACCTCCAGGTGGTGGACCTCCCTAGGGTGGGCCTCCGGGTGGTGGTCCTCCCGAAGGTGGACCTCCAGGTGGTGGTATTCCATAAGGCAGACCTTTGCTAGGTGTTCCTCCACTAGGCGGTCCTCCAAAGGGTGGGCCACCATAAGGTGTCCCTCTAGAACCCCCAACAATATTAATAGGTATTCCTCCCATTGCTGGCATGTACGACCAATTAGGTTTCCCCCATAGCATAAACATGTTTCCAGGGTAAGAAATTTTAGGATACATAGCCCCTGTAGATGTAGGTTGATAATTCATACTTCCTACAAGTGTTTGATTTCCTGGGTAAACATAGCACCAAGAATATTGGTTGACTGCAGGTTGTATCCCTGAGGGTGTACCTAAACTTGATGGAGGATTTACCATATTGGTGTTGGTGGGAGGAACAACCATTATTGGTTGTCATGTAGTAGGGGTCTGTCTGGCACTAGGAATAAATCCACTAACTATGGGAACAAATGGAGCTGGGGGTTCCCCCATAGTGTTTGAAGATACCACTTGAGCCAAGGATTTCCCCCTAGATATAGAGGGTATGGGAGGACTAGGAACATACCCAAGATTGACAATTGCAGTAGTAGGGTTGGATCTTTGACCTGGATTAGGATTGGTCACACCACGACTGGATGATACATTAGGAGCAGCCAAAGACAAGGAAAGTGAACGATATCCAGAAGGAAAAGGTTTTGAAAGAAGGGGGAAAAGAGCAGACATAGGTTGTTTATACGGAATAGGCATAGAGATGATTTTTTCAAGGTTATCATGATTGCTTTGTAAACATTCAAAAGACGGTTGGAACCTTCTATACATCTCTTCATCCAGTGAAGCACCAATGGAGGGATTTAAAAAAGAGGCTATGGTAATCCCGAATTCATAAAGGGCTTGACCCATAGAATTTCTCCAGAAAGGAGCATTAGGGTTATATTCTATCTTAGCAGTACTATCGGCACGACCTTACATTGGAAAATGAAAGGAAGTTTCAACTGATAGAGGCTGTTTGACTAAGGGATTAGTGTAAGTGGTGAATTTCTTTCCACCTTCCACAACTGGGCTTCCTCCACATGGGATTCAGTTGTAACACCTTGATCTATGGATTCCATTGGGATCTCCCCCATGACAGGAGAAAATCTGGGTGGAAATCCCTGGTTTCTTCTGGATCGTCTCAATTGAAACTCAACCATATTGTAAAGTCACTAGAAGCTAACCCAGGGTTTCCAAACAAGACAAATCACACAAAACTTCTTGTACACAAACTACAGGCCACAAACATAATTAAGTGACAAGAGGGGCTGATACAAGCTGGTTCCTCACTAGGATTGTCACGTTTTTGTAACTCACTATATACATCAGGTTCCAACAGTAAAATATGGCAAGGAGAATCAATCGTCCTTCACCTAAATACTCGACTACCAGGATGACACGTGCATAGTAATATCCTCGATTGCTGTTTTCGGTGTATTGTGCCAACAAGATGACAAAAAGGGATTTTCTTAGATGGTTTTAGTAATCCTAGAAGGGTCTCACGATATACAAAAGGTACATGGGTGTTCAAATCCGTAGTAATGTTGTCTAATGCACAACCATTCACAAGGGGCCTTTTGATATACAATCGAGTATGTGAAGGAACTTTTGATATACCTCAAGGGTATGTGAAAGGTCATTCTATATACCGACAGTACCTGGAAGAATCTCATAGGTCCTGGGTTGCAGTGAAAGCAACAAATGACAGCTCCTACGTTTTACGATGCCGAAACATGTCTCTAACCTATCACTCAAGTTATTAATATTTTTAACCTATAGTTATCGGTAATTTTAAGTTGAACATTTAGGTGGATGCATGGAGTGATGACAGAAAAAGTAAAACCATGTAATTCTGATATGCAAATTTTTTTACTTTACCATTCAAAGTATGCCCTACTTACGGGAAGGAGAGAGTATTTTATTTTTCAATTTTGTCTCAAAACCAAAAATTTCCCAAACAGTCTAACTAAACAAATATTTCCGAGAATACAAACAAGCCACACACTTCTAATGTGATCTTTGAAAGGAAGCAATGAAGCGAGATCTCTTTTCCTAAAATGAAAGACAATAACACTCAAAGGCACACTAAGTACTTTTTCAATTTTCTTCAAAAATGGAAAGATCTAACTTAAAACTATGACATATTTTTCTTTTGACGAGATAAGAGTGTAAAACGAAAGAAGAATATGGAGATATGAAAGCTTATGAGGCTATTCAAGAACCCAATAATTCATCTTTAAGCAAGATTATTAATCAAATATCAAAAAAAAAAATCTTTTAAAATAAAAAAGAAGTCTTTTGTAAAATAATGAAAAATGAAAGCAAAATACCAAGAAGCAAGTCTTCCTTTTTAGTTTTATCAAGCAGTAAAAAGAGATCTAACTGAACTAAACTTCCTAGCACTCCTTTCGAAAATTAAAACCAAGCATAGAAGCAATCAAACTGATGAGTGTAACCTAACTTTTTGAATTCAACAAAGCAAGCATTTACCACATCTAGAATTTGAATCTAACTACTCAGATTTATGAAAAGAAGCACAAACATACACAAAACAGAAAGCAAAAATCACAAAGCTTTGAAATGGCAAGCATGTAGAAGGACTAGTTGGCACCGCTTCTCGAGAGTTAGTGATAGAACGATTCTAGCTCAGCACCGCTTCTCATCCATTGTAACATAGAGGTGGCACTACTTACTAAGTACTGTGTACAGGCGGTGGAACTTCTTTTCATCCACTTTACATTGGTGGTGCTTGCTGTAAGTGCAAAAAAAAAGCAATGGAAAAAAAGAGCAAGTAAGTCACTGTAAAAATGGCATCAAATCATGAATTTGACAGGGATATGAAGTACAAAAATCAAGACTGACTTAGATCTAAGAATATATGGTTATACTGAACCAAGATCTCACTAGATAAGCTAGTAGATTCAATCAATGGAAGATTGGATCTTGGACTTCAGACAAGAGTTTGAAGACCAAGGAAGATCATATGCGCTGAAAGCTCTTCCCCAGCGGAGTCACTGGATTTGTTGCTAGGAAAAATGCACCTCTTGCGGACAAGAGCTATTCCTATAGTCTTAATGGTTTAGATCTAGAACAAATGGGTTACAACAGAGATGGAAGACTTCCCCTAGAAGTTATGGAGATCTAGAATGAGTCCTTTGATAGAGTGGTGTAACTGTTTCCTATGGCGATGGCTCTTCATAGTTGTACCTACACAATTACATGAAACAAGAAAACAAGATAAAAAAGAACCAAAATATAATCCACAATTTTATGTTAGTTACTAAGGAATCCAACAGTAAAATACACGATTACAACATAACATATCTTACAGGAAAGGAACCAACTTTGCATTAAATATGAAGAAGGAAGCTTACAATGTGTTAGCACTAGAATTGAACCAAAGGTTGTGGAAGGCTCGCTCCCAGGTAACAACAAAACCACTTTCGAAGAGAGAACTGGCCTTCTACTCTTTCGAGAGGGATCTCTCACCAAACGTCAACAATGCCAGATATATATACAAGTGAAACTATAAAGTGTTTGTAATATTGGTTGAAACAAAACACCAAACCATTGGGCAATGGATTCAAGATATATGACAGAAATAAACAGGACTTATGTAAGTGATTTCAATGCAGGGGAAAGGTAGCCAATCTATCATAGTAGATTTATAATTGTCTGGTGGAAAAGAGGAACGTGAACAGACCATCAACATAGAGCATTGAAAAATGAATTCTGTATTAACTTTAGAAGAAAACTTTGTTGAATATCTAAAACAATATACGGAGCATAACAAGTATGAATTCTGAACTATTAGACACTAAGTTTCAGATATGAAAGAAAACAAAATGGGAAAGACAAACTGGAATAACATTCACATAACAAAAGAAGCAATGGACTATAAGTGTGAAAGACACATGAATCCTTGTATGAAAATGGCAACCTCGGCTCTGCAATTGTATTAAAATTCTCTTGAGAAGCATATACAACAAAATTGCATTCGTTTCAACCCTTTCTCCCTTTTCATGAGGTATATTTATAGCATTGTGATTTTCCAAGACTGACATCTGAGAATCAAAAATTGTTACAACAGAAGGACATCCTCTAACCAACTCTTAGGTGGCACATCGGCTGTGGTTTATATAAAATGGCTTAACAATGAAATGTGGAATGCAGGAGGGAATAAGCATGAGTTTCCTTATATTTCCATCTGGTGGGTGCCAACTGTACAAATTCTTGAGAGAGGCGATAGTTGGGATGGGCGTGCAACATAGATAAAACTTCCCGTGTATTATCATGGCCACTCCTACTGATGCACTTTGAATTTGGTTGACCCATATTGCTGAATGAATTTCCATAAATCAGCACTGGACAGGAGCGTAAAAGCCATGTCGTACACTTGTGCTTTGAGTTCCATCATTTTTGAGTGTGAATCCTTAGGGACCTTGGCACATGCGGCTTTAAAATCAAACAACAATTCAAAATCCATGGTCAATTTATCAAAAACGACCTTCCCTGACAATGATTGTTGCATATCTCCATATTTCCTGTTGTCTAATCGAAAATGCACTAGGCACTCCTGATACTCCTTTGAGGACAATAAAGGGCCTTTTTCTTCCCAGAAAAAGGGGAGTCCTCTGCATACCAGTGGTCTAAATATCTTTATGACCTCCAGGACTTTGTGCTTGATAACTTTTATTTTCGCCTGTATAGCTTCCAACATCCTGTGCTTAGCAACTACCTTTCTATCTTTGGAGACAACAACAACCCTGTTTTGGATACCATATTAGTTGGCAGAATCATCTGAAAAAGAGCTTAGGAAATTAATGGCATTCTCCGCTGTCGCCAAGGGCCTTCTTTGTACTTCTCCTAATGCTATTTGGACCTTTTTTCTAGCTTTTGTCATAGTGTTTTCCTGGTCTTAAACAAAATCTAGATAAGGTCGGAACTTGTCAGCTTCTATAATGATATGATCCTAGATAAAATGTCTAGCACCTTGCAAAGAAAGCTTACCAGCTACTTGATGGTTCAACTTGGCATTTTGTTAAATCAGCTCTTGGCACTTCTCTCCTGCTTTTTCTCTTCCTTGTTTCTCTTTGACCCATTCTTTTTCCACTTCCTCGATTTGTTGTTTTAATTTAACGAGCTCTGTATCTTTTAGGCCAATTTTAGACATTGCTCTAGAGAGGGAACCAGTATCTATCTCTCCAGCCACACCTGTGGATTGAATTGTATGATTCTGCACTTCTTCCTTGAAGTTCCTTTTCCTTCATTGCTAATCTGGCCTTTAACTCTGCGTTGCTTTTCTTCAAAAGATGGATTTCTTCTTCCCATTGCCTTTCCTTTTCTTCAAGATTTAGTAGCTTGGCTTTGCAGTCAGTAAGCTCATTGTTCAATTTATATTTTTCTCTTTCAAAGTCAGCCAATTCTTTTTCTTGAGCGAGCTGGGTGGCAAGGATTTTTAACTTCTTCTTTAGGGTCTGGATCTCCTTCTCTTTGTAATTGAGTGATTTCTGAGCCAAAATCCCTTTATGTGCCGGTCCTTCCATTTGCATTGCTTCATGCTGTATACTATTGATTTGGGTTTTGAGTGCTTTGTTCTCCACTTTCACTTTCCTTAAAAGGTTTAAAGTTTTTTCTTTACTTTCCTCCAGCTTGGACACTTGTGTGGTAGCCTTGAGCAATCTGGTATTCAATATATCTCCAGTCTTTTTGTTGAGGTGAATTATGTCAGGAGTGGGAACCTTTGAGAGTTTCACACTAACCTCTGATACCTTGTTCCCCACTACCAAAACTAGACTAAGGGTGTCAGTAGCATGATCTCTTACAATTTTCAGTGCCTCATTAGGGTAAGGAAACCGTGATGCCTCACTATATAGTTCTACTATCTCCTGGAAAGTCCTGTCAGCCCTATCTTGGTAGGACCCTACTCTTGTACCTGTAATCTGGATGTATTGGGATTTTCCTGTTGCTGTTCTTCCACTAAATCCTTCTTCTTCACATGTCCTTTTTCTTGGCCCCTTTTAACCAGCACCAACTACTATCCCTGTTCTGTTTTCTGCTTCTTGGGCATGCTGGTCGTGTCCATTTCTTCAGTGTCCATGGGCTCTGGAGCCCCTCTTTTTATTGAACTCTCTAAATAGCTGATCAGTGATGAGAATTCCCTAGCTATTGCAACTACTTGAGCCAATTCTGTTTGGGGAGAAGTTCCCCCCAGTATCTGTGAGCCAGTATCTTGCTCTATGCTAGTTTCCATCGGGACAAGATTAGGGAAATCATCCCAGTTTGCTACTTCTCTAAGTCTAGATATTTCAGTATGTTCAAAAGGCTTACATTTGTGAGCTTTTATCCTTTTGGAAATTATTCGGTGAGGGTCATAATTTACCGCTTGTCCCAGGGGAAAATCCATGCCTCTAAGCAAATTGGTAATAAGGGGCAAAGAAGGCCTATTTTTGACTGTGTAAGGTCCTAATTCCCATGGGAAAACAAAATTTGAACTTTTCTTAAAGTTCAAGAAGTGCTCTTCTTCAACAATGAGTTTTTGCCATATCAATTCCAGGGAGAAAACCCTGGAAGTTAGGAAAGCGTGCAGAATGTAGGGTGGATGCATGAAGCCATACAACCTTATGGTTGTTCCAAATTATGTGAGGAACTAGTCCCCTATCTTCTTGTTGTTTGACAACTACAGCATTTGCCTCATCTTAGGCAACACCCTAGGAAACCTTTATTGGAAGAAAAGTTCGTATATTTCAGCCATCAATTGATTCATGAATTTACAGTAATCAGTGGCCATCTCAGTAGTGATTTCTAGCTCTGGTACTTGTAGGTCTTCCTCATTATAAGGTATAAACATTCTCAGCAAAAAGGTCTGGAATATGAACATTCTAGTGACATGGAAATTCGCTAACTGAGAATGGATGTTCTCGGCCAGGAACTCATCAAACTTAAGGCAGCATGATTGACCAGATTGTCTGGGCAATTCCATTTCGGCTGGGCAGGTACTCAGGATGAACAAAAGACTCAATAATGACTTAGTGACATAAGCGTCGGTATCTAGACCTAGGAATTGACTGGCCAAGGATATACACCACTAGGTTTCTTCATTGAATTGGTTGAGGTCAATAGGGTAAGATAGGTCGATGGGTTCACTATCGGGTTTAAAATAGGCCTTCAAGAAGGCTTCCCTACTTTCGACTGTAGACTCCCTAAAACAACGTATAATACTCTCTTCCTGGTAGTCTTGGGATATATGGATGAATTTGTTGGGGATATCCAGGGTCTTGTGGATGACAGAAGCTTGGAGTGAACAAAGTATTTTAGACTTTGATTTATTCATGATGACACCTTTGGCGGCAGAGAAATTGTCTTCACACCATTCGACAAATTTAGGGCAATGGGGGGTTTGGCCAACAGAGAAGAAATGAAAGAAATTTTTAAAAACACCGCATGTATCTCCACCTCGGTTCTTAAGATATTCCAATTTGTACCTGGCAGTTTCAATGGCCTCTCCTACCAGGATGGTATCAAAAATCTCAGCATTCTTGTCCACCAGACTTTCTTCTGCCCTTTGACCTGTGGTCTCAGGTTTGACATCGTCTCTCACCCCTACCACTTCTATTATGTCCATATTCAGATAGTACCGAGAGGGTGTCAGGGGCCTACCTTTTTCTGTAGCACAATCTCCTGGCTGGTCCGTGCTAGCGCTCTAAACTTGGTTGGATATTTGATGTCTTTGAGGCTTTAGAAAAGACAAATCTTTGAAACTTCGTGTGGACCTCTTTATAGATTTTCACAAAACATAACCTCCTCACCCTTCCTAGGCGGTTTGCACAGTAGATATTATTATTAGCGATCTGACCCATAGGTATGCAAGGTTCTTTATGCTACATCTTCCTCTACCTTGCGTGCATGTAGCTCAACCATCGATTGAGACCGATTTTCTTCATAACCGTTGATCTAAATTGCCCGTACCACTTTTTTCAATCTGGAATTGTTGCTTCATCCTTGCTAGTTTGGGATACGAAATTGCTTTCAACCGCAGATCTTCTTGGGTCCCATCCTCGACCGTTAGACGCATCCATCTTTTAAACTATTTCACAATCTGAAAAAGTGGCTTTGGTCGGGCATGCTCGCCGTTGATCTGCAACCAGATCAAAATCAACCTTTGATCATGATCCCCCTTTAACGCATTTAATGCACCCAAAATTTTCTTTTTTACCCTGCTTCTCTAATCCATAGACTGTTTTGCTGCTTTCGAAGTTCCTCGCCGAAGGTTATTCCAAAGGCTAAGTCCTATCTTATGTGTTCCATCAGCCCCTTCTGCGAATACTGCGCTACCATCCCAGTACTTCTCAATGAGGCAGAAGTATGTGAGTATATCTTATGACCCAAATTTAATAGAGTGTTAAAAACCCGCTTCGTGAGGGATGCTATCCTCCCAGTGAGGTAGAAAATTACCCGTAGACTAGTCGCCTTATCCATTGAAAACCTCCTATTATTTTATTGCCTGAAAGAAAGAAAAATTTGAAAGAATGGTTACCTCTTATGATCTTAGGGCCTTCTCCATGAGCTTCAAATATTTCGATTCACCATCTGTACTGATTAAAACATAAGACATATCTACGCTATGATACATGGACCTTAGTCCCTTTATTCTAGGTAATGCTTCAGGAACCTCCCATTTACTATGCCTCCTTTGTACTGCGACTTGTCCAGATACCATAAAATGAAGGCATTGTCTCCTCTATGTGCCGCAATAAGATATGGGCCTAACCATAGATGGTCGACTTTTCCATGCTTCCCTTTCTGTATGTGCGAGGTATCCCATTTTAGCGCCAAGTCATCGACCTAGAAAATGTCTTCTTTTATTTTCCTGTTGAAATTATTCTTCATCTTTTCCTGGTGTATCTGGACTTTATCATAAGCCTTGTCCCTCACTTCATTAAGCTCAACGATATGGTTGATCCTTCTTTGAATGGGATTGGGATCTTCCAATGGATCCTACAATAACTTCATGATTGGAACGCCCAAAGAGGCAGGAAAAATTACCTCGGCTCCATATACTAACTGAAATGACGACATATCGATGGCTCTTTTGGTGCTGATTCTGTCATCCCACAAGGAATATTTCAATTTTGTGTGCCAAGCTTTATTGTTATCCTCCAACAAGTTCTTAATGATCCTCACAAGGCTTTTGTTAGAGGATTCTACCTGTCCGTTCCCCTGTGGGTAATAAGCCGTAGAATGATTCAAGCTTATATGATATTTGTGGCAAAAATTGATCATTTTCCTGGATTAAAGGCAAGTGCATTGTTTGTCACAATCCACTTCGGGTAGCCGAACCTTGCTAAAATATTATTTTCTAAGAAGTCCATTATCACTTCTTCTGTAGCCCTCTTGGTGGGTATGGCCTCAATCCACTTTGTGAAGTAATCAGTGGTGGTCAGAATCCACTTATGTTTCCTGGAGGAGTTTCGATTTATTTTCCCAATGAAATCAAACGCCCATTGCTGGAAAGGAGCCTCCACAGATATAGGTTTGAGGGGGAGAGACACCGCCTTTCTTTTCCCTTCAAAAATTTGACACTGGTGGAATTTAGTTGTTTCTTTATAAACATATGAGAACAATGAAGGCCATTAAAATATTTCCCTCCAAATTTTGTTCATGGTAACTTACCAGGAATGGTGTCCTCCACAATCTCCTTCATGAAATTCCCTTGCCATATGTTGAGCTCAGTTCTCCAGAAGATAATTCAACAATATCCCACCAGGGTCTTTCCAATAAAGATATTGTTCTATGATACAAAACTTTAGAGCTTTCAGTTTTATGGATCTAGCTCGGGTTTTTCTCAGCCCAGCAGGAGGTTTTAAATTCTGCAATACAAAAACAACGTCCACATACCAAGGAGATATAGAGAAATTAGGATTGACTTGTGCCTCTGCCTTTATCCATTCAGACTGACAGGAGAGGAAATTCAGCTGCAGAGAGTCACAATGGGAGTTCGTCATCATCTTGGCCAATCCTTTCCCTTTGATCAACTTTGTGGGCTTTATTTCTATGTCATATTCTAGGAGCACTGCAACCCATTTAGCTCTCTTTCCTTCCGGGTCAGGCTGTGTAAGTATTCTTTTCACTACACTAAAAGGTACACAGGTGATTATGTGGGAATGGAGGAGGTAGATTATAAAATCCTTCAAGGCTTTAACTAAGGAGTAGCCTTGTTTTTACATTATGCTATATTTCAGTTCTCCATCTCTCAATATCTTACTGAAAAATGCTATAGGTTGTTCTTCACCCCGATCATTATTTTGCAGCAACACTGCCACTATAGTGTGTTCTGAAGCATATGAGAATACTAAGAAATACTTCTCAAAATATGGGCTGATCAGTATAGGAGCTTCTAAAATGGCCTGTTTAATATCTTTGAAATCTTTCCTTGCTCCTACCGTCCACTTAATTTCATGATCTTTCCTTAGCATATAAGTAATGTCCATCAGGATTTCAGCGAAGCTAGGGATGAATATCCTCAAGAATTTGAATTGACTGATGAAAGACTGTATTTATTTCTTCCTCCTTGGTTCCTCTATCCTCAAGATGGATTTTACCCTGTCTGGATCGATCTTGATCCCTTCCTTTGAAATGATGTGCCCCAACAACTTTCCTTCTTCTAGTGCGAAGTTCGACTTTCTAGGGTTCAATGAGATGCCGTACTTCCTGCATTTAATGAAAACTCTTTCTAAATTCCTGACATGATCTTTAGACCACCTGGAGTATACAGTAATGTCATCCATGTATACCACCAAAAAAATTTCTTTCTCTTCTGTAAAAGTAATATCCATGGCACGTTGGAAAGTTGCTCCAGCATTCATCAACCCAAATGACATCTTTGCGTACATGAATGTACCCTAAGGTGTGGTGAAAGTAGTTTTTTCTTGATCTTCAGGTAATACCTTCACCTGATTGTAACCAGAAAATCCATCCTCAGTGGATATCCTTTATGAGCCTACCACCCTCTACAGGATCTGGTCCATCTTTGGAAATGGGTAGTTATCTTTAAAAGATACTTTATTTAAATTCCTAAAATCCAAAAGACCTTATCTCCCCGTTCTTTTTTCGAACAGGCACCAAATTGGCTACCCAATTTGAAAACCTCAGAGTTACTATTATCTTTTCATCGAACAACCTTTTCACTTCTTTTTCAATGATGGGTACTAACTTCAGATTAATCCTTTTGAGTTTTTTCCTGCACGGTTTTTCTCCGGGTTTAATTGGAATAGTATGCTGTATGATGGAAATGCCATACTTTTTGAGCTCTTCATAACTCCATGCAAACAAATCCGTGTATTTTTTCATCAAGTTCACATACCCTTCTTTTTATTTAGCGGATAATTTCTTGGACAATTTTATAATTTTTGGGTCACCTTCAGTGCCGATATCTACATCTTCGATGGCAGCCATGGCAGGCTCGACCTTTGGATCTCTGGCGACATCATTTTGGTCCAAAATAGACTCTAAAGGGATCAAACCCCTGGGAATATGATTGCTTTTCAATTGGACTATATCCTTTCCTCCCAAGGAGTCTTTCAGCTTTCCTGTCCCGATGGCTTCTTCCCCTTCCTCTTCAACGCCCAGGAAGTTTTCGGGGTTAGCGCCACCTTCATCAATGTGAGTGTTCACAAAATCACCAGACATCTCCAGAAACCTTTTGATTTGCATATTTCCTTTGAATACTTGCCAATATTTAGTGTTATCTGGTATGGAAGGTCTATTTACAATCTCCACTTTATATTTATTTTTTCCCACCGTGGGAGCTTCAAATTTTCGGCCGTGGTCGCCAGAGAGTCTGCCACCACATTCTCATCTTTGGGAATCACTTGGACTATATGTTCAGTGAAGAAATTTTTGAACATGTCCCACACCTCATTCTGGTAAGGTCTCATTCTTGGATGTCTAGTTTGATAGCTGTCATTCACCTTATTTACTACAAGCTCTAAGTCCCCAAAAATTTGGACCCTTCTTGCTCCTAAATCCTTTAGTGCGTGCAGGCCCAATAACAAGGCCTCATACTCTGCTACATTGTTAGAGCATTCAAAAACCAACTTGTAAGAGTATGCTATGGTAGCTTTAGCCGAGGATATTATATACACACCTGTGCTAGCACCCGCTTTAGTCACCGAGCTATCGAAATACATCTTCCACAGTCCTTCATCCTTTTGCTTCCTTTCCAAATCTTCCATCTCACTGTCCTCTTTCTTATCCTTTTTTGGCACAACTATTTCTAAGTTGCAAGGAGATATATCATTGAATAAGATAGAGGACCCCAAGTCTGTGTTGATGGCATAAACATGATGGATTTCAGGTTGAGCCTGATTGCTCACGACGTAAGGCAACCTCTTCTCACTTTATAACCTTTTGTTTTCATTCCAAATAGGAATCGTCACATAGGTCATGTCCATTTACAAGCTACCTTTCAGCTTCAAAGTCCAAGACCTTGACAACAAAATACCAAACTTGGGAGGAATGTTGGCCACGACGACATCAATGACCACAATTTTAGATGACAAGTTATTTAAAGATACCACCATGTCTTTGATTAATCCCAGACATTTTACCCTTTTAGAATCAAAGGAATACAGGTCTTTATAAGGCCTTGTAATATCCAATCCCAGGCTTTCCACCACTCCCTTTGGCATCAGATTGTGTGAGGCTCCTGAATCCAGCATGGCATTGTGTAACACCATATCATGTACATTCAAGCTCATGTAAAAGGGGGGTACCTCCTCGTCATCACTGTCCATGCTATCAATCTTAGATCCCAGAATAATAGTAGGGTTGTCTTCAGTCAACTCTAAGATATCTGGGTGAGCTTCTCCTTGATTTGCAATAATATTCGTTATAGTGTCCCTGTACTTCTGATTCCTCAACAATTCATTGAAAGGAATCGAGACCTTTAGCTTAGATAGCTCGTTTTGGAGATTAAACATGGGAGGGGTTTTTCCTAGTTTGATAGGTGCCACTGGCTCCAATTCTCTCACATTACTGTTTCCATTTTCCACTTCTCTAGGTGCCATCGGTCCCTTTTGTTTTTCATCTCCTCTCCCTGAGCCGATCTGACTACTAGAAGGTTGGTCTGGGTTTAATGCTCCTTTAGGTATAACAACTTCACCAATAGATTAGTCATCTTTCTTATGTACAACAACGTCTCTACTTCTTAACTTGATATTCCTGACATCATCTATAACATGCATATACCCTTTATGATATTGCTCCAATTCCCCTGCCAGGGTCTCATCATCCACCTGAGCGAACATATTATGTTCCTCTTGAGTCAAATAGATCTTAGAGTCCAAATCACCGAAATGATGGATATGATATTCAACGGACTCAGTTTCATCTTCAGCAGCTACATAGTTTTTCATGGAAAGGAGGCCTGATTGGCTTCTCTTCTTGGTTTCTTGGATTCCTCACATCCCTTGGTCTGTTGGGTTGAAGGAGGGGAGGGCCCTACCTCCTGAAATTAGGATTCCTTATCTGAGCTTCATTCTATTCCCGGTTCACCGGCTTGGTCTCCACCATCAGCCTACCCATCAATTTTTCCATAGATTTTAGCATCATCTCAAACTTCATATCACTGGATGAAGAAGAAGAAGTAGTGGGATGTGCCTCTTCTCTACCTTTCCTTCTATCAATCTTGACCTTGGGTTTAATTTTTCCACATGCCATCATATTGGCCTCTACTTCTAAGTCATTGGTGAACATGGATGGGAGGGTCTTTGACTTCCTTTCTCTCAATAACAAAGCAAAATCATTGTCAAAGGCATCAATGTAATGAAGTTTAGCTGCCTTGGATGAAGGTTTGATATCGACAGGTATCAAGTTTTAGACCCACATGAATCTGCTGGAAAACTCATGGACTAGTTCAAAACCTCCTTTCTAGAGATTTTTGTATTGAGACAAGACCTGCAATGGGATTTGTTTATCATCCCACCTTTCTAGAAATATGGTTTGAAAACCAGTGAAGTTGCAGATAGACCTAGGTGGAAAATCTTTATACCATTTCTTGGCTTCACCAGAAAAAATATGAGTGAACAACCGCATTTTGACCTCTTCATCATCCACCTCTTCCAGGTCAATGAAGTCGTTGAAATTATCTACATGGCACCTTCCTGAGACATTTCCCTCCCCGTCATAGAGTGTGATTCTTTGGGCATAATTCATGGGGAGGTTATGTAGAACTAGAGGTAGGGCTAACGGGGAAAATCTAGCAGTAGCCATTGGGGTAGGTTGAATAGGAACAGATAGGGGGCTAGGCAATAGGGTGTTCTGAAGGATAGGGGCTATCTCTTAAGATTTTGGTGTGGTCTCTATGTTTAGCCGCAAAGAATCAAGCAGATAGGATTACAGTGTATCAGGGCTAACCCCGATTTTCCTCAGGTCGGATTCATATTTAGAATTGGTTAGTAGTCTTTCAGCCCTAATAACCCATTCGGGTTCCGCTATGCCATACAAATCTTGAGATGATGAAGTATCAAACAATGGAAAATCCACTTTCTCTTTATTTCTATTTCTAAGTATTCTTTCTAGATTATCCACACTTAGTAAATTTTTGGTATCAAGGTTACCTCTCGTGCGGATCTTTCTGGAAGCCAAAATATCTAGTGTGATATTGGTCAAAGAAGGTGTGGAGTCGCCAGGACAAACATACAACCTTCTCATGAATTCAGAAATTTCTGTTTTCCCCCAGAAATCTCTTTCTTTCTGATCATCGATCACCTCAGTGGAGTCACCTTCCAGAATCTTTCAGTGGAGTCACTAGAGCAAATGATACAACCTTCTTTACATATAAGAATATCTGTTCGCCCACATAAATTCTTTATCCTCTGAATCTTTGTCGTTCTTCCCAGAGATGATCTTCAATCTCGTCCCCGGAAATGGTGCCAGTTTGTTAGCACTGGAATTGAACCAAAGGTTGCAGAAGGTTCACTCCCAAGTAACAGTAAAACCACTTTCGAAGAGAGAAATGGCCTTGTACTCTTCCGAGAGGGATGTCTCACCAAACGTCAACAATTCTAGATATATATACAAGTGAAACTATGATTTTTTGTAATATTGGTTGAAATAAAATACCGAACCATTGGGCGAGGGAGTCAGGATATACAACAGAAATAAACAAAACTTATGTAAGCGATTTCAATGCAGGGGCAAGGTAGCCCCTCGATCACAATCGATTTATAATTGACTGGTGGAAAAGAGGAACATGAACAAACCATCAACACAGAGCATTGAAGAATGAATTCTGTATTAACTTTATAAGAAAACTTTGGTGAATATCTAAAACAACAGACGAAGCATAGAAAGTATGAATTCTGAACTGCTATACACTAAGTTTCAGATATGAAAGAAAACAAAATGGGAAAGACAAACTGGAATAAAATTCACATAAGAAAAGAAGTAACAGACTGTAAGTGCAAATGACACATGAATCCCTATATGAAAACACCGACCTCGGCTCTTCAATTATATTAAAATTCTCTTGAGAAGCATATACAACAAAAATTACATTCGTTTCAACCATTTCTCCTTCTTCAGGAGGTATATTTATAGCATTGGGATTTTTCCAAACCGACATCCGAGAATCAAAATTTGTTACAACAGAAGGACATCCTCTAACCAACTCTTAGGTGGCACATTGACTGCGATTTACATAAAATGAATAAACAATGAAATGTGGAATGTAGGAGGGAATAAGCATGAGAGTTCCTTATATTTCCATCTGGCGGGTGCCAACTGTACAAATTCCTGAGAGAGGCGACAGTTGGGATGGGCGTGTAACGTAGAGAAAACTTCTCGTGTATTATCATGGCCACACCTATGGATGCACTTTGAATTTGGTCTACCCATATTGCTCAATGAATTTCCATAAATAGGGACAGGGCATGAGCGCAATGGCCATGTCGTACGCTTGTGCTTTGAGCTCCATCATTTCCGGGTATGAGGTCTCAAGGACCTTGGCACATGCGGCTTTAAAATCAAACAACAATTCAAAATCCATGGTCAATTTATCAAAAACGACCTTCCCTAACAAAGATTGTTGCATATCTACAAATTTGTTGTTGTCTAATCCGCAATGCACCAGGCACTCTTCATACTCCTTCGAGGACAATAAAGGGCCTTTTTATTCCCAGAAAAAGGGGAGTCCTCTGTGTACCAGTGGTCTAAATATATTGATGACCTCCAGGACTTTGTGCTCGATAACTTTTATTTTGGCCTGTACAGCTTCCAACATCCTGTGCTTAGCAACTACCTTTCTAGCTCCAAAGACAACATTACCCTGTTTTGGATACCGTATCGGTTGGCGGAATCATTTGAAAAAGATATTAGGAAATTAATGGCATTCTCCACTGTTGCCAGGGCCCTTCTCTATACTTCTCCTAATGCTATCTGGACCTTTTTTCTAGCTTCTGTCATAGTGTTTTCCCGTTCTTCAACGAAATATAGATAAGGCCAGAACTTGTCAACTTCTATAATGATATGATCCTAGATCAAATGCCTAGCGCCTTACAAAGCAAGCTTACCGACCACCTGTTGGCTCAACTTGGCGTTTTGTTGAATCAGCTCTTGGCACTTCTATCCTGATTTTTCTCTTCCTTGTTTCTCTTTGACCCTTTCTTTTTCCAGTTCCTCGATCTAATGTTTTAATTTAATGAGCTATATATATTTTAGGCCTATTTGTGACATTTCTCTAGAGAGGGAACCGGTATTTATCTCTCCAGCGACACCTGTGGATTGAATTGTATTCTCTGCACTTCTTCCTTGAAGTTCCTTTTCCTTCATTTCTAATCTGGCCTTTAACTTTGCGTTGCTTTTCTTCAAAAGTTGGATGTCTTCTTCCCACTGCCTTTCCTTTTCTTCGAGATTTAGTACCTTTGTTTTGTAGTTAGTAAGCTCATCGTTCAATTTCTATTTTTCTCTTTCAAAGTCAACCAATTATTCCACTTGAGAGAGCTGGGTGGCAAGGATTTTTAACTTCTTCTTTAGGGTCTGGATCTCCTTCTTTTTGTCATCGAGCAATTTCTGAGCCAAAATCCCTTTATGTGCTGGTCCTTAAATTTGCATTGCTTCATTTTGTAGACTATTGATTTGGGTTTTGAGTGCTTTGTTCTCCATTGTCACTTTCCTTAAAAGGTTTAAAGTTTTTTCTTTACTTTCCTCTAGCTTCGACACCTGTATGGTAGCCTTGAGCAATCTGGTATTCAATATATCTCCATTCTCTTTGTTGGGGTGAATTATGTCAGGAGTGGGAACCTTTGAGAGGTTCACACTGACCTTTGACACCTTGTTCCCCATTGCCAAGGCTATACTAAGGGTGTTAGTAGCATGATCTCTTATAGTTTTCAGCGCCACATTAGGGTAAGGCAACCACGATGCCTCACTATATAGTTCTGTTGTCTCTTGGAAAGTCTTGTCATCCCTCTCTCGATCGGACCTTAGCCATTCCTCTTTGGATGTATGCTTTCCTAGAGTTTTCCCGTCAAATATACACTCTTGTACCTGCAATCTAGCTATGTCGGGATTTTCCTGTTGTTTTTCTTCCACTAAATCCTTCTACTTCAGATGTCCTTTTTCCTGGCCCCTTTTAATCATCACCAATTGCTGTCCTTGTTCTGTTTTCTGCTTCTTGGGCATGCTAGCCGTGTCCATGGGCTTTGGAGCCCCTCTTTTTATTGAACTCTCTGAATAGCTAACCAGTGATGAGAATTCCCCAGCTATTGCAACTACTTGAGCCAATTCTCTTTGGGGAGAAGTTTTCCTTAGTATCTGTGAGCCAGTGTCATGCTCTATGTTGGTTTCCATCGGGATAGGATTAGGGAAATCGTCCCAGTTTGCTGCTTCTCTAAGTCCATATATTTTAGTATGTTCAAAAGGCTTACATTTGTGAGCTTTTCTTCATTTGGAAATTATCTGGTGAGGGTTATAATTTACTGTTTGTCCCATGGGAAAATCCATGCCTATAAGCAAATTGGTAATAAAGGGAAAAGCAACCCTGTTTATGACTGTGTAAGGTCCTGCTTCCAATGGGAAAACCAAATTTGAACTTTTCTTAAAGTTCAATAAGTGCTCTTCTTCAACAATGAGTTTTTGCTGGATCAATTCCAGGGAGAAAACCCCGGAGGTTAGGAAAGTGTGCAGAATGTAGGGTGGATGCACGAAGCCATACAACCTTATGGTTGTTCCAAATTCTATGAGGAACTAGTCCCCTGTCTTCTTGTTGTTTGACATAAGTAGCATTTGCCTCATCTCAGGAAACAACCTAGGCAACCTTTCTTGGAATAAGAGTTCATATATTTCAGCCATCAATTGATTCATGAATTTATAGTAATTAGTGGCCATCTCAGCAATGATTTCCAGCTCTGGTACCTATAGGTCTTCCTCATTATAAGCTATAAACATTCTCAACAAAAAGGACTGGAATCTAAACATTCTAGTGACGTAGAATTTCGCTAAATGATAATAGATGTTCTCGGCTAGGACCTCACAAAACTTAAGGCAGCACGATTGACCATATTGTCCAGGTAATTTAGTTTCGGCCGGACAGGTACTCAGGATGAACAAAAGACTCAATAAGGACTCAGTGACATAAGCATCGGTATCTAGACCTAGGAATTAACTGTCCAGGGATATATACCACTGGTTTTCTTCATTGAATTGGTTGAGGTCAACAGGGTAAGATAGGTCGATGGATTCACTATCGAGTTTAGAACAGGCCTTCAAGAAGGCTTCCCTACTTTCGACTGTAGACTCCATAAAATAATGTATAATACTCTCTTCCTAGTAGTCTTGGGATATATGGACGAATTCGTCAGGGATATCTAGGGTCTTGTGGATGACAGATGCTTTAACTGAACAAAGGATTTTAGACTTTGATTTATTCATGATGACACCTTCGGCGGTAGAGAAATTGTCTGCACACCATTCGACAAATTTAGGGCAATGGGGGGTTTGGCCAATAGGGAAGAAATGAAAGAAAGATTTAAAAACACTGCAGGTATATCTACCTCGGTTCTTAAGATCTTCCAATTTGTCCCTGGCAGTTTCAATGGCCTCTCCTACCAAGATGGTATCAAAAATATCAGCATTCTTGTCCACCAGACTTTCTTCTGCCCTTCAACCTGTGGTCTTAGGTTCGACATCGTCTCTCACCCCTACCACTTCTATTCTGTCCATCTTCAAATAGTACTGAGAGTATGTCAGGGGCCTACCTTGTTCTGTAGCACAATCTCCTAGCTGGTCCATGCTGGCGCTCTGGATATGGTTGGATATTCGATGGCTTCGAGGTTTTAGAAAAGACAAATCTTTGCAACTTTGTGTGGACCTCTTTATAGCTTTTCACACAACATGACCTTCGCACCCTTCCCAGATGGTTTGCACCATAGATATTATTCTTAGCGATCTGATCCGTAGGTATGTGAGGTTATTTATGCTACATCTTCCTCACGTGCATGCAGCTCAACCGTCAATCAAGACTTATTTTCTTCACAACCGTTGATCTAAATGGCCTGTACCACTTTTCACAATCTGAAATTGCTGCTTCGTCCTTGCTAGTTTTGGATGTGAAATTGCTTTCAGCCACAGATATTCTTGGGTCCCATCCTTGACCGTTAGATGCATCCATCTTTTAAACTATTTCACAATATGAAAAAGTGGATTTGGTCGGGCATGTTCATCGTGCGAAATGGTTTGATGTCGTTGATCTGCCACTGGATCAACATCAGCCTTTGATCATGATCCCTCTTTAATGCCTTTAGCACACCCAACTTTTTCTTCTTTACCCTGCTTCTTCGATCCACAAACTATTTTGCTGCTTTTGATGTTCCTCGCCGAAGCTTATTCCAAAGGATGAGTGCTATCTTCTGTGTGCCATCAGCCCCTTCTGCGAATACTGCGCTACCATCCCAACACTTCTCAATGATGCCGAAGTACGCGAGTATCTTTTATGACCAAAATTTAACAGAGTGTTAACATAACCTTCACCTTAGTGTTGAGATGCTCCTTCACATGCCAATTCCTTGTCCCCAAAAGCTCCAACTTTCTCCTTCTATACTCATCCTACCGATTTGGAAAGAACCTCAATGCAACAGCATAAATTTTCTCTCTCTCAACCATGGGGTATGATCCTAGTTTTGTAGGCCTTGGGAGGATAGGGATGGTTGAGTAAACATTGGGGTAGGTGGAAGGGAGATCCCAAAAGGATGGATGTCAAGTCCAAGTGGTCCTTAGGAGTAGGGATGAGGGTGCCAGAAAGTCTTCCTTTGAGAAGCTTCGTGGAATATTTTATTTTTCACTTTTTACCTTGGGCACCACTTCTCTTCCACTATGACAAAGTGGTGACAGGGTAGAACCGTACATTGAACAAGGGGAAAAAATGGTGGCACCGCATATTGTTAAGCGACATTGAGTGTTACTGAAGAAGGTAACTCTTCTTTCCTTAAGGGAAGAAGTGGTGCTAGACTTTTGTCTGTCAACCTAAAGTCAGGGCCATTATTTCACTTCACAACTTGGGATTCATGGAAATAACTGATGTTTAGGACCTCATCACATGATGATGATGAGATTTATGTGTAATAAGTTGTAGGTTATAGATCCTATCACATAATACCCTTAATACTTGAAAAATGTTTATAAATCCTAATTCTTATGCTTGTAAATATTGTAATATCTAAACCATATACCTTATATACACTATTTCCTAGCCATTAACACATGTAATCCATAATTTATAACTACCCACTCTAGGATATATTGAATTAGCCTAATTATTTAAAAAAATGGTTTCTACGTTAGAAGAATTTTAAAAATAATAATAAGATAAGAACAATTTCATGTTCAATTTCCTATTTGTCAAGGTTGTAACTAAATGAATTTTACACATTTTCAGGATTTAAAGATTTGTAAGAAAGAAATTGTATTATACAATGAATTCCATCTAACCTTATTACTTACTTATCCTTGTCTCAAGTCTTGTTGATAGTGGATGTATCCCCAGGAACGGAAAATATATCCCTCCCATACTCATAGCTCCCAAAAACAAAAAGAAACCACCCTAGTTCACAATACCTTCATACCTTCACCCACTATTTTGGTTTTTAATGTTGTAGTATGGCCTTTTACAATGGCATAGGAAATAAGAACCATGAGATGGTATTTATGAAGCATCCTTTGTGTCTCAAACCTCGAAATGGTCACCATATTATGCTCATATGACAAATTTCTTTCAAGAAAGGGTCTATTGACGATGATGTTCTCTATGATGATGATGATGGACATACAGACAATGATCATGATAATCCTGTTGACTATGGTGAAAACAATAATTTCTCTATCAACATCATCATTATCATCACCATCACTAACAATGATGATGAGATCGATGGTGTTGTTTATGCCGATGGTGATGATCATTGACGATGACACTGACAACGCTTATGATGATAATGATGATGATGATGATGATGATGATGATGATGCCAATGATTATGATGATGATGACGACCAAGATGGTGGTGATGGTGATGATGACGATGATCATAAGTATTGATGTCGTCAGTTTCATCAGCATTAACATTGCCATTAAATTTTTAATATAGTACCTTGTATCCGAAACAAACATATCTCATCTTAAGTCTAACCTGGTTGTTTTGCTACCTTGCCTCTGTGTTGCTGGAATAAGTCCATGGGTTTATCCATTCCTGAAGGGGTGTAGGGGACTTATTGGATTCAAGGAAAGGTAATAAATCACATTAAAAAAAATAAACATTAAAATAATAATAAACATTAAAGTAATACTAAACATTAAAATATTAATAAACATTAAAAATAATAAACATAAATGATAAACATTAAAAAAGAAAAAAACATTTAAAACTATCCATCTTACCTCCCCTCCATCACGACAAAGAAAATAGACATCTTTAACTTACCTCACCCATGAACTAGGCCCAAGGCTGTACCGGAGGTTCCAAGGTTGTAAAGGAGGCAAATCTTGTCTATTCATCGAAACCCTTCCTTGACACAACCAGAAAGATAGATTATGAGCGTGCCGGACCCCTTCAACTACACCAAACACAAATCAATTTCTTGTTTGACTCAATTTTTGTAGTATGGGTTCTTCCTATAGGCCTCTTTTTATTGGGTGTACGTCGAGCTTCAGTTAAATTTTAAGGGAATCCCAACTTTGGTGGTTTTCTATACTCTAGGATATCCACCCCCTCATCTCCAAAATCTATGCAGAGGGACATTGATATTTTGATATCTAGACCCATAAGTAAAGGTGAAGGTTATTAAGGAATAAAGAAAAGCATAGGATAAGGTAGCTTCAGGACCCGTATCCAGTATAACTAAATTTTTTTCCCGCAGAGATGTCTTCTGTAAGTCAACTGCTTTCATTTAATCCATTAACTTGTTTTCTAGTCAGGATTTTATTGATAGATACAGTTAATAAATTACAGTTAGGGTATTATTAATAGATACAATCAGGGTTTGCTCCTATCTTCCCTCCACCGATTGATTAGGATGGATGTTTTTATGCAAAAAATACTTCATCTTGTAATATCCCAGTTTTGACCTCGATGCATTAAATATACATGATATATATATATATTGTAATTAATCATGGTGTGGAGCTAAAGGCAAAATCCCCGCCATCGATTTGGTTTTGTTATGTTCAGCGATTGGAATGGTTGCCGATGGTATATCGTGATATACGACACATAATAGTTTTGGTATCATGTAAATGTGCATTTTTAATTAAATGAACCCCAACCAGCTATGTCAATGCAAACAGATTGAAAAGGGCATGATTTTCCCAAGGACAAGGGAGGGATTGTTAAAAATTGAACCTATGGGGAAAATCCATGTGTCAACCACCCATTAAATACTTTTGCTGTTAGTTGGGGGAAATTATTGCTGGGTAGTGGTGGGTGGCAGGTTTCCCACACGCACACTCCACCAGCAGACTCCACCACTTCACATGGGTAAGGGATTATTGTACTCTCACACTCTATCCATCATTTTGGCCCATCTTCACACAGAGGGACTCTCTCTCTCCATCTTCATGCACAGGATTCTTCCTGGTTTTTCCTTCATGCAACGAACTAGAGGGGTGGCCTCAGGACATGATCTCTATGTGCATGTTCTCCTTATGGATTTGTGTTCTGCATACATGTTTTTCCCCTGTCCAGGAATGAGAATCATACTTTCTCTTCCATTTTGGGACTGTGTAATGTTCTCGTCGCTTCATTGTGATATGGGGTTGTTGTTCTTTCATTTATTTGTGGTTGTTGTTGTTTTCCCCACATTGTTTTTTTGTTGTAGGTGAAAATACCTTTTGGGTTGCTGCTGAGTTGTTTTGGTCATGCTAGGGTGAAGAACAACTCTGAATTGCTTTGCTTGACCTGAGCTACGTTCACCATTGTTGGGTTGTCACCTTGTGTTCCTTTGTTTTCTTACAAAGCTGTGAATCGCTTGTTTTGCTGCATGCAGGTAGTGGTTGGTCTTCGGATTGTATTGGAATGGGGATGAGGGATTGGTTTGCTTGACAAACCTGGTGTGTTTGGGAACCACACAGATAGAGCTATATGGCTGGATTTCTTCTCCACAACCTCTGAATAGCACTGGAAGGGAGGTCAAGGCCTAAGGGACTGTGTAGAAGAGAAGGGACTGAATTCCTTGTGTTGGGTGTGTGTGTGGGTGTTCTAGAATCCATGCTAGTTCTAGTGTAGGTGTCCTTAGCTTTGGGATATATTAAATTAATCACATAGATATGTGGACAAACACACAAATCACAGGATAGATCACACAATTTACTTAGGTATTGAAGAATGAAACAGTGAAAAAATGGCTTGCAACTGTGAATTCTTTTCATTAATCAAAGAGTAATTAGATAGATAATTACAATGAAGTACAATGGCTTTAATAGCCACAAGCAATTCGAATCCACATGAGGAAATTCGAATTGATTAGACTCTATTTGACTGTAGGTACCTAAGACCTTGTCTAAATCACTATTGGAGGACTCAATAGTTAACTGACCTTGTCTAAACCATAACCGAAGTTCATTGAAGTTCTAAAACACAACTCAAGTGTTACATTTAGTGTTGACTAAGGCTAACTGACTGTGGTAGGTGAGAAATGCGCCCCTCCTAAGTTTAGTCAAGTAAACCTAGCACTAACTGAATGTAGAGGACTAGAATTGAATGTAACTGACTCCTAACTTATCTTAACCAGTCATGAACTGGACTGAACTAACCTTGGTTGGTTTCGACACTCCCAGTGGCTCCTAAATTGTAGGAATTGGTCGAGGAGGATCCTACACTAATGTAATCAGGTGCAATCAGTGGCAATGAGCCTCAATTAGTGTTCCCCACACTTTAGTAATTCAAACATGTGCCCCAATTAGGCCAACTGGACCCAATGGTGTTAATGACTATAAATAGACTGGATGGACCCTCGATTTAGACATGACTCTCGATTTAGACATATGACCAAATTGGACAAGGGAGGATTAATAATCCTAACACCCCCACTGAATGCTAACTTGGACAAACTATGGGCCCCGGTAACTAAGACCGTAGGTCACCCATTACATCAAGTAAAGTAAAGTAACTACTCAAAAACAAGGTGCTCGAGAAAAACCACATGGGAAAATACCCCCCCCTCTAATTAAGCAGGTAGAATCAGGATCAATCTGGTTCTTCTGCGCAAAGGTATTTTGGGGCCTGACATGTGAACCTATCCATCATTATGTCTGGAGGAATCTTCCTCTTTGGAAGAAGAATGATATGCTTAACTAAATCAGAAATATAGATAGTTGCCAGATGAAGAATGGACCCATGTAGAGCAACTGAAGTCAACTGATGAGTGAGAAAAGGTTCTTGAGGATTCATAACATGTGAGGAACACTCAATAAACTGATATGTTGCAGCCATGAACAGAAAACCATGAGTGGTAAGAAAATCCCCAAGTGTTAGGAGCAAGTGTCCAAGCGGATGCAGAAAATCTTCATCTTTACTGGTTCTGTGAAGAGATGAGCATGTGATCAATGGTAGAGAAGCACTGGGAATGTTGAGAGTGAATGATTGATCTCCATAGTATGATATATCTAATTAATCACATAATAAAATATCAGAAACCTCATATGAGGAAACTAACACCAAATCCCCATCAGCAGTTTTGAGGAGAAAGTGCGGTACTTGAATTTTCACACCGAAATTGGTGAGAGAAGCTACAAGCATGACTGAAAGATCTTGGATTTTAAAATATGAACCAAATAATATCATATTAGAAAGCAAATCAGATCTAAATAGGTTCAAAACAGATCCAAAACTGTGAAATGGAATCAAATCCCCAGCAGTAGTTTTGTAGGAGACTTGCGGTACTTGTTTCTTCACACCGTTGATGAGAACAACTACAGGCAGTACTGAAAGGTTATGAATTTGATATATTAAACCAAGAAATATCAGATCATATATAAATAATATCATATCAGATCCAATAAGTTTAATATCAGATTCAAATAAATGGTTAACCGAGACGGTGGATGCAGAACTTTCTTCTTCTTCAAAATTCTGAATTTTGGTGCATGCAATCCTGCAGGAATTTGATAGAAGATTTAGATCATGGGGAGTGAATCGATCACTCTGGTAATCTGATATTTCTTCAAAAATATCCAAGGTATCTCATATTTTCACACAAGCAGCAACATTAGAAGGAGAAAAATCAAAATTCTCTTCACTTTCGGAAGCAATTATTGATAAATTTTGCACAGAATTCAAAGGAAAATCACCGATGAATGTTTGCATGGAAGTGCAGAAGTATTTTTATTCAATACAAGAGATTCAAATGTCTTCTTCTGTTTTATAAATATGAGGATATGAGATATCATAGATCTCATAAACTTCCGGAGCATCATGAGAAGGAGTCACTACATGGAGACTGTCTTCAATTCGAATTGTCTGTGTAGAAGCTTCTGCTTCTTCTTCATCTTGAACAACTTCATCAGAGAGAGTGGAGGCTAAGATTTTTGGATCAAGGATGCTTATGGTGCTGGATGTGCTCTCCAAAGTGCTATTACGATCCTCATAAATCATTCCAAAGGTTCTGTCCAATCTTGTCTAGAGTTCCTGTGGATCTTTAATAGATCTACTGAGGTAGCGCAAGCTAGGAGAAAGAGCCAGTTTAATTATTTCAAAAGCTGCATCCTTTGCATTGAGCCAGTCATTTTCACTCTCAAAATACTTTCTGCCGAATCCATCAGACACCCAATATAGATCTTTTCTATTCAGAAATACAATCATCTTCACCTTCCATTCATAATAGTCTGAGGATCGGGTGAGAAAAGGAACTGATGAACTCATTTCGAAGTTGTACCTGCAAAACAAAAAAAATGGCATTGTAAGGTTGTACATCCTGCACTTTTTGAATTTTCTTCACACAAAACTTAGTTAATCAAGAAAGCTTGATCAACAATTCCTTTTCTTGGGGTATTAAGTGGTAATTTCTTTGCTTCTGGTGCAGTGCTGGAAGGAGCAATTTTGCTCAAAAAATGATCCAGTAGGAGATCTGAGGAGGAGAAGTGTCTTGTTCGCTAAGGCTCTAATACCATTTTAAATTGAGCACATAGATATTTTGACAAACAAACAACTCACAGAATAGATCAGACAATTTACTCAGTTATTGAAGAATGAAACAGTGCAAAAATGGCTTGCAGTTGTGAATTCTTTTCATTAATCAAAGAGTAATTAGATAGATAATTACAATGAAGTACAATGGCTTTAGTAGCCACAAGCAATTCGAATCCACATGAGGAAATTTGAATTGATTAGACTCTACTTGACTGTAGGTAACTAATACCTTGTCTAAATCACTATCAGAGGACTCAATAGTTAACTGACCTTGTCTAAACCATAACCAGAGTTCATCGGAGTTCTAAAACACAACTCAAGTGTTACATTCAGTGTTGACTAAGGATAACTGACTGTGGTAGGTGAGAAATGTGCCCCTCCTGAGTTCATTCAAGTAAGCCTAGGGCTAACTGAATGTAGAGGACTAGAACTGAATGCAACTGACTCCTAACTTAGCTTAACCAGTCAACAACTGAACTGAACTGAGCTTGGTTGGTTTTGGCACTCCTAGTGGCTCCTAAATTGTAGGAATTGGTCTAGGAGGCTCCTAAGCTAATGCAATCAAGTGCAATCAGTCCTAGTGAGCTTCAATTAGTGTTCCCCAGACTTTAGTAACTAAAACATGTGCCCCAATTAGGCCAAGTGGACCCAATGTTGTTAATGACTATAAATAGACTGGATGGACTCCCGATTTAGACATGACTCCCAATTTAGACATATGAACAAATTGGATAAGGGAGGATTAATAATACTAACACGATGAGCTCACTAGCTTAGCAATTAGCCTTTCCTAGCTCCTTGATGGCCTGATAAACCCATAGTGTTGGCTTCGCTAATTTTTGGATGGCTTGACAAACCCAACTGTGTTGGCTTGGCTAATCTGCTATTTTGTGTATCCTTGGCTAGGTTTAAGCCTGCTTGTTCCTTATTCCTTGGGGAATCATGCCCAGCTCGGGGGTGGCAGTATTGCTGAGATATTAAGGATCACACTGGCCTATGGTTGGGTGCAACGTTGCAGCGACGTAGCTGGTTGCGGGATGAGTTCTTTATAAGATAAGTATTCTTGACCATTTCGTTTCTGCAATAGTGTTTACTATTAATGAATTATAACAAACATGTTTGAATGAATGACTGTATGTTTGCTTCCGCTGTATGTTAAATCAATTATGTATATGTGCATGTTCTAGTCAAAGCATTATATTCAATTTTTATATATGTTCATGTTCATGGGGCGGTTTTCCTGGATGGTTAATGGCATGGTAGCAACCACTGTCCCCAGTCGGAGGGTCGGGGACGTTACAATATGGTATGAGAGCCGACGTTACAGAATGGGCCTGAATGGGCCCTGAAAGATCAACTAGTAGAGGCAGGTTTCCTTCTGCCCAGCAGAGATCAGAAATTTATGATAGAAAACTTCCACAATTTTTTTTTAAAGTGCCAGAACTGTCGGTTCATTGGAAAACTTAGTGGGAAGCTCTTCCGATGTAGCGGAGAGCTAGGCGAAAGCCCACCCGATGGAGGACAGCCGAAAGAAAATTTGTGAAAATTTTTCTAAGTGTTTGTTGGCTGTTGGCAGAGAATAGTGGATGTGGGAGCCACAATTTCGGCAGAGATCAGTTGAAGACCGCCGAAACGTCGGCTCAATTTAGTTGAAAGAACATCCAATATCGACTATCAGCGATCGACAAAGATCAGTTGATTGGATCTCCGATGATTAGATGATGGAGTTGTTGAAACATCATCGCCATTGGAGAAAATTAGTTGTTAGAGGAGCCGACGAGGCGACGAACGTCATCAAAATTTAGAAGATGAGACCTCCAAAACGTCGATAGAAAATAGGAGATGGGATCGCCGATGATTAGATGATGAATGCGTCGATAAGTCGGCATAATAAAGGACAAGTTTAGTGGATTGGATCATGGATACAGTGGAGGAGGTTAGTGGGATGGACCGTTGACATGATGAAGAATTATAGAGGATTGGACCGGTGATGAACTTCATCATTTAGATGAACGGACCATCGATGAACATCGAAAAATTTTAGTTGTTTGGGATTCCACCATTGCGGCTACCATGTGGACTACCATTCTGACAACTAGAAGTTCAACTGTCGATGCTTCGATCATTGATGCAGTGGAAACGTTTCATTTTAAAGCACTAACGCATAGTGTTTAGAGCTCTGATCCACTGGCGGGTGTTATGGTCCGCGAAACCCACAGACGGTTTGCTACCTGTCGTTGTGGCCACCTAGAGAACTATCCACCCAATGAACAGTGGTTCCGACTACCGATGCAGCATTATAGAGTTAGTTCCTCATTGATGTCGTATGAGACAACTATTCCGATTTCCGATACTGCATGCTGTGGTGATTAACATTCCGATCGCCCACACACACAACAGTCCTTTGCATCACCAATAAATGGTCTGGGAACTTAGAGAACCGAGGATCCGATACAATGAAAAATGTTAGTTGTTAGGGCCACTGATGAGCACCAAAAGAAAATTGTTATTTGGATTGCCGAGGTGTCAGATAATTAGTGGGGAATAGATCCGATTGGGAAAAATAAATTTTGGGTTTTTCTAGAGGGATTTCTTAGCAATTTTTTTTCAGCTGTTTTTCAATGGATTTCTCAGTAGATTGTTAGTGGACTATAGGGCTGAAAAGGAAGACAAATTTTGTGTTTGGGAAATTTTTTTATTTTATGATTTCTTGCAGGTAAAGGTAAGTAATTTTGAATTATATCAATGTTATGCATCTAACAATTTTGTTACTAACATGTTTTCATAATCATAGACACCTTCAAGGGTAGTATTCTAGGTGGTACAGTTTGGTAAGTAAGTGGTGGGTTAGTTATGAGAACCCATGATGGATATGATGCTTGGGATTCTTACGAGCATGTGTGAGACGCCATGGGAGAAAATGTCTGTAATGGGAATGATGACATTGAGTCTAATGGAAGGAGATTCCAAGAGACACCGTCAGATGTTGCAGCCACCATGAGAAGCTTGATCAAAGCTAAGGAAGAGCAGCATCGGTTGAATGCTGCTATGTTGCAGAGATAGACAGAATTGCAAAGAAAGATAGACTCTGGATGAGGTACAGCAAGACCAGAAGGTAGTAAGAGCAGTACTAGGAGAAGGAGAAGGACTTCTAGTGGATCATCTGACTTTGAAGAATCCAACGGGGATTCAAGTTCTTCTTCTCGTAAAGGAAAGAGAAATAGACACCACAGGGATCACTCTCAGGATGAATTTAAGAAAGATAAACCTCCTACATTTGATGGCGAGGTAAGTACTGGACAAGAGGTTGAAGCTTGGCTTCTTGGGATAAACAAGTACTTTCAAGTGTAGGATTCATCAGGAAACATGAAGGTAAGAGTTGCCATATTCAATCTGAATGGAAGGGCATCCAGTTGGTGGGAACAGTTCAAGAAAGTAAAGAGGATCAGTGAAAGGAGACTGAAGTTCCATGAGCTCAGATTGGGTCAGCAGACCATGGAAGAGTATACAAATAAGTTCTTGGAATTGTTGAGGTATGTCCGGTAGATCAGAGATGAAAGGGTGAAGGTACAATGGTTTATGAGTGGATTTCATCAGTCTTACAAAGACAGAATTGAGTTTTATGAACCAAAAACTCTTGAAGAAGCAATAAGGAAGGCTAAGTATTCATATGAGCAAAGCAAAGGTAAACCTAACTACCACAAGGCATGGAAGGACAAGAAGAATGAGAAGTTTGACCAAAGAAAGAAAGGCTTCAAACCTTCTAGCTACAAGAATCAGCATAAGTAGCCATCCCAAGCTACGAGTAAGTCAGTTGGAGTGTCAGGAGAAAATCCTAAGGATCCACAACAAGATAGAAGGCCACTCAAATGTTGGAAATGTGAAGGACCCCACCTACGTAGATATTGTCCACTTGAGAATGAGAGCTCAAGACCAACTTACAATATTCAAGAAGCAAAAATAGTGGGTCAAGTAGCAAGGGCAGTCCCTAGGATTTATGCAGCACATGAGGACCGCCAGGAAGATCACCAGTCAACTGTGGTTGAAGTTGCAGGTAAGATTATTGAGCAATCTGTTACTATTTTGATTAACCCTGGTTCTACTCATAGTTACATTACTCCTAGATTAGTGGATATTTTTTCTTTTAAGAAAGAAAAGCATAGGAACTCTTGGTTAGTTCAGCTAGCCACTGGAACTAAGAGAAAGGCCAGTGAAGTGTTAGAGAAATATCCATTGGTCATGGATGGGTTGGTCACTTGTGTATATCTGAATGTTCTACCACTTGGTTCCTATGATGTTCTCATTGGAATGGATTGGTTAGAAGCTCATAGACTAAAGCGTGACTATTATAATAAGACTTTTGAATGCATGGATGAAGAAGGGAACCCAGTAGTTGTGAAAGGTATTCCAAAGGTGATTTCAGTAAGGTAGGTTTCAGCAATGCAGTTGAAGAAGTTCTGTAGGAAAGGTTGCCAGTTGTACGTAGCTCATATTTTGGAGCCAACAGGAGATGAATCTCCTAGGTTAGAGGACTACCAGGTGTTACAGGAATTTAAGGATGTGTTTCTTGATGAGATCCCAGGGTTTCCTCCAAAGAGGGACATTGATTTCACAATTGAACCCATGCCAGGAGCAGCACCAGTGTCCAAGACACCCTATAGGATGAGTACACTGGAGATGCTAGAGTTGAAGATGCAACTACAAGACTTTTTGGAAAATAAGTATATCAGGTCGAGTGTGTCTCCTTAGGGAGCACCAGTTCTGTTTGTAAAGAAGAAAGATGGTACACTCAGGTTGTGTATTGATTACAGACAGTTGAACAAGGTTACTCTGAAGAACAAATATATTTTTCCTAGGATTGATGACCTCTTTGATCAAATGAGAGGAGCAAAGGTATTCTCTAAGATTGACTTTAGGTCTTGTTACCATCAGGTGAGAATCAAGGATGAAGACATTCATAAGATAGCCTTCAGAACAAGGTATGGACATTATGAGTTTGTAGTGGTACCATTTGGTCTCACAAATGCACCAGCTACATTTATGTGCCTTATGGACAGTGTCTTCAGCAGGTATTTGGACAAGTTTGTTCTTGTTTTCCTTGATGACATTCTTGTTTATTCTAAGAATGAGGAAGATCATGAAGAGAATTTGAGGTTGACATTGCAATTGCTTAGGGAGCATCAGCTGTACACAAAGCTTAGCATGTGTGACTTCTATAGAGACAGAATTCAGTATTTGGGTCACATTATATCTAAGGAGGGTATATCTATGTAACCTGAAAAGATTGAGGCCATTATGAATGGGCCTACTCCAAGAAATGTGATAGATGTAAGATCTTTTATGGGTCTTGCAGGATACTATAGGAGATTCATTGAAGGATTCTCTAGGGTTGCACATGCCATCACTTCTTTGCAAAAGAATGGGATAAAGTTTGAATGGACATCAAGGTTTGAAGAAAGATTCCATTGGTTGAAGAATCTTCTCACCAGTGCACCAGTATTGAAAGTTGTAGATCAAGAGAAATATTTTGTGGTGTGTACTGATGCATGCAGACAAGGGCTTGGAGGAGTCCTTATGAAAGACAACCACATGATATGTTATGAGTCAAGAAAGATGAAGGATCATGAGAAGAACTATGCCACTCATGATCTAGAGCTTGCAGCCATAATACATGCTCTCAAGATGTGGAGGCGTTACTTGATGGGTAGAATATTTGAGCTCAGGACAGACCATTGTGGTGTGAAGTATCTATTTGATCAGCCTACTTTGAATGCTAGGCAAACGAGATGGCTGGATTTTTTATGTGAGTTTGATTTTGAAATCAAGCACATAAAGGGAAAAGAGAATAGGGTAGCTGATGCACTCAGCAGGAAGGTGTAGGAAATGCATGTGGCATCCCTTAGTATTTTCCAATCAGATTTGAGGTAGCAGATTTTTAATCATATTGCCAGAGATGAAGTGTATGAGCCGGTAAAAGATAAATTGCAGCAGCAAAGTCTCAAGAAGAGGTATGAGGGATATAAATTGGAAGAAGATGGACTCCTTAATTATAAAGGAAGAATTTATATTCCAAATGTAGCATATTTTAGGAGAGTTGTTATGGATGAGATCCATCAAGCTCCGTATTCTGGTCACCCAGGATACTAGAAGACGATTGCTACCGCTAGAAAGCAGCACTTTTGGCCAGGAATGAAAAAGGATATGGCTGAATACATTTCAAGGTGCATGAAATGTCAGCAGGTAAAGGTTGAGCATCAACACACAACAGTTTTGTTGCAGCCTTTTCCAGTTCTTGAATGGAAATGGGAAGTTATTTCCCTGGATTTTATCATAGGATTGCCGATGACTTGGAGACAACATCATTCCATCATGGTTGTGGTGGACAAGTTGACAAAGGTAGCACATTTTATACCAGTTAAATCTATGCATAAGACTGATGACATTGTAAATATCTTCATGAAGGAGATTTTCAAATTGCATTGATTTCCTAAGGAAATATTCTCTGACCGAGATGTCAAGTTCACTTCCAATTTTTGGAAGGGGTTGTTTGCAGATTTGGGTACAAAGCTAAGCTTCAGCACTACATACCATCCTCAGATAGATGGGCAGATAGAGAGATTTAATCAAGTGCTTGAAGATATGCTTCACATGTATGTGATGGAAAAACCAACCAAGTGGGAAGATTATTTACACTTGGTAGAGTTTGCTTATAACAATGGATAGCAGGCATCCTTGGGGATGAGTCCGTTTGAAGCTTTGTATGGAAAAAGGTGTAGGACACCAGTGACTTGGGATAATCTAGTGAACAAGGTTGTGATTGGTCCATAATTGCTCAAGGAAATGGAGCAAGAGGTTGTGAAGATCAGGCAGAATCTGAAAGCAGCACATGACAGACACAAAAGCTATTCAGATAAGCATAGGGTGAATAGGGAGTTCATCGTTGGAGATCATGTTTACCTCAGAGTGAGGGCAAGGAAGTGTTGCTCGAAGCTTGGGAGTTGTGCTAAGCTGTCACCAAGATATTGTGGGCCGTTTGAAGTGCTTGAAAGAATAGGGCTAGTTGCATATAGACTTGCATTGCCTGCTAGCACTAGAGCTCATAATGTTTTTCATGTTTCTTTGCTTAAGAAGTATGTACATGATCCTAACCATGCGATTAATTGGGATGTGATTCAGGTGGAACCCGAGGGAGAGTTCCAAATCGAGCCAATGCGCATCTTCGCCAGGAAGGTCACAATGCTCCGGAACTTAGCCATAGGGCAGATAAAGGTGCAATGGGAGCACCATGGACCTAAAGAGGCTACGTGGGAGCTAGAGGATGCCATGCAATTGGCACATCCATTTTTGTTCAATCCTATGGAACACTGAGGCAGTACCAATGTAGGATTTTGTTCAAATTTTGTAAAGCACTGAGGACAGTGCTATTGAAGGGGGAGGGGAGTGTAACATCCTGGTTTTGACCCCGATGCATTAAATTTTGTTCAAATTTTTTAAAGCACTGAGGACAGTGCTATTGAAGGGGGATGGGAGTGTAACATCCTGTTTTTGACCCTGATGCATTAAATATACATGATATATATATATATATTGTAATTAATCATAGTGTGGAGCTAAAGGCAAAATCCCCACCATCGATTTGGTTTTGTTATGTTCGGCAATTGGAATCGTTTCCGATGGTATATCGTGATATACGACACATAATAGTTTTGGTATCATGTAAATATGCATTTTTAATTAAATGAACCCCAACTAGCTATGTCAATGCAACCAGATTGAAAAGGGCATGATTTTCCCAAGGATAAGGGGGGGATTGTTAAAATTTGAACCTATGGGGAAAAGCCATGTGTCAACCACCCATTAAATACTTCTACAGTTAGTTGGAGGCTGTTATTGCTAGGTAGTGGTGGGTGGCAGGTTTCCCACATGCACACTCCACCAGCAAACTCCACCACTTCACATGGGCAAGGGATTCTTGGACTCTCCCACTCTCTCCATCATTTTGGTCCATCTTCACACAAAGGGACTCTCTCTCTCTGTCTTCACACACAGGATTCTTCCTGGTTTTTCCTTCACACAGTGAACTAGAGGGGCAGCCTCAGGACACAATCTCTGTGTGCATGTTCTCCTTACGGATTTGTGGTCTGTGTACATGTTTTTCCCCTATCCAAGAATGAGAATCAGACTTTCTCTTTCGTTTTGGGACTATGTAATGTTTTTGTCGCTTCATTGTGAGATGGGCCTGTTGTTCTTTCCCTGATTTATGTTTGCTGTTGTTTTCCCCATGTTGTTTGTTTGCTGTGGGTGCAAATACCTTTTGGGTTGCTGCTGATTTGTTTTGGCCACACTAGGGCCAAGACCAACTCTGAATCACTTTGCTTGAACTGAGCTATGTTCACCATTGTTGGGTTGTCACTTTGTGTTCTTTTATTTTCTCACAAAGCTGTGAATCGCTTGTTTTGCTGCATGCAGCCAGTGGTTGGTCTTTGGGCTCTATTGGAATGGGATGACGACTTGGTTTGATTTAAAAACCTGGTGTGTTTGGGAACCACATAGATAGAGATAGAGGGCTGGATTTCTTCTCCATAACCCCTGAATAGCACTGGAAGGGAGGTCAGGGCCTGAGGGATTGTGTAGCAGAGAAGGGACTAATTTCCTTATGTTGGGTGTGTGTGTGGGTGTTCTAGAAGCCATGATAGTTCTGGTGTAGGTGTCCTTAGCTCTGCACTGAGCTCACCAGATTAACAATTAGCCTTTTCCAGTTCCTTAATGCCCTGATAAAAGCACGGTGTTAGCTTGGCTGATTTGTGGATGGCCTGACAAACCCAATTGTGTTTGCTTGGCTGATCTGTTGTTTTGTGTATCCTTGGCTAGGTGTAAGCCTACTTGTTCCTTATTCCTTGGGGAATCATGCCCAACTCGGGGGTGGCAGAATTGCTGAGAGATTAAGGAGCATGCTGGCCTATGGTTGGCTGGAATGTCACAGCGACGTAACTAGTTGCGGGACGAGTTCTTTATAAGATAATTATTCTTGACCATTTCCTTTCTGCAATCGTGTTTACTGTTAATGAATTATAACGAGCATGTTTGAATGAATGAATGTATGTTTGCTTCAACTGTATGTTAAATCAATTATGTATCTGTGCATGTTCTAGTTCAAAGAATTATATTCAATTTTTATATATTTTCATTTTCATGGGGTGGTTTTCCCAAATGGTTAATGGTGTGGTAGCGTCCTCTGTCGTCGGTCGAAGGGTCGGGGACGTTACACACCTACTTCCTATAAACCCTTCTACTACATTCCCTGATAATAAACCCCGCTTATATATAGTGGATAAATATACAATGTGTATATATACAATCAGGGTTTTCTCCTATATTCCCTCCATCGATTGATTAGGATGGATGGTTTTATACAAAAAAAGACTTCACCTACTTCCTATAAACCATGACAATCAACCCCAGTTATGGATAGTGGATAGATATACATTGTGGCTATATATATAATCTTATCTTGTATTGTAAGGGATTTCATGCCTCATACTATCTGGCCTGATACTATTTCAGTTAGGTATGGCATGGTACAGTCCGGTTACGTGAGGAGGATACATCACGACCCAGAGCTTATCCAATGAGGTATGGGCTTTTACCGGGATTTACAGTGAGGGTTGTAAGGACCATTGAGATGGTTCTTAGCTTCTTTTCATGTTTGGATATGAACATTTATAATAGAAATAATTTGAACTATGATTCTTCACTAGACCTTCGAACATATGCACTCATCGTTGGGAGTAAAAAACTTTGAAAATTGAGCATCATACCTATGTCTTGGGGACCTCATATTATGACCTATGTCTTTGAAACATACTTTTCAGCCTTCCTTTTTACCCACCCTATGAATCACACCTACGACTTGAGAACCTCCCGAAACTCTTTCTTTAGACCCTATGTCCTCATACCTACTCCTTGGGACTAGCCTTGGGAAATTACACTTTTGTGGGACTATCCTAACCTATGCATCATAGCTAAACCTCATACTTATTGAATTTAATCATCCCTATTACAAAATGTACCGTCCATGTAGAGGAGTGTAAGTGAATCCGTGGCATTGTAGGTTATTTGAATCGTACCGTAACTAACTATAAGAAGCTAAAGTATATCTAAGCTAATAACAAGACTGTACTTAATGGATGGGGTTCTTGCATGTAAATAGTTGGTACAAGGGGATGGGGTTCCTAGAATGTCATCCATCCATACTAATGTTGTTCTATGTCTCTTCCTATTTTAATGACTATTCTCCATCCATTCATTGACTCAATGCTCCTAGGTTTCAAGAAAAATCTCTCAAAACGTAGGATAACACATTATCAAGATAGTCCAACTAGACCAAATCTTGTAGGCAATGGAAAATCTATTGATTAGTCCAAGCTACCAAGTTAAAAGAGGTATCCTTAAAGTTTGAGAATAAAACATGAATTCATACCAAATTATATCTATATGACAATATTCCAATATCCATGCGATATATACAATACAAACATTCTAAACTTTTAAACAATGATTTTACTTAAATATGTGAAATGACTCTTTGATAGCTTGAAAAAGATTAAAGTACTTTGTATTGTTGGTCCTATGGGTGAAAGGGGTTGGTTATCCACCTTTATGGTACACCTTGGTCTTACTGGTATGAGGTTTTCCTTATCTTCTTATTGTCACCCTCTTGCGGGCATTATTCAATCCCCTTGCGGGAATATTCCAAGGCCCTTGCAGACATTAATGTAAACAATGTGCTGGCATATTGTAAATACTGTGCAGGCATATTGTAAACAATGTGTAGGCATATTGTAAACACTGTGATATTTCAAGATGATATCATGCTTATTATATTGTGGTAGGGGGGTACTTAGAACACACCTGCAACTTTTGGTCAGGTAAACGTGATTGTCATATTAACACTAAAGTTTTTCTTCATTAATCACGTTTATTAGACATGGTTCAATTTTTAATTTTCAATATGAATATGTGTTGCTTCTTGTATTATGGAATGCTGACCATGGGAAATCCCCAATGGTGTACCATCAGGAAAATGTTATCCTAATAGTACCTGAACATGATTAAAGTAATTTTTTTTCTTAAATGCATGTTATTTTTTGTCACGTGAATTTTTGTAATGGTAAAACTAAATTAACTACTTTTATTGATTGATGTTTGTAGAGCACACCACATCATGATGATGAGGTGGTTAAGGAGGAAGATATATTTTATTCAACTAATCCAATGGGAAATTTGAAGAAGGCCTTGAAAAAGTCCAATCAAGAACTTTTTAGACTGATAAAAGTCAGACCCATGACTGAAGAAATCAAAGAAATAATTGGTGACTTGAGGAAAACAATAGTACAGTACATGGTAAGTGGCATTTTGAAATATTTTATGAACTATGACATATATTCATTTATGTTATTTCATTTCTCTATTTTTGATATGATCTAATCAATTAAATTTTTCTTTTTTGTACAAATTATTGGAGACAACACCTATGCATCTAGTACAGTATGTAGATGTCGATATTGGTAGTAGTGATGGTTCAACACAAAATCAATCTACCGTACCAACAAGGCTATTTGAATCTCCTAACCATAAATTCCTTATAGATTCTATGACCTCACCGGATGTTGGAGATCAACATGGCCCTTCACCCATTACTACTTCATAGGATGTTAGAGAGGAGAGTAGCATCGAATGTGAAAGTTTTTATCCCGGAGTAGTATGGGTGGTTACTAAGGGATAATTTCCTATTACATTCTTGGTGGAAAAGGACTGTGTTCCAATCAAGATACCAAATATTGCAGGTATTATTTAATTAATTTAGTTTTCTTCATGTAATTCAAAGCCACATACCTAAAATTATTTTTAATTAATGATCATATTGTTTTTGTAGGAAATACTGTTTTTTTATAATAACTTGCATGAGAAGGAAACATAGATTTTTTGGGCCCACTATTTGTACACAGTGGAATTCCCAAAATGAGAAATTGAAAGGTGATTTGATGAACCACATGGTTAACTTGTTCGGTGATACGTTCAACAGAAAAGGTGTCACCGCAACAGCTGGATTAAAATTGAAATATGTCAGGGAAAATTATAGGGACAGTTTGTAAATTAACACTAAGTATGAGCGTCTTTCGATGGTTCCAGAGAAAGAGTGGAAGGAGCTCATGGACAAGGCAAAGGAGAAGGCATTGATAAAACAAGGAAATACTTGGCCAATCAGTTCAAGAAGGTATGTCACATATCATATTTTCAATGAAAATGTTCAATTTTTTTTTTACTTTTAAATATATTTAAGTTGTGATATCTAACATATCTGAAACCTTTCATAGGCTCCTCAACACCTCTAAAGTGACAAAGAAAAGAGTAGAAAAACATGGGAAACACAAACTGGGCTAGGGTGGATATAAAAAAGTAAGAGGAGGAAATGTAAGAGTCGAACGATCATTATTTTTTGTAAATGTAGGGAGCAAATAATTGATTTATCACAAACCATTTTTATGGTGTTATGCATTGTAGGGAAATTATTTTCAAGAAGCAGCCACTGAATAAGACTTGAGGCTCGACTTCAAGTATGTTTCTAAACATGTGTTGGAACGTTGAAAAAGCTTGGGGAAAACCCCAATTCCCCCATTAATGAACACACCCCAATTCCCCCATTAATGAACACAAAGGTAAATAAAACCATTTGTGCATGTTCAATTTTCTCACATTACTTTCGACTTGAATTCAGTGTTATGTCAAATTTGTATATGTGATAACTGGAAACTTCTTAAGCATTGAAAAGATCTTAATATGAAAAATTGTTTTAATAAATGAATGGTTTCAAGAATCCCCATACCAAATCTAAATAGTATCCCTTTAGATGTTACAAATATTGATTTGATAATCAAATATTTTAGAAGAACTGATATCAGCATAATCTCTAAGAGGTCCAAGCGCACCACCAACTTTTTCTCCTGAAATTGTTTGTTTTCTTTTGAAACCTGCTTTGTGATCGATGTAGTCATGAATACCTTTTTAAATATTTTCATCATCATTATTTTTACCCTTAAGTGAATCCTCTCCCTTATTAAACACCCACTATCGAATGGCCTCACATCTTTGGTAAGCTCAGTCTCTCTCTTTCTAGGGTTTCCATTGAGTTGTTGCCATTTTGAACCTGAATTTGATTTTAGGATTTGTAATGGAATTAGTGGATTTATGAATCTTTTCTAGATTAATTGACTCATCATAAACTGTATTCTATACTACTTTATCTATACATTCAACTATCTTAATTAACAAAGTGTGGTGAGCATCTTAAGAATGTAATTATCCATTCATATATTAATAAAAAAATATAATTTTTCCATTGGAAAAAAAATATAGACAATCAACAACATACTCCCACATCTCATTATTATAAGAATATTGGATCAATTGCACAAATACATTACATTTACTACAAGGCCTAATAATGTTGAATGCATAATCAACAAAGAGACTACAAATCCAAGATTGACAACTATCACTTTGAAGATAAAGTATTCATACTGACTACACCAATTGAACTCCACTGAGGGTTTCAAATCCATATGGTTGGTTCTCCTTGATGATCAATGAAAAATGATCAAATCACCCTTTCAAATTCATTAAGAGATGATTAAAATGACCAACACTCTAACAACACTATTAGGTTCCTTTCTTCCAACCATCTCCCTCCCATTTATAAAATTTTACAACAATTAACTCAATATTGGTTTTTCCATCTTAACTAAGTTTTGTATCCTATTCTATGAGCTCACCATAATTCCTCCATGATTATAAGTTTACCATATTATCTTTGAATTGAACAAAGTATTAGTGAGCATGATGGACAAGGTCGTGTGACTTGAGTGATATTGGTGTACTTGGCATTATGTTTTTATAGACTTAGTCATGTCAAACATCTTACCAAAATAATTGAGTTTCCTCATAATAAGGCCATCATTATAACGTACTTGTGTAATCTATTCATGAATGATTACATTGAAAAATAAATGTCTTTTTTGGTTTTCAGGGTGAGAGCAACAAAAACAACGATCGTAGTGGTACCGATCAGGTACCACATGATGGTGGGGACATGACTCATGTTGGTGGTGACAATCCTAGCCATTCCAGTATGTATGCTATAAAATAGAAGTATTTAATATGATTTCAAATATATAATTGATGATGTTTAGTAATAAATTTTCTTTTGTGAATGGCATAACATGTACTTGTTCATGCTCAAATGGAAGAGGAACAAATGGTAGAACCAATGAACACTCCAGTTGTCTCACCTAGTTAGCCAATAGGTAAAATCATTGTAATGATATTGGAAATAATGAAATAAGTATCTCAATAATAACTAAACATTTATCTATATAATTGTCTTAGTTTTTGTAGATGATTCCCCTCTCCAACCACCTCCACTCCCTACTATTTGACATACTAGAAGTATGGTACGAGAGAGCATGCCCACACAATTAACACAAAGACAACGAACAACAATTTCAACGGGAAATGACAACAAATTAGATGTCCCCATATTGGAATTTATGAAAAAGAAGAAAACAAAAAAAATGTAGTTGTATACATTTAAGATTTGTATTTGTTTTAGTTGGTGCATAGATTATTTTTGAATATCTGTGACATCTTTCGAGGACTATGGTTATCTTAAAGGGGATGGATACCTCTTGTTGAGTTAACCTAAGGAATATGAGATAACCACATGAGATTCTTTATCCAGTGATGATGATTATGAGCTTCCACTCTTTGCATGAGACACATGAGACATATGACCACATACAATTGAGAAGGTCAGATAACCTACCCTCATGTTCACTTGATATGCATGATCCTAATATGATGTCATGTTGCATTTTTATGTTACATTGACTTACATGTTTACTTGTATGTGATGTTTATCCTTCTGGTGACTTGTGATTGACCCTTGCATGGTAACGTTGAGCTATACAACCCTTAAATGTAAAATTCCAACTTGTTTATAACTAGCATGACCCATTAGGGGGTTTTTCCACCCTTCTGTTGACCTTAATATCCCTCATTAGGTTCCATCCACCATAGCGCTACCTTATATGAATATTTTCGAGTTTTTTGCTGTCATTGTTTATTTTGATTTGGTCCTACTGTTGTGCTGCTACTAGTTTTTATTTTTCAGGGTTGGATGATCTATTTTATGATCTTTTCTAGTTCTGGGTTCTCTCCTTTCATAGGTATGTTGGTCTATTTAAGTCATATGCAAGTAACCTAACGCTAAGATGTTGAATTCTGTTTAGAAGCATTTTTTTCTGAGGATAAGGGAGGTCTTCCCTAACATATTATGTTGAGTTTATAATTGATTCATATCTTATATATATTGATACTATTATATATTGTTGTCTTTCATTAACAACTTATATCTTATATATATTGCTACTGTTATTACTATTATTGTTTTCATTACTTTAATGGTTATTGTAGCTCATTGTTTCTGGGACGTGCTGGACATTAAGGATATTGAGGTATGGTTATTTTTTCGCACAAAAATGACATAATTTTATTGTACTGTAGACAACTGTTCCATAATGTTTTTTTTACATAGTGGGAGTAAAAATAAATATGGGATTATTGCTAACCTTCTCCTACTTGTTATTTTTTCTCAACTGAAAACCTGCATGATAACATTGTTCTAGAAATGGCTTTGTTTTTCAATGATTTATGTTTGCTTGTATTGTCCCAATTGACCTTTAGATCCAAAACAATTTCTTGTTCGCTTTGTAATACCCATTATAAGATAGAATTTAATTCCTTAAAATATTAGAATTAAACCCCCCCAAGAGACCTCCCCAAGAATTAAGCATATTCATTGACATATAATGGGATACATTAGTGGCTTAGTCCAAGACAACCCAAAGCGTTTTGTGCACTCAAGCTATTTTTTTCTATGTATATTGCATTAACCATTATTGGAATCATGTCAAAAATTTGTATTCCTTTTATATGGCCTTGAGGGTAAGCACATCAAATAATAATATGACCCAGTCATTCAAATTAAAGACCTTAGTAGTGATACTCAACCCCAAACACAGTAGGAACTTTCTAGTAGACTCATCATAGTCATGGACAAAACCTGGATGCTACAATTAGTCACAGTCCAACCAGTAACTTGGGTTTTGCTGCTGCTATAGCAGCAACCTTTACCCTTTTATTGAGCTATTGTAGCATCCTGCTTATACCCCCTCGTTCACCCTACAGGATGTTATTAGCCTCACCCTTCCTTCCCTTCAACACTACATCCTTTGGAATATTCCCTAAGGCTATTAGAACCTTGTTCATATTGGTGATAGTCCTTTATCCTCCTCTCAGTCTAGTGCAAGCCCATTTATTACAATGTGTGGCCTTTACCCATACCTTAGAGCCACCCTTACAATGGAAACCCTCTTTACTTAAAACCCAACTCTTCTCTCTGTGGGCCATACCTTTGATCCATGCACAAAAAACAATACAGTTGTTATGAGGTCACATATTGTTTGACAGTACTACATATGGACTGTTTTTCATATTCACTTATGCTTATCTAGCTATAACATGCTATTAATTCTAGATGATTCAGTGGAGAGAACCAGTGAGACTGGATTATTCTATTTGGAATTTTTAAGAGACTTACCTAGGTCTTAAACACTATAGAAAATATTAGAAAGATCTTGGAAGCAAAGAGAATTGTCTTCCAATTTTTTTGTTGTTTGTTTATGTTATACCCTATCTGTCAACATTTAGTGTTTATAAACTATTCCAATATGTTGGTTTGTTTCACTAGATGAAACATGCAATCTCTGTCATCCACATCTGAACATGGCTCCAAGGCTGCGCAAAGTTTCAGTAATGGGTCCAAGGCTGCCCAAAGTTTTAGGAATGGGTCTTTGTGTTTGGTAGGTATGTTAACATTGGATATTTGTTATCTATGATGTGTATTCTTCCCTAAAACATTTATAATTTTTTTCCCTTACAATTCTATACATGACTCCAAGGCTGCCCAAATTTACAGGGATGGTTCTTTGTTGGGTAGTTTAAAATCTATGTCAAAATTTGATATATACTATCCAGGATGCTTTCTATCACCGATACTTTTATATATGTTTTCACCAATGCTAGGCAAGTAATTGAAAGAAAGACAGTTATCCTAAAGAATAAGTATACCAAGGGATAATATATGTTGGACACCGTATAATTTACATAACTTTTGTGTCGAAGGAATCAAATTGAATTAGTGTAAGTTTTTTATGGATAAGTTGTTGCAAAGGTGTGCAAACTCCCATAATTTTTAAAATTATATTTTTTTGGTTACCTCTTTGTTGCATTATCCATGTGGAAGTGGAAACCACCCCAACAATAGGAGCCTACTTTTACACACCTTCATAAATGCATTCAATCAATACCCACCTTCAATGCTTTTCAATTTGATTTATACAACATTTAAGCCGCCCTTAAATGCTTATTTCTTCTTGGCATGGGTTACCCAGGGTATGTTATCAGTGCCCAATAAAATGCCAACATATTTTAGTTAATCCATGTGTAAGTTATAATTCTTTGCGTGTATGAGAGTTGCACTTATATTCCCTCCATAAATTGCAAAATAAAAATTAGGATTGTTCCACATGATTCCATGTATATGGGTTCATATATCATTTTTCAAAGTTAATGAGACGTCCCGGTTTTAGTTGTTTGAGAAAACTCTGTTGGTAACACAATATGTTCCATATCCTTTCCCAACATTTTCAATCTACTAGCATAAATTATTTTCTTGATCATTCTCCACCATGTTAGTGGGATAGACCTGAGCGTCTGTATGGATCCCTAACCTTTCCAATTCTAGGATAAAATAACTAGTCTCAAACAACTCACCAACCTCCATATGTTACCCACCAACATTGAATTATTAGACTTGTGTGGAGTTTACATGGACACTTATATAGACCTACATGAAATATATACACTATGCACACTTGCTAAAGACTGGTGTCTCTCTTCTCTGGTGTTGCACCCCTTTGGAACCACTGTGGAAACTGCTAGATGCACCAAGTTCCTTATTAGTTGAGTGCATGGGAACACCTTGTAGCTAGAAATGTCTTTTCCAATTCATGTGCAGGATATCCATTTCTTGACTGGCCTAGTAAATTCATAAAAGGTAAGCATGCATCAATGGAAACATCACAATGCTGCTTCACTTTATTATTTTTTCTTTATCTAACCATACTGCTCCCCCTATGAATATGTAGACTAATTGCTCCCCCTAAAACCTTGTTGGTTTTTTCATCTAAAGATATTTAATTTGTCTCACATATATATTTAGAAACGATGAAAATTAATGTCTCACAAATGTAGATTTATGCAAACATATTGTAGCTAATTTATTTATCCATTTTACTTCATCCATTGCTATGGCTTCCTGCGGGCATTTGTAAACCTTTTGTGCATTTTTGAGGGCATTTTTCTGGACCTGCGTGCATATATTTGAGTCATGTGGGAATTTTATAAGGTAGTGCATGAATTTTATCAGTACAACAGGCATTTTCAAATTGGATGCGGGCATTTCTCAATAGGCTGCGGACAATTTTCCAAATAAACTACTTATCCAATTTGTAGAATTGATGTAAATGTATTCTGCAACTTAAATGCATTTACTTGCAGACTGAGTGCATGCAAGTGAATTTTCAAATCAACTCCTACATCCTCATAACTAGAACACTCTAAAATATAAATGCATCAATGCAACATAATTAGGAAACTTATTAAGAGGATGACTAACCCAAAAAAAAGACTCGAGCTCTCCTACTTTCTCTTGTGCCTCTTTATTCTGTATTTAACCTATCTGGGGAAATTTTTTATTTCTCTATTTCCCTATGGGAATTTTTAACAAGATGTAGGAATTTTTACTCTCAAGTGTGGGCATATTTGAGGCTAGAGGATATTATTGAGATCTGGAGGGAATTTGTCTCCTCCACTTGTGGGCATATTGGGGACCCTACATGCATTTTAATGACATCTCCTTCACTCATGTGGGAAGTTTTCTTCTTCCTACGTGCATTTTTATGAAACTTGCCTGCAAGTATTGCATTATGCATGCAAGAATAATATAAAATTCCCGCAACTAGTTAAACATGCCCACAATGAAATTTTCAACCTTTTGTGCATTTTTGCGGGAATTTTCCTTCCATATACGATCATTCTTTACATCAGCTACCAGGATGAGCCAAAAATTGTTTTTAATACTTGTTTTTTACTTTGAAAGACCTGTCCACATCAACTACTTTCTTCATTCTTGTACCCTTGCATTCACCTTAAGAGCCCTCTTTAGGTGCCATCCACCATATTGCTACCTTATATGAATTTTTTTTGGAGTACTTTGCTATCATTTTTTATTGCGAGTTGGTCGTACTGCTGCAATTCTACTGTTTTTGTTTTGTGAGGGCTGGATGATATATTTTACGATATTTTTTCTCTCCTTTCACAGGTATATTGGTATAGTTGAATCTCATGAAAGGAACCTAACGCTAAGAGGTTGAAGTCTGTTTAGAAGCATTTTTCTTGAGGATAAGGAAGGTATACCCTAACATCTTATGTTGAGTATATAATTGATTCAGATCTAATATATCATGCTACTGTTATATAATGTTGTCTTTCATTAAAAACTTAGATATGATATAGATCACTATTGTAATTATTACTATTTTTTGAAGAACTTTAATGGTTATTGTAGCTCATTGTTTCTGGGACATGCTGGACATGAAGGATATTGAGGTATGGTTTTTCTATGCTAGACATGAAGGATATTAAGGTATGGTTTACTTGTTCCATTAATTTTTCTCAATCGGTGCCCTAATCATGCTTTTATGAGGCTGTTGTTTATGTCTCTAAGAAACATCTTAATTCATGCCCAAATTTTAGCCATTCAACTCTCCAAATATGCTGGTGTATGTCATTGTTTAGGGATTAGTCAGGTAGATGCCATATGTATTAGGGTCTAAGGAAATCTGCTACAAATTCAATTTTCTACTATGCAATCTTGGAATTCCAACCATGCACTAATGCCTATGACTTGTGGAACCATCTTTCCTTATGATATTGTTATCTAGGAATGTCACAATGTTACCAATGAACTATCATAGTGATATCAATAGCCTCCAAACATCAAGATACTATAAAATTTGCACCTAGATTTTTCCTAAGGTATTATTTGAGCTTCAAACCAGCAATTTAATAATGTGGGGGTTGAAAAGTGTCCATCTACAGGCTTCCTTAACATCATATTTATTATAGTATTGTCATAAAAAGTCTATATGATACTTCTAGTCCCATGGGATTATGTCACTACTCTTGAGTATTTACAGGTGAAATTAGGAATTCCAGTAGCTAAAGTGCCATATCATTATGTGAAGGACAGTTCGGATCACCAGAAACGACACCATAAAAGTGGTCATCATGGTGGCTTTCGTCAATATTCGTTTGCATCTAGAAAGTTTCCAAATAATTACAATTTTCTGAATTCAAAGAAATCTCATTCAAATGAGAATGGTAAAAGAAATGAAGTGAGGCTCATATGACAAAACCATGAAGGTACCATGACTCAAGGGTTTAACATATTTGATGTATGTACTCACTGATTCCAGTGATTTCAAGGTGAAACAATCCACAGAATCAAGCAACACAGTTAACCCTGCCTTTGGTATTCGATGCACTGAAACTACTTCCTTGCCTCATGGAGTGGATAAAAGTGATAAGGGAGTCTAGGGAAGTGATCCACATAATGATATAATCACAAACGTGGACATGTATATTTTGCATAATGATGGTAAAAAGTTCCCCAAAGTCCAAAGTATTTGTCGATATTTCCAAAAGGGATTTTGTAAAAATGGTTAAAGAAGTGACCACCTTCATGTCCAGATGTCAAATGACAATCATAATCAAACTAGTTTGGTTTCCAAGAAGTAAAAAAGAGAACCAACAATTTCAGAAAAAACTTCTTAGTCGAGAAATTAAGAGGGAAAAAAATCCACTTGATGCAAATTTTCAGATATATGGTGAACAATTCTTTTTTGAGTGAATGACCAAACAAGTCTTTGAATTTTTTTTCAGTGGTCAGTGGTCAACTGTAAATACAGAATAGGTTGAAAGAATGCATCTATATCATTTAAGTTCAATTATTGACATTTATGAAGTTCACACACAACTAGATGAATATGATGCCACTTAAAATATTGGCGTAGATGAGACAGAGCAAAATGAACTATGCATTTGTGGAATGAAAACAAGTTGTTAAAAATGATAAGGTATTTTCCTCTTATATTAGCATGGGTATTTCAATTTCAAAAAATGCATATATCTTTAAAGGAGGAGTTTATCATTCTCAACTTTGTCTATCAAAAAATTCATCTATCCTAGATCAAGTGAAAACCCCCAAGCAAAATCCCAAATAAAAAACTCCTATGGTAATTATTCCCGATGTCATCAACAAGGAAGGGGCCTATGCATAATTTCACTGTGCTTTCCAATGACACCCTTCAGTTAGAAGGGGGGGAAGAAGGACGCTTTATCTATATGACCAACATTGGATCAAATTCAAAGCAGGATTGGGATGTGCCACAACTAATAGATCATAACTTTTGACTCTAAAGTTAATTCTTAATTTGGTGGTGTCAAAGGGAGTTAGGGAGTTAGGTTGCAATTTATGGGGGATTTACTCTATTTTTTGAATGCATAACATGTCAAATATATTTATGAAAACATTATGACCATTAAGAACTACTTTGGTGAGCCTACCTTTATGCATATCTACAGGGGGATAAATGGATTCCTTGCTACCTTATTAAATAATGGATTTATTATGACACCTAGAAGCTAGTGTATTTGGGAAGACATGAATGGATATATAACAAAGCATGATCCTTGTCCTTTCATTTAAAAGGGACTTTACATATTTTTTACTTTATCAAATGAGAATACCTCTAGATAGTGACAATTTTTCCTTTTAGTTATTGGATATACTTTTGTGTTTTACTTTGGGAATATTTAGTAGAAGTACTAAAGAATGGGATGTGAATCATGATGCAGGAAATATTTCAAATCTTCATTTTTTTTATGATTGAATATATGTCTTTGTTCTACAGTTTGATTCCTGTAAGCCTAGGATCAAAACATAAAATTAAATGATAAATTTTGAAGCACTACAAGATGGGATAAAGCAATTTCATAATAGATGACTTTGCATATCTTATGCTAGACAATTATTGGTTTTGGATTACTTTGATAATTGCAAGCTATACATGTTGGAATGAACATTGGATATAAGTAGAATTCTACAAAATCGGCTACGATATTTCCTTAGTTGAGAGCTACCATTTGGGAGGTCAAGTTAAATCATGAGTTTTGGATACTAGAAGAGGTAATGCAGGGTAAATAATAAGTTTTGGATACATGTAGAACCACTATAGGGTGGTCTTTAAAACCAATTTTGGACCTTGAACGATGATCCTGCTATCTAAATTTACCTTGAACTATAACATTTTTTGTGCCTGTGGTTGATGATTCGAATAGCAGCAAGGATGGTGATATCTCAGGGATATACTCTGCAGAAATGAGGGCGTCATAGTAAGTTTTTGAATCTAGTTATAGTACTGAATATTTTTTAATAGAACTATATATCGACATCAGTTACAAATATTTGGCATCAACCTTATAGTATGGAGGATGCATTCACATGTGGAGTGGTGTCATGGTTAAGGAGACTTGTTGACTTAGATTTGAAATAGGAACCATCACCTTATGTTGACACCCTACTTATGTGGACATAGATCCTTATTTGGAGGATCTTGAGACTTTGTTGGTGACTCTTTGCTGTGAATTGTTTTTTTTAAATACACAGAGAACTTCGCTATAGCAACGCTTTGCGTTCAAGTTCCGCGACAATAATATGTGGCTATAGTGACGATCATCTGTCCCTTGTTTGGAGAATTCGTCGATATGTATGTCGCTATACCAACGTACTTGTGTTATTATATCGGCACAATGCCGTTTCTATAGTGACAGAACAATGATTAGCAGGTTCTAAGTTGTAACAAAGTGTCGTCTCTATAGCAATAAGTAGATGTCTCTATAACGTTGATTTACCATCTCTCAAGTGATGCAAAAGGACTTAGTCACTTCTTAGTTGCAACATACGTTTGTGACTATATAGATGCATTAACGTTTCTATTTTGACATATTTATGTCTCTATAATGACGAGTGTTCATCGCTCCAATGACGAAAAAGGAATTAGTTGTTGTTTTTGACACAAATTTACGTCGCTGTAGAGACTCAATGATGTCTCTATAGCGACACATGAACATCGGTATAGTGACACATAAATGTTTTTGAAGAAATGACCACACTCGCCATGTGTCATTTGTTTTTCATTGTTATAGCGGCGAAAAGTTCTAAGTGTGGCTACTGCGATGAGAATTTTTCCATGAAAATATGGGACCCTATTCGTTGCTATAGAGACATAAAAATGTTTCTATATCTAATATTTTTCATGGGAAAATGTTCACATGTACTAGTGAGTAAATCCAACTAGTTCTAGTGGAGAACAAAAAACATGGTGTACCTCGAAGTGTTTGGTTCCTTGCACATAGTGCAGTATCCTCTTGGCATCCTTCCAATGGATCTCATGAGTCTGTAACATATATCTAGTAACAATACCTACAAACTATTCCATATCATTTTGAGAGTGTGTAAGATACAGTAGACTCCCAACTAGTTGTTTGTACAATGAGCTGTCCACCAATGGAGATGCACCAAATTCACCTAGTTTTATTCCTGAGAGGAATGGGCACTTGGATGCCTTGCATTCATCCATTTTAAACTTAAATAACAGGTCTAAAACATAATTTGGTTGGATTACCTTGATCCCTACTTCATATTTCTCAATTTCCAATCCAAGAAATTGCTGCAACAATCCAAGGCGAATCATGGAGAATTCACTATGCAAAGAAGACTTAATCGATCCAATTTCTTTAGTACAACTACCTGTAATAAAAATATCATCAAAATACAACACTATGACCTGCAATAAGTTACCAACATGCTGCAAATACACATTAGTATCAGATTTACATCTTTCAAAGCCAAGCGAAAGCAGAAAATTGTCCATCTTGGCATACCAAGCCCTAGGGGCTTTCTTGAGGCCATAGAGACACTTATTTAAACTACATACAAGTGAAGGATACTCAATGAAACCTTTAGGTTTCTGAATATATATCTCCTCTTGAAGTTCACCATGAATAAATATACTTTTTACATCCATGTAGTGAACCTCTGAGAGCTTAAATGTAACGATGGCTAAAACTAACTTGATAGAGTCCATCTTTGCAACCGGTGCAAATGTCTCTGTATAGTACACTCCTTGGACTTGAGAGAATCCTTTGTAAACAAACATGGAATTGTAATTGATATATGAGCCATCATCATCCACTTTGGTAATATAGACCCACTTGCATTTTACTAGTTTCCTCTTGGAGGGTAAGGGAACCAATTCCAAAGTCTCATTGTCTTGTAATGAGTTGAACTCTTCTTGCATGGTTGTTTTCCATATTGGGTCAAGTGATGATTCCTGATATGTTTTAGGATCATATCCAACCATCATGAATAATCTCTCCTCAAGATTCAAGTCACAAGCATATAAATCATTGTGAAATTGATATATAGTCTTCCTAGAATCATGAGGACCACCAGCAAAATCCTCAGCTGCTTCAATGGTTTTCTCAGCACAATTTGGAAAAATGGGTTAGTCATGATATGAATTAATTTCATCATCATCAGTAATATCAGAATAATAAATAGAAAATAATTTATCAATTACATTATTATGGAGTGTAGGATGTGAGCATTCCCCATGAGCTAGTTTGACCTCTTGCATGCGCTCCTCTTCGAACTGTACACTCGTTTCTATGAATGTATTCTGAGATGAGGGATCAAAGAGTTTGTATCCATTTGCATATTCATAATATCCAACCATGATGGAATCATTTATTTAAGTTTTCAAGGCCTTTATCTTCTCTGGAGGAATCTTAGCCCAAGCCTTTGAGCCAAAGACCCTGAAATGAGAAACACTTGGATTGTGACCAAACCAAGCCTCATATGGTGTTTTTCCATCCAAATATTTGTGAGAAGATCTGTTTTGGATGTATAAAATACAATTAATGGATTCATCCCATATATTAGGATCAAATCCTTTGCTTCCAACATATAGGTTGCCATCTCCTTGAGAACCCTGTTCTTGCGCTTTGCAACACCATTTTGTTGTGGTGTGTAGGGCACCAAATGCTACATTTGGATGCCACATTATTCACAAATTTTCTGAAAACTCTTGTTCACATACTCCTTTCCATTGTCATTCCTAAGGACCTTGACCTTGTTCCCACATGCATTCTCAACTAGGTCTTTCCAAACTTTGAGAGTCTCAAAGACTTCATATTTTAGTTTGAGGAAATATACACAAAAATTCCTTGAGAAGTCATATAGGAAAGTCAATACATACCTCAATCCCCCATAATAGGGAGTGGGAAGAGGCCCTGTGAGGTTTTATTGAACCAAATCTAGCACTTGGACAAGTGTCCTTGATTTCCCTTTCTCATAGCTACGCTCTGCATGCTTTCCCACTACACATCCTTTGCATGTGCCATGTGAGAACTTGAAAGAAGGAAGCCCTTCCACCATGCCTTATTTGCTCAATTCCTGGAGGTACCTATAGTTGAGATGGCCATATCTCTCATGCCACAACTTTCTTGTCTCATTGGCATGTGACAGAATTGCATTCCCTTGGAAGTAGGGGAGAAAATGCGAGAATTTGTACATTCTTGCATTATGATTAGCAAACCCCAATGCCACAACTTTTCCTGTAGAGATTTCTTCTATATCCACTGCTTATGGAGTAAATGTTACTCACTTGGATTCACCAGTGTGTGTAATTTGATACACTAAGAGTATGTTTGCTGCTAGGTCATGTACAAATAACACATTGTTGAAGTACCCATTTTCAAGATCAATCCTTACAATCCATTTGGCTTGGATCTTTGAATCATCACCCATGAAAATGGATGGACCATTGTAAGGATATAGGGTCAAGAAGGAATCTTGCTTGGAGGCCATGTGCCTAGAAACTCTTGAATATATGATGAAGGAATAAGAGCTTGAAGAACCAACAACAAAAGCATGGAAGCTCTCCTTGTTGTCTGAGATTAAAGCTCCATCCTTCTTACTTACGCCCTCAGGCAGTGGTACATTGTTATTCTCAAGCAGTTGTGCCATCATGTATATGGTATTATTCATACATGCACTATTTGGATGCCACCCCTTATGACAATAAATGAATTTAGTATTCTATTTATTCTTCTAGTCCTTTTCCTTGGTAGGATTCGAACCTCCATCTAAATATTAGGGTTTCTCCAGCTTCTTCTTCTCTTGCTGCTTCGAATCCTTGGATTTCTTCTTGCCTTTGGATGGATTCGAAACTCCTGCAGCAAGGGATTGATTCTTACTATATTTGATGGTACCCATTTGAACTAGCTTGTCTTTCTCTTGAGTCAGTGGCTCCATGAATTCAACAAGTGAAGGAATTCGCCAGTTTCGAGCTGTGAGCTTACTAGCCTGGAATGTTCACACAAACATTGAGTACTCTGGCCCTATATTTGAAAGTATGGACACCATGAGCTTATCCTCTTTCTTATCTATGCCACACTTTTTTCAACTGAAGCACCAATGATTTGAACTTGGTGAAGAAGTCTTGGATTGTCTCAAATTGAGTTGGACTTAGTGAGACTAGCTCATTTTCAAGCTGGTGACCTCTCATCTCATCAGTCTTCCTAAAGAATGCCTCAATATTGAGCTATACTTCGTTGGTAGTTGTCAAACTATCTACAAGGAAGATAAAAATATATCTAAATGTTGAGACAAATCATTCCAAATGCTTCATCAAGTGTGTTGAAGTACTTTGATTTCTCCACGACAGAGTTGGGTTCGACTTCAGTTCCCATGGTGACTTTGTACATGCATTTCAACCTCAATTGGATCACCATTTTGGATTTCCATTCAAAAGAGTTGAATGGGGTCAGAAATACATGGTATTCTCCATTTCTCCTTGCGCACTGGGTGACAAATTGCTGATTGTACCTGCAATGCAAACACTCACATTTCTTTGGAAAATCCCTCAAACAATAACTCAAACACTATGGGATTGATTTGCAGCCCCAAATATATCTGATAACATGTGAGAATTGATTCATAGTAGGATCTAGGAAATAAGGAGATTCTCACAATTCGATATTACATACAAATTATGCACAAAATAATAGAAAGAGTGAAAATATCATACACAAATGTAGTCAATAATTGATATTATTATGAATATACAACATGTAAATATGTCTATATCATGTTTATATTACACTAAGGAGAAATTGTGAGGTTTTGGAGTCCATATGGATGCATACAAGTGTTAGACCATGATTTGACCCTCAAACCCCCCTAGGTGGACCAATCAGCTTTCTAGTAATCCAAAACGGTCATGAATACTAGTGTGAACGTGGGTGAGGAATGATGGATCATAAATGGAGGCATTATAGGCATGGGTGAGCACATGGGTGAGTGGGAGTGGCTCTAGGAGGCAATAAATTCCCAAGGCCAAAAACTAGCAAAAACATGCACTAGCACCCAAGGTCAAACATATTCCCAGAATATAGGGATGGGGGAGTGCATCAAGGCTGATATGTAATTAATAAGGGTTCCTGTTAGCCCAAATGATCAAAGTGGAGTGCCTCAACTGTTAAAATGATCAACTTAGAGTGCCTCAACTATCTGTAGATTATCAATGTAGCCTAAATCTAGACCATGGAACATAGCATAGAAGCAAATGAAATGTATCCTAGGTGAATGATAATGGTACTAAGGTGGACTATTTCTCTAACACTCTTCTTCCTAATTGACCTCCCTATTGTAGACACAATATCCTACATTTCTTCTACGATATCCCTCATAATTGGTGTTTCTTATTTGCTTGTGCTCGAAATAATCTATGCCATGGTATCTACAACACTTCTCTTCGTACTTACACTTCTGTTATTTCTAAATTTTCTTCCTTTTCTTTGATTCTTCCCTTTGATGCGCACAATGGGCTGAACCATGACCCTTAGTCCGATTTTATAGTCTTCGAGCCTTCTATGCGAGGGACTTGAATCATCATTACGAAATCCTCATTGATTGATGACATCCTCCATCGATTTTGCAAATCCCACACATGAATTGGTTGTCAATTGAAAATATTTCCAAATTGCGTCGTCTCCCTCCTGTTGTAAATGGTTCATTTATTTCCTGATTTAACTAGTTCACGCTATGTCTAGTATCAACAAGTTCCAAGCCTTGTTGCACTTCAACTTTCTCATCGCTCTTCCTTCTGTCAACATAATTCCCTTTGGATTTTTTCCATTTTTTTCATGGTTGTTAGTATTGGTGGCGTTCCCACCTATCCCAATAGGGATTTAGTTGACTCCAATTTAATAGTTTTAGAAAAATTACTTCTTCTAACTGTTGCAGCTATACCGCATCTCCATTGGTAATGAAGTGTATGATGCAGGGACCCAACGAATACAACTGAAGCTTACCTGGGTGCTTTGCAAACTTGTTGTCATAGAGGAGAACCATATCTCTACACTGGAAGTGCTTCATATTGACATGGTGATCATGCCATGCCTTCTGTTGATCCTTTTTGACTTGTTGATGAAAACCTACAATGAATCGATCCTCTTTGAGGTGTACTAACTACTCCAATATTTATTCAATTGATCCTTCATCGCTCATTCATGTTACGGATGTTATGCATAGACTGGGGATGATATATTCCATCAACATCACTACTTCTTGTCCATAGACTAACTTGAATGGGGTCTACCCTCTCAGTATTTTACATGTCATTCTGTAGGCCCATAATATCACAGGTATTTTCATATCCTAGTCATCGTGATTCATATCACATACCATAGTAAGCACATTTCCAGTATCTTGTTGAATGCCTCTACTGCGCTATTTTTGTGTGGATGGTATGGAGTACTTCTCTTATGTTGTATCTGGAATTATCTAGTCATCCCTCTAATTTCTTGATTGATGAAGTGAGCTCCCTGATCACTAATCAATATATTAGAACATCCAAATCGGGTAACCACATTGTCAAAAAGGAAAATTGTTGTTGTCACGGCTGTGCAATCCTTTACTGGTGCTGCTTCATCCCATATTGATAGATAATCAGTCGCAATGATGATGTATCTCGCACTTGTTCTTTTCCTTGGTGGGTTGATAGGTCCTACGAAATCGACTACCCACTTGTCGAATGGTTGTAGTGTTACTTGAGGTACCAATGAAATCTCATCTCTCTGTGATGGTTTTCTTATTCTTTGACATACATCACAAATTTTAGCATAATCCGCGGTGTCAACATGTACTACCGACCACCATAATCTATCCCTAAGTATTTTTCTAGCGGTTGTACGGACTCCATAATTTCCTTCTGTAATCCCATAGTGTGCGACTACCAAGACTATTTCTTGCTCATGCAGAAGAACATATCGATGTTGAATTTCATTTGGCTCCATCTTGTATAGCCACCCTACGATCAATTGGAAGTAAGAAGCTCTGGAAACTAGTTGCTTATTTTTAGAAGTGGTGAACTCCTCAAGGTATTTTCCAATCGCAAAAAAGTGAACAATTTTCTTGTAATGGTCATCAACCATTCTGACTCTAAATAAATGCACATTAGGTAGAGGGTCCTCTATGCTGCTTGGTTCTTCACCTGATTCTATCATTGATAGATGGTCAAGTCCTGTTTTTAATAATACAGGTTTAACAATGATCTCAAAATCAAATCCTTGGAATATCAGAAACCACTGAAAGATACCCCCCCTAACACAGGATTATTACCCAAGTACTTAAATGATGAGTGATCTATAAATTTTTTGAAATTCCCTCCTAATAGGAAGTGGCAGAATATTGGCAACACATACACCATCGTCAATCCTTCTCTTTCTGATGTCATGTAGTTTTTCTCTGTAGTAGACAAATTCCGACTTGCAAATGCAATCGGGTGGTCAATTGATCCTTCTCTTAGTTGGGATAGTATTAATACTAAAGCTACTAATGAAGCATCGACATAGGCATGGAACTCCTTTTTCCAATCCAAAGAAACCAATATTGGTGTTGCGACGATCTTTTGTTTTAGCATATTTAGGCTCCTCTGGCACTCTTCGTTCCATTCGAACTTCGCATCTTTATTCAATATTTTATCCATTGGTGCGGGGATCAATGCATATCCCCTTATAAACTTTCAGTACTACCCAGTGTGGCCCAATGTTGCCCTCAATTGTTTCACTATCAATGGTGCTGATAGGCTGACAATTCTTGAAATCTTGGCATGATCAACCAACATGCCTTCCTTGCATACAATGTGTCCCAATAGGATCCCAAACGGTGCAAAAAAAATACATTTCTTCAGATTCAATGAAATTTTATGTTATTGACACCTTTCCAACATCAATCAAAGGTTCATAGTATGGTATTTTACCAACCCATAGATGGTCCAATCATCCATGTAGACAACTAGGAATTTATTAATGAATTCTTTAAATGCAACGACAACTAACATTGATAATATCGTGGGTGCATTCTTGAGACCAAATGCCATCACTATATACTGGAAACATCCCCATTCTGTTATGAAAGTAGTTTTATGTCTATCCTCTTTTCCAATTCTTATTCGATGATAGCCTTAGAATCCGTCCACAAATGAATAGATTTCCTGTCCTCCAACTCCTTTTAGCACTTCGTCAGTGACTGGCGTTGGAAATGGGTCATGAAGACTTGAGTCATTTAGTTTGCTTAGATCACCGCAAATCTGGATTTCACCAGTATTTTTGTATTACACAACCATCAGGATTATCCATTCTGATTCCTTGAGAGGATCGATAATTTCCTACATCCAAGATCATTTCTAGTTCGGCTTTGACGCTCTCTTTGTATCTTCGATTCAACCTTGATGGTCGTTGGTTTACTGGTTTCGCATCAGGATTTAGAGGAATCTTCATTTCGCCCAAATCCCTTGAAATTCCTTTCATTTCAGAAAATTTTGTCAGGAATAAGTCTTGAAAATCATGTAGTAGATCGATGACTTTCCCTATTGCTAAATCATCCTAGTAATAACCAATACTAGCAAACTTTGGGTCTTCTATTGTTCCAATATTGGCATTCTTTATCTTCAGTGGTTGCTTGAATTTGTCATATGGCATATCTGGTGCTTCGATATTGTGACTTTCTTCTGGTTTTGGAATATTGACAACTCTCGGATCATCATCATCATTGGTCTCTCCTGACACATTATAACATTCTATCATCATCTGCGGTGTCGGTGTCCATTGTGATCCTGTAGGTAGCTCGGCTGGAGCTATCTCAAATACTTTGTCACGGATGTCCTGTAGTGCACTATGGATAAATGGATTTTCATTCACGAAACTGAAGTATGAATGAAGATGACATCCTACTCTTCCCACATTGTTGTTTCCCTTCGTAGCTCTACAGAAACATACCATCTCATGCTATTTATTTCATCGTATGGATGAATGCATGTACACATTCATCCTCCCGCCTTAGTTCCCATATGGTTTGGCATGTGATCAGATGGGTTCTTGGATAATTTCTTCCATCGTATTTATTTCCTTGAGAGTATTCATCCTCCCCAAATTGAACTTCCATCAATCATCGACATATCTACCAGTTCACTATCCCCACCTTGTACATAGCCCACCATCTTGTTGGAGTAGCCTTTAGTTCCTCTTCCAGGGCCAACAAGCATTGTGGTTTGGATACTCTATCTTCAAATTCATCGATAAAGATTGCCAAATTAGGTATGCCTTTGTATGTTGGTAGATCGAATACTTCCATTGCCACCCATCTTAGTGACTGAGTGATGCGCACACACTTTTTGAGTGATACTTCATGTAACTGGTTCTGCTAGTTTTCTAGCGCTTCGTTTGATTCTGAATATGCTAAGATGATGCTTCACCATCTTAACTCTCCATTAATAGTGGTATTGATATAGTTGACAGATATATTATAGGCATTATCTCATCCTTCTACGACTTCATCTTTTCCTGGTTCAACATATCATTTTCCTTCGAGGTGATCCAATGGGAAAATGACCCTTGTGTCACAATTCTCGAATGCCATTATCTTTTTCTTGAAATTGATAACTGCCAAGTTTTCTATCACCCAACTGATTCCCAATAGTACATGGTATCAGACGGTATTGTTGACTATCTCGATAACATCGAATTATGCATATGCCCTTGGTCCTTCCACTTCGATAGGTAGGAGGGGAACTAGTCCAATTGGAGAAATCTTGTCCTAATTTTCTAGACGAAGTTGTACAGGGGACCATACTAGCTATGTCTTCCTCATCATTTCCCATGTCCACTTGGTTAGGATATTCACATCTGATCCTATATCCAAAATAACTAAATCTACATCATATTTTCTGATTTCGACATTCATTTTTATTTATCTTCCCATTTTCTTCTTTTGCAACACTGATTGACTAGGTGATCATGTCATCCTTATTCCCATCGATACAAAAAGATTGTTATTTCTGCTAATGCATCTTGATTTTTTCTAACACTAGAAAAATTTCAAGAAAAAATTTCAAAGTACTAAACTTTCTTTTCAACCTTGGTTAGTTTGTTGAATCAATACACGACGGCTTCTTGCAAATAGATAACTTACCATTATCCTTGATCAAGGCATATTTTGATTCAAAGAAGGTTTCTTTCTCTTTTTCTACATCGAATTAGACTTTATTTTGAGCCACAAGTTGAACATTTAGTATTGGTCCATCGTCTCCTATCCTAGCCCCTCCTCTCATTACTACACTGACATGTGCATGATGAGTCCTTAGTTCAGCTAATATCTGTCATGTTCCCTCAAATTGACCATTAAAAGTGTGTACCATGCTAAGTTCCTAGGGGCTCAAGTTGTTATTAATTATTCCTCCTAGGATAAATTTTTACTAATAATTGTTCTAAGGCATGTATTTAATTTTATTTCAGCAATTTTATTTATTATGCACAATAATGATGTGGAATTAAGGCTGCCATGTCAGGAGGGTGCATTGGGGAAAGCTAGTCAACTTTCCTTGGTAAAAATAAGAAAGTCCATCACAAAAGCAAGCAAGAGAATAAAGGGAAGTTTAATAAAAGCAGAAAAAGCAGATAGAGGTAAAAGAAGGAAAGTTTCTTAAGGAAAGAAAGAGTTTCCTTATGACCTAGGAAAAGTAGAAAGCTGTCATAACTCAAAAGAGGCATCTTTTAACTAAGGGAAGGTGAAATTTCTAATTATGAAATATGATTTGGAATTGGAAACAATTCCACATGGTCCTACTTGCCCAATTTCCAAAAGAGGGCACTTTTGTGGCTAGGGTTAGGTCACCCATGGGGTTGACTTGCTCGCACAGGTCCCCATTGGCCTCAAATTACTAAGCAGGTCATCCATAAGTCTATAAAAGATAAATTCAAACCCATTTCTTCAGTTTTGTTGATGATTTGATTGCTGAATTCTTATGTGAGCATTACTTCTAAGTGTTGTGCCTCATACTACTGGGAGATGAGCCCCAGCGTTCCATTCCCTTCTCCTTCCATCCCCTTTTCTTCCATTGCAGGTGTGGAGTGCTATATTGTAGGAATTAAAGGATTTATAGAGTTATTTACAGCCTCCATCAAGTTCAGGTCAATATCTAGTGAATCCCTAGCATCACTTATGCTCACAGCCCTTGCTAGTCATAATCTAGGCCTCCTGCCCCTTGTTTTTGGATCATCCTTGTAATGGTCAGTCAATGATTTATATTATGTTCTGTAGGGTCATAATATTCTGCAAATTACATGTATTAGGTCGAAACATATCTGCCCATAAAGAGTCTTGTCTTCAGTTTTTCCTAAAAGGCCTATTTTAGCAATGTATGGGGGGAATTGAATAAAAATGAGTGCTATAAGGAATATGTCAGGTGGGAGAAGTGATTGAAGGGATTTTACATAATAAATGAACTAATATTTACCCCTATTACAGTTTTTTTCCACCTTTCACATACCTGGGTTACGCGGAAAAAATATTCAAGCCACTCGGTGTGTCTTTGGGGGCAAGTCTCGAGTCAAGGCTGTCACCTTGTTCTTGACTCTTCTGTTTAGGCTCAACTCCTAACAAAGCCAAGGGGGGTAGACCCTATTAATTTACTAAGGAAAAATTATTTAGTATGATGATGGTATTAAAGAGTAAGTTTTTTAGTAGTTTCTATTTAACAATTGTAAACAACAAATAACATGATGAGATAATCACAATTAAGCACGAAAATGACACCCAATCACATATAGATTGAAAGAAATAAATAGTTGACCAGTGCCTTGAAAATGGAGTCGAAAAACAATTAAGATTGCTTGCAAGTGCTGCAATGAATGTTGTGCAATTGTATCTTGGTTAATTTTAAATTAATGTAACAACATGAGTAATTTAACTTAGGCGAGAGGACTCCAGATATACCCAAGGGGTACTTGAAGTATGTCCAAAACTAAACCATCACGGCTACCTGCAAGGAATATGTGGGCTGAATGGAGTCTCTGAGACTATTTTTCATAATGCACCCAAAGGTGTAACAGAGATCGGTGCCCCGAGGTCACTTTTCAGGAGTTCCCGCTTCCTTTGGTTATTTTGCCACCGTAATGGTTTGATCGAGGTGTTGGATTTTCGCCTGATGGTTTGTCAATTTGGGGAGAGTGAATCCTAATTATTCTAGTCACTCAAGTGCTTTTGATGCATCTTGACTAATCAGATGAACAACATCCAAGTACAGAGCATACACATTGGAGTCTTTGTTTATTTTTAGTAAATTTTAAAATAGGTGTTCTTGTTAAAAAGAAAACCCTCCAGGAACCTCTTTCGATCCAAGTGGACCTCAATCGGGGAATCAAGGAGGGGTTGATTTTATTATGATTAATGAAACCATTAATGAAAATGGAATCAAAGATACACAACACCGGTTTTCTAATTAGTCCTACCACACACCTCTTTCCCCTTGCGGGTTAATCGAGAAGTCGTGGGGTAAGTAGTATGATTAATTTTGAAATTAAAATATGGAACAATGAAAAATTATATCAAAGTATACAATATTTCATGTCAATACTAAACTAGAACATAAAAAAGGGGAAAAAAAGCAAAAAACATGAAATGGACGTGAATCCCCCCCGGGGGGATGGGGAGCGGGCTCGAAAGATCCTACTCAAAAAAATATTTCCTTTTATTATTATTGGCTACAATATCAGCAAACTGAAATATAAGAAACCTCTTGGTCCTTATATGGGATGAAACCAAGATCTTACAACTTTCCAAAATTTTTAATTTTTAGTGAAAGGGGAGACCCCTTGGGGGGATTTGAACGCTCCCTAGGCCACTTTTGAACAACAAATTATTTTATTTTCTGTTACACCTGATAAAAACCAGCAAGCATGTTAGAATAAAATATTCCCAAAATCACTTTAAGAGTACCTTTGGGTCAGCCTACCTTAACTAAAAAAAAAACTAAGTTAAAACTAGTTAAACAGGTGAAAAAGGAACCAAGGAAAGAAAGCTTTCCTTGGGATATTGGATTTTTGTTTGTGCAGCCACTGAAATATGCACTAATTTCTGTATTTAATCTTTTTTAAAACAGGAAAAGAAATCTAGAGCATGAAAACAACTGATTTTCTTTAGCTTGCCATGCAAAACGGACAATTTCCTTATGCTAGATCTCGGATGCTTAATGATAATTTTCAAAAATGAGATCTAGAATATGAGCTTTGAAATAGAATAAATATTTAAATTTTACTTTAATATAACAGATCCAAATGATAAGAAACCTTTCGAACACAGTAACCAGGTAATAAAATTGATTTTTTGAAGGAGAAAGAGACAAAAAGAGTGCTGGAAGCCTGGGAATGTTGGGCTTTGGAGTCTTCTTTTGGTGGAACACCGAGGGACTATGTCATTTAAAATATATTGAATATGGGGAATATGAAAACCAACTCAATGTATTCTACAAGTGAGATCGCCTTCAACTTAGAAATCCTTTCACAAACAGATGGTTAAAACATAGGTGCCGCTGGAAGAGATAATTGGAAACCATGCAATTAAACTTAAAATACATGCAACTCCAATAGATCTGAAACAAGAAAATATTAAGAGCATAAATCAAACTAGAATAAACTCTTACCCTAACAGGGGGGATATCTCTCCTTCACGGCCAACAATTAACCAGGAAAAGCAATGATAAATAACACAGATTATACCTCATAAGCATTTGACAATCACCATCCACACATGAAGAGAATTACACCATAGATCTTGCCTCCAGAGCTTCTTTATTTCAGAATAATAAACAATAAAACAATAAAAGAGTAACAACACATCAATCCCAGTTCTAACTAGCTTGGAAGAGGTGATCAGAGCTTTATTTATACAAAAAATAGGAGATCTAGCGCAGGGGGCGCAAATCCCAAGGAGACAAACCACTGCAACTGAAGGAGAGTCCACTAATGTCGATCTAAAGCTGAAATGAGCTTCCACTGAGCCTACTTGTCAATCAGGGGGTTGATTGAGCTGACACATCAACCCACATACTGACACATCAATCCACAGAGCTTCTAGGAGAGCTCACATGTGTGGAGGAGAGAGAGAGGGCGCAATTCCCCATAAAAAATGCTGAAGTTCAACTCTGGATCTATGTAGATCACCTCCTTTAGTCAAGGATTTGTCAGATTCAGTCAATTTGGTTCAGATCTGACTGATTTCAATCAAATCGACCGAGAATCCACTAATCTAGGATTTTGGATTTGCTCCATTATTCATCAATTTATTAATTAAAATAATCAATAATTGATTTTTTGAGGTTTTCTAACGTGAGGGATGGAAAATCACTCAAAACCTAAAAAAAGTGGGTCCATGGGTTTACATGGTGCTCTTAGCTTGAAAATGAGCACCTACATGACTGAAATTGATTATTTGGCCCACTTTTATTACAAAACAAAATTTTCCAATTAAACTATTAAAAAATAGCCTAAGTTTTGGAAAAATTAAATTTTAATGTAAAACACTCAAAAAATTAAAAAAATTAAAAATGAAAAAACCTAGGGGGACTTAGACATGTTCATATGACTCGACCATGATGCCTAGCATGTTTATACATTGACACATAGACTCTAATAACCTCAATAGGCCTAAATGCCAAGCCGACCAGCCCAGCTTTGGAGGTATGGAGTGAAAAACTCAAAAATTATCAGTCGTTTATTCAACAACCAATAATAACCAAGGGAAAAAACACCCTAGGCTGATTGGATTGACAAATAAATTCTATGAGACTGAGTCTTTTATAGACACTATCATTCTAGAACATTTATTACAACTCCCCCAATGGGGTATGAACATGTGATATAGTACAATAAGGACTTCCCAGAAGCACTTCCGAAGGTCTTCTGAAGTCCGAACAAAAATTATTTGTCTAGTTCACCAGGCTCACTTGATAAAAAACCACTGAGTACAACTTAGGTGGTAACATTCTAGCTCCAACTGCGGGATGTGTGCTCGATCTAGTCATAATACAAGGAGAGGATATGAGAACACTAAAATCTCTGGTTTATACACCCTATAAAAACATCTCAACTTGACAAGAAAACCTCAGTATCACAAGCTTTATATAAAAACCAAATGAACCATTAAGCTGATTTATTTAAATGAAATAAATATAACTAACTAATGAAAATAAATTTTTTATTATGGCTAAGCACAAAACAGAAATGCAGAAAGTAAATGCTCTCTTTCAAGGAGCTTATTTTCCTACTCTAAGCATGACATAAAAAGGGTTAAGTGTAATCAGAAATCCAATGTAACCACCTAATTATTTTATTAACAAAAAAACAAATTCCTTGTCTTTGGTTACCAGCCAATGTAAGGATGCCTTATTCAGAAAATGCAAACCCGCGTGATGATCCGGAATGGGTGGGATGGATGGGATATCATAAGAATGATAATACTTCATCAACTTGCTTCCCAAACTGGTATGTGCTTGCACAAGCTTCTTCTATCCACAATTGGATAGGGTTGATATACAAATTAGAGTGATGAGGCAAATTGACTACACCATCATACTGGTCATCAAGGGTTATCGGATGATAACTCATTGTATAAGCCCCAAGTGGCTCCAAATCATAAGGAAACTCCATATGTGAAGATGATAGTTGAGACTGATATTCCACTGACTGAATCACATCTGTATTTTCACAACACTAATTCTCAATGTCTTCATTATTGATACCTCTTACGGATCTGAATGATATGACTCTAAATGATCATATAAGAGTTTTGAATGCTCCTCTTCCATACTAGGATTTTCCTAGGTATCCAGATCCATGCTTCCCTCTGTGGAAGTATAGTAAATTATACTTCCACAAATTTATAAATAGACACTCCCCTTGCTAGATATAGAATAGATGGGATTCTTAATAATATATTCACAAAAATTCCAATAGTCATCATCGCCATTTATGTCAGATGTGATGGATTCTCCATTGCTGATATTACATTCTGATATCAAGTTATCTTTGCCTTTATTATTGATAGTGATATATGGCTCAAACTGATCATATGGATATAATACATGCTCCTTTTCCATATCAAAATTTTCCAAGGCCACAAGGTCCATGTTCTCTCCTTTAGATATGCCATAGACAGGAGAATCAACAAAACCATCCAAAGTTTCTGGTTCATTATTTTCCTCATAGATTGGATTTTCCATGAATGTCCAGGGATCCTCTTCAAAATCTTTGTCGAACATAAGGGAGTCGTCGTCACTTATATCATGATCCAAGTTATACTTTTCCTCACTTTCATACTCATCTTCTTCAGAAAAATGGGAACAAGGAAGTAAATATTCTAGTCTGTCATCATTATATGGAGAACAGGTAGGAGTCCCATCAAGCACATTACGGTTTTCATCATAAGTTTCACTATAATATTCTGCAATGATTTCATCGTTAGGAATATCTAGAGTACAAATGTGATCATCATCACTAAAATAATCATGAAATCATTCCCAATCATCACTACTCTCTATTGATGTTACATGAGGAGGGTCTTCAATAATTTTTTCAATTAATGGCTCTTCATGCACATATTTGATGGGATCATAATGGATTTCTGAATGTTGGTTGTTGTACACCATGTTGATACTAGATATCTTCGGGTACTCTGTATGAAACTCTTTCCAAGGAAAGAAGTACCTCAAATTGGTATTAATGAATGATTTAGCATTGAATGATTCATTATCATTTCCACCATATTGCCACTGCTTCAAAAATATTTCGAAGAACTTTGCAAGGGAAGTAATAGATTTCTCAAGAAAACACTCATGAAGCGAACATGAAGTGTCTCCTTATAGAGAATGAGCAAACATCGCCATCATATGATCCTCATGTTGAATGTTGTTTTGACTCATATGTGACAGAAAAATCATAACATGGACTCTAACTGAGTGATCATTATCATCCCCCCGAAAGCATGGAAGGGAAGTAGACGACGTTTCACCAGCGAGGTGATTAGGAAAGCCAGGGATCCTAGAGAAATAAATGGGAGGACAATCGTAGGAAGCTCGAGCAACAACTTTTATTCTTTTAATACTCATATCAAGAATAAGTGATTATGGAGAATGTCTGGAACTGAAAAATGGAGTTGAGCCTTAAATTTCACTGTTATGTGGGATCACCTACACACAATCAATGTCAAAATTTTTTGTAAGAAACAAGGGTTTGATCCCTTCAATGGAGTCGCCATGTGAGAATAAAAATATACATTTAAGAACTCTCAAAAAAATATTTTTTGCTTTTCTTTGTAAAAAACTGAAAAAGGTCAGTGGAGTCACCAGATGAAAATTAAAGATCTACTCTAAGCATTCATCAAACAAAGAAAAAAACAAAAAATGAAGAAAACAAAAGTCGTACTTGGGAATAAAAAGATTTATCCTCGGAAACAACGCCAAAAAGTGTTGCCACATTTCACACACCTGGGTTACGTGGCAGAAATCTTCAAGCCACTCGGTGTGTCCTTGGAGGCAAGTCTTGAGTTAACACTGTCACCTTGTTCTTGACTCCTCCGTTTAGGCTCAAATCCTAATGAAGCCAAGGGGGGTAGACCCTATTAAGTTACTAAGGAAAAATTATTTAGTGATGATGGTATTAAAGAGTAAGTTTTTTAGGAGTTTCAATTTAACAATTGTAAACAACAAATAACATGACGAAATAATCACAAGTAAGCACGGAAATGACACCCAATCACATATAGATTGAAAGAAATAAACAGTTGACCAGTGCCTTGAAAATGGAGTAAAAAAACAATTAAGAGTTCTTCCAAGTGCTGGAATCAATGTTGTGCAATTGTATCTTGGTTAATTTTAAATTAATGTAAGAAGATGAGTAATTTAACTTAGGCGAGGGGAATCCAGATATACCTAGGGGGTACTTGAAGTATGTATAAAACTAAACCGTCACGGAACCCCGAGGTCACTTTTCAGGAGTTCCCGCTTCCTTTGGGTATTTTTCCACCGTAATGGTTTGATCGAGGCGTTGGATTTTCGCTTGATGGTTTGTCAATTTGGGGAGAGTGACTCCTAATTATTCTAGGCACTCAAGTGATTTTTATATAGATTTATTGATCGAATGAACCGCATCCAAGTATAGAGCATACACACTGGAGTCTTTGTTTATTTTTAGTAAATTTTAAAATAGGTGTTCTTGTTAAAAAGAAAACCCTCCAGGAACCTCTTTTGATCCAAGTGGACTTCAATCAAGGAATCAAGGAGGGGTTTATTTTATTATGACTGAAAAAACCATTAATGAAAATGGAATCAAATATACACAACACCGGTTTTCTAATTAGTCCTACCATGCATCTCTTTCCCCTTGTGGGTCAATCGGGAAGTTGTGGGGTAAGTAGTATGATTATTTTTGAAATTAAAATATGGAATAATGCAAAATTATATCAAAGTATATAATACTACATATCAATACTAAAATAGAACAGAAAAAAGGGAAATAAAAAACAAAAACATGAAATGGACGCGAATCCCCCCTGGGGGATGGGGAGCAGGCTCGAAAGAGCCTATTCAAAAAATGATTTATTTTATTATTATTGGTTACAATATCAGAAAAATTTTGGTCCTTATACAGGATGAAACCAATATCTTACAACTTTCCAAAATTTTTAATTTTTAGTGAAAGGGGAGACCCCTGGGGGGATTTGAATGCTCCCGAGGCCACTTTTGAACAGCAGCTTCTTTTATTTTCTGTTACACCTGATAAAAACCATAAAGCATGTTAGAATAAAATATGCCCAAAATCACTTTAAGAGTACCTTTGGGTCAGCCTACCTTAACTCAAAAAAAGACTAAGTTAAAACTAGTTAAACAGGTGAAAAAGGAACCAAGGGAAGAAAGCTTTCATTGGGATCTTGGATTGCTGTTTGTGCAGGAAATTAAATATGCACTGATTTTTGGATTTAATATTTTTTGAAATAGGAAAGGAAATCTAGAGCATGCAACCTACCGATTTTCTTTAACTTGCCATGCAAAACGGACGATTTCCTTATGCTAGATCTAGAATGCTTAATGATGCTTTTCAGAAATGAGATCTAGACTATGAGATTTGAAATAGAATATATATGTAAATTTTACTTTAATATAACATATCCAAATGATAACAAAGCTTTCGAACACAATAACCACGTAAGAAAATTGATTTTTTGAAGGAGAAAGAGAGAGAAAGAGTGCTGGAAGCCTCAGAATGTTGGGCTTTGGAGTCTACTTTGGTGGAACATAGATGGACTATGTCATTTAGAAGATATTGAATATGAGGAAGATGCAAACTATCTCAACCTCTTCTACAAGCGAGATAACCTGCAACTTAGAAATCCTTGCATAAACGGATGGTTAAAACATAGGTGCTGCTGGAAGAGATAATTGGAAAGCATGCAACTAAACTTAAAATACATGCAACTCCAATAGATCTGAAACAAGCAAATAGTAAGAGAATAAATCAAACTAGAATAAACTCTTGCCCTAATAGGAGGGAGATATCTCCTTCAAGGCCAACAATTAACCAACAAAAGCAATGATAAATAACACAGATTATATGTCACATGCCCCAATTTTGCAAAATAATATTATCTTATTTGATTTTATTCGAAGACATTATGTTAAATTCTATGTTAAAGTTGTAACTGATGACTCAGCAGAGTCAAGAATTTTGAACGTAATTATGAATATTTTAATTATAAATAAATAAAAAGTGGAGACAACAGCTTGGGTGAGTTGTTAAAAGAGTGTTTACTAGTCAAGTTGGTGGAGGAGACTGGTTGGAGAGCAAATGGACAAGTGGCAGCAGCCTCAAACACTTCCAATGTTGCAGGTGGCAACCTCCCTACATTTGGGGTCATGATCCCCAAAGAAAGTGGGATCAGAGTAGGTGGCTCAATTAATGACAAGTAACTCAAAAAGACCTAGGCAATCTTAATAAAAATGCCCTTTGAAGAGAGCTGATGTTGCTCATTCCAAGAAGAGAATCATTCAGGTGAATGTATTTGAAGGATTTCATTGGGAAGGGATTTTTCTAGAAAGTGTTTGAGGGGTAAACTGCAGTGAATGATCTAGTACAACTATTCAGCTGAAAGATCTTGCTGCTGAGTGCAGAGATTGTACTAAGTCATTGGACCAGTATTTTGTTGCTTGCTCCACCCAGTCCCAGCCAAGGAGACCAGGAACAGGCTCGGGGGTCCTGAGAAGACACTGTTTGAGCACTCTCCAAGAGTTGGTAGGGAGGAACAACCTCCCAACAATGTAGTCATCCAGCTTTAAAAACAGGTTCTACTATCTTTTATTTGTTGTGTTAAAGTTTATTTTTGAAGTATGAATGAATAATGTAAGATTTATATGTTATGTAATGAACTGTTAGAGTTTATAATCTTTTAGTTGTTGAATGTTAAATTTTTTTTTTATTGAGATAACCCTACCTGTGTTTTTCTCCATCTAGATAAACGAGATCGTACTCTAGCACAAGTAGTGTGTTTAAGAGAGATGAAGATATGATAGGAATGTGGATTGATTAGAATTATTTTGTATTTCAGTATAATAGAGTAATTTATCTCTATATATAGATGTTTTTTGAAAAGGATACCATTCTGTCTAATTAAGTTATGGTTTAAAGACCAGACTAATGTATTAGGAATGCTAGCAAATAAGTATACTTAATACTTTTCAAAAACAGTAAGTTTATTTCTTTTAATATGCTGATTATTGTAAATAGGTTATTTATCTTATTCAGAACTGTATTTCTGCAAAATGAAACTACTAACCTATCACATAGGAAAATGATTCAACTCAGATAAATACTCATTTATTTCTGTGAAGAAAGAACCAAGTTATTATTACAGAGTTATTTCATTGTACTTACTGCTTAACTATTTCTACCAATGTTCATATTTTAAGTAGGATAATTTTGGTATAGTATTTTTATAAATAAATTATCTATAGCAATTATAATAGTGTAACAATGAGATATTAACAAAATCCTATCTATGTACTTGTAAAATAGACTAAGTGCAAGGTTAAATAGTATTTAATAAATATTTTTTAGTTATGAACAAATTTATTCCAATGAACTAAACAAAAGTTAATTACAAAAGAATGTACAGGGTCGAAACCCTCATAATATAAAATAGTATAAATTATAGTATAACATTATAAAATTATAATTTATATCATAAACACTATAATTTAAAAGTAATAACAATATAATCAAATAAGTACTAATCCAAAGAATTCGATTATTTAGTTTTCTGAAAACATCAACAATAAAATATTATTACAGTCCTATAAGGATAGAGAAGAAAATAACAATGAAAGTATAACCACTCATACCTGTAATAAACAAATATTTAACATGTATTACTAAACTAACTTACAGAATAATTTAAGAAAATATTTACACAGGTTACTAATAGAATTTATACTTGCTCAATAACCGAGATTATTAACAATTATTGTGATAGAAAGAAATAGCAGAACATACAATAGTAATATATTTTAATGGAAGATAATTTAAACAGTAAAAATATCTTTACACAATCGAATTAGGGTGAAACCCTAATGCACCAAAATTACTTCCAGAGCATCAAAATAACCAAGTCTGAGCTCAAGAAGTTACATCTCTTCACTTAAAGATAAACATAGGACAGCTTGATAGACCGCATACTTTTCTTTACATAACTATACACATAACCAGTAAAAACAAAATTTACAAGTCACGGCATAAGCCGAAAACCCTGCTAGTAGCAAGGGTTTGGTAAACAAACTAAACAAGCTAAACAAGAAACTTAAAACCACAAGGGTTATTTGCAGGCCACGGCGACCAACCGAAATTGTTCCATAAAGAACTGCACATGTATGAACTGCCATGGGTTGACCAGGGCTTACCCGTATGCAGGAAGCCAACTCCATGAATTTTCACCAGCTTTGAAGGAAGATGTAACTGTCACCTGCAAGAATAATCCCACAGATGTTAATATTATTGCTTTATATCACAACGGAGCTAAAACCAAGTTTTAAAAATTGTTAAAAGAATTTTATTTACCTGGAAGTAAAGGTAATGTAGCCACCAATGAACATGAGTGCCGCCACTAGCAAGACGAAAAGAAAACCCTTCATCTCTCCTGTGACAGAGACAAGTTTAACAAATGTAACCACTACTAGCAGCAACCAAAAGAAGGGAGCGATGTCCAAGCAAGAAGCGGACAGTGAAGCACGCACTGTCACCACCTTTCATAGCATGAGAACCTATACTACCAGAAACCCTATGATAGACAAGACCATAAGATTAGATTCATAGCTCTTAATGTTTTGTTTCCAAGATAAGCTTACAGTCCTGTAAACTATCCCCACAAGTAAGCCGTGGAGGATTAATCCCAAAAACTACATACAGTTTAAGCTGTGAGAAAAATTTTCACGGCTCTCCTCAAACCATTGCAGGGTGAACTCACGGTGCAGACAAGGAGCAAGGATGATGAAGGAGGACTGAACAACATAAAAAGGAAACACAATTCACATGGCATCCAAGACATTGTTGCAGAGCAGCCCGAAGGCCCGAAAACAACGGAGGAAAATGACCAAGATTAGGGTTCGTAAACCCTTTTATTTTCTCAACACTTGGCCGAGGAAGAACCACATGTCCATGTAAATAATTCAACCATGCAGTGGGTAAATCATATAGTCCCTGCATGCCATCAAATTCCAATTATTCAAATGTATTTTAAACACAATATTGTAGTGTGCCAATCATTTACAAAGGTTCCACGATTCAACCAACGTTTTCATGGTATAATCTATGAATGCATAATCAATAAACCCCCGAATCATTTCCAAGCTTATGATAGTCGACGCATAGTTTGGGATAGGGTGATTTCAAAACCTTGTAATTACATAACCTTTTACATGATCAAATCGAAGGGGTGGTCTATCACCACATCCTTAACCCATTGCATGTTAAATTATAAACTTTGTTATTAAATATTTATTCATATCAAGCTTTTGGTTGACCTTGAAATCAACAAATCTCATAATCCATATTCATGCCAAAGTTTGTTTATGTTAATGCATACCCAAAGTATATTATGATTTTACTTGTCTAATTATTTAGGTTTGGAAATTAGTTTATGAACTTTATAACTATATAGTTATTCACATTAAGTTTACTATTAATCATGAAATCGATGCAATATATTAATCGATAGTCTTGCCAAAAGTATATTTATGCATAAAAGATTTAGTTCTTCACTAATGGAAAAATCCATTTAATCATAGCATAAATAGTGTAGATACAAATGTTGATAAACCTTGAGCTATTGAAACTAGGTTTATTAAGTAAATCTTGTGATACTTAGGAGATGCAAAGGCTGTTTCCTCTCTTAGACAAACTATGATAATAAAGTTTTACTAACAACTTTGCATAGCTAATCATATTGTCACCAACATTTATGTTGTGACTTGAAAATGTTTCAGAACATAGTTTTAATTAGGATCATGAACTTTATAAACCTTATCTGTTTATAATCCAGAACTACTGGTAAGCTTAAATGCTTTATAAACAAGATGATTTGTGCAGGTATCCTTGAATATCATAGAAATTATAGATCAGTGGGTGGTAATACTCGGATGATGGCTATGAATACTGTACATAGTTCAAATCATCAAAGTTTAATAAATTTTGGCTATTTACTAACCTTAACAAGTACTTAAGCTACTCCATGTTTTTGATTAGTAATACAATCTTTTAGATCTGTATAAGTACTTCCATGAGATAATAAAGCAATCTATCTTGAAGAATTGACTTAAGTTAAGTGTTGTGGTCAGAGGCTTAATCCAAAAGAAGTGCTATAAAATAAAATAAGAAACTGGAGCAGAATCATCCCACTAAACTCTATGATCTTAGGACTTGGTATTGCACTATAATGTTTAGAACCTTTTAGACAGCAATCTTCATTACAGAAGTTGAATAACCAGCAGTTGCTTATACTAATATTTAAGTCGATAATGTATTTTACTGTTAGAACATTCATTACCACATTATAGGTTATGCATTCTAGGTGGATTTAACTTACGGCAAAGATCACAAGTATGAACCAGGGAAAATAATAACTGTCGCTATTTACATTCAAGAAAGAAACTCTTCTATACATATATTGTTGAAAAAATAATTGGAAGAAACAATCTACCTGTTTTACCTCATAGCAGCAGATGGATTTGTAACAGCTTATTTACCAAGCTATTTATTTTGCAAATAGAAATATATCTGGATGCTTTATGGAATTAATAGGAGTTAATCGATCATTCATACCTGTAAACCTATGAGGACAAGTAAACTTTCTACGATAGCTCAAAAGCTAAGTAAGCCCCAGAATCCAAGATAGATCCACCTACTTGTTGCAATTTAAAAACTCATTAGCAAACTGGAAGTTAAAATTTTTTCTCAAAATAAACCTAACCTTGTATCAAAAGTAGAATGCTAAGTTACTTAATTAAGATTATGCATTAACTAATCTGGTAACCAATTCTTTTATAGATAACTGTTAGCTGTTAGTAGACCGCATTCTCAATATTTTTATGTATTTTCAAAATTAATTTTTTTATGAAAATTTGGGGTTTTGACATTATACCTCATAAGCATTTTACAATAACACTCCACACATGAAGAGCATTACACCATAGATCTTGCCTCCAAAGCTTCTTTATTCCAGAATAATAAACAAGAACACAATACAAGAGAAACAACACCTCAATCCTAGTTCTAACTAGCTTGGAAAAGGCAATCTGAGCTTTATTTATACAAAAAATAGGAGATCCAGCCCAGGGGGGCGCAAATACCAAGGAGACAAACCACTGCAGCTGAACGAGAGTCCATTAATGCCAATTTGAAGCTGAACTGAGCTTCCACTGAGCCTACTTGTTAATTGGGGGGTTGATTGAGCTGACACATCAACCCACAGACTAACACATCAATCCACAAAGCTTCTAGGAGAGCCCACACATGTGGAGGAGAGAGAGAGGGCACAATTCCCCTTAAAGGATGTTGAAGTTCAACTCTAGATATGTCAAGATCACCTCCTTCAGTTAAGGATTTGTCAGTTCTAGTCAATCTGGTTTAGACTTGACTAATTTCAATCAAATTGGCTGAGAATGCACTGATCTAGGATTTTGGATTCGCTCCATTATTCATCAATTTATTAATTAAAATAATCAATAATTGATTTTTTGGGGTTTTCTGACCGGAGTGATGGAAAATCACTCAAAACCTGAAAAAAGTGGGTCCATGGGCTTACATGGTGCTCTTAGCTTGAAAATGAGCACCTACATGACTGAAACTGATTATTTGGCCCATTTTTATTACAAACCCAAATTTTCCAATTAAACTATTAAAAAATAACCTAAGTTTTGGAAAAATTAAATTTTAATAAAAAACACTCAAAAAATTAAAAAAATTAAAAAATGAAAAAACCTATGGGGACTTAGACATGTTAATATGACTTGATAATTATTCCTAGCATGTTTATACATTGACACATAGACTCTAATAACCTCAATAGGCCTAAATGCCAAGCCGACCACCCCAACTTTGGAGGTATGGAGTGAAAAACTCAAAAAGTATGAGCCGTTTATTCAACAACCAATAATAACCAAGGGAAAAAACAACCTAGGATGATCGGATTGATAAATAAATTCTATGAGACTGAGTCTTTTACAGACACTATCATGCTATAATATTTATTACAACTCCCCCAATGGGGTATGAACATGTGATATAGTACAACAAGCACTTCCGAAGGTCGTTTGAAGTCTGACAAAAAATATTTGTTTGGTTCACCAGTCTCACTTGATAAAAAACCACTAAGTACAACTTAGGTGGTAACACAGTTCTCATGTTTTACAAAAGTGCATTTGAGAGGATTAACTATTTTTTTTAGACCCTAGCTAGATTACTAGTTTTACTGAAATTGATGCAAAATAGGCTCTGTAAACTCAAAATGATCTCTGTCAGCTCCTGTGGGTTAGTAAAAATCCTACCTTCCCATATAAATATCTAGAAACCTTTTTGTTTTGGTTTGTACCATCCCTTTTCATCCTCCTCTGTGCAAGGTTTCTTTTGACCAAAATTGCCAGAAATCCCCAAATTCACGCAAAACACCTTAAAATTTCTAGAACCTCAGAAAACTATACAAATACCCTTTTATATATTAAATTAAGTCTGTAACAAACCTCTGTAGGTTTCCCAAAGCCTCTGGTTGAAACAGGTAGAACTACTCTCCTTAGTTGCATGGTTTGGTTGCCCAAAAGTGTGGTAGTAGGTTTCTGTGGCGTGGATTCTGAAACCTAAATGGAACCATATCTAAATATGTTACTGGGGAAGAAATTAAATATCTGGCATCTATTTGTTTTATTTTCACTAATCACTCTTGTCCTCTGCAAAATTTCCCAAAATAAACCCCTTATTTGCCCAGTTTGAGAAGTCATTGTGTAAATTAATTCAATTTCAAAAATTTTAATATAATTTGCAGAATTGAAGAGTGTTCAGGTCTATACACCAGACTTAGGACATTACAATGGTATCAAAGCACTTTCCTTACCTTAGCCTATGGAAAGTAATTCTCAGTGGAAAAGTAGATTAGCAATATCTTGAAGTTGCAGTTGTGGAATTAGTTCCAGTCATGGAAGATTTATACTTTGAGTTGTATGAGGAAGGAGAGCATTCAAAATTGGATGATAGAGAATATTTAAATTTTTTTATGCAAATAACATTGAAAGGGCTGAAATATGTATCTCAAATCATCATCTAGTCATATCAAGAGACTAGAGAATTCCTTGCCAAGCAGTTGGCAAGCAAACATGGAGAAGGGAGTAGTAGTGTCTCTCAGCATGAAGGAAATAAAGTTAGAGAGTCTATGTTTTCAAAAACATTAATACATGTAGGTTCTCTGAATATAATAAAGCCATCAAGAAAGGAACTAAGTTGTTCCACTTCTCAAAGTAAAGGAGAAGAAAAGAGGACCAAAAGTGAAAATTCATTAGAGCCCTATGCACATGGTTTCTTTGAGAAATTATTTGGGTTTTCCCGAAAGAGAGATCAGCATATTTGCAAAATCCATGAGGATGATGAATCACCAAATCCTCCATCATAAGTAAATGAAGAAGATCCATGCACAACTAAATATCCAATAGTCCAACATCTAGTTGTTGGTAACGTGGAAGGTGAGATGAATCCAAATTTCTTTGTGGCTGATTTCAAGATAAGTGCAAAAGAGATAGGGCAGATTGATGATGGTGAGACATCTTTTGGATCTGAGCCAAAATATAAACATGATTCATATTTACAGTCACCCCTTGAGCCTAACAAGGAAGCACAAATTGAGCACATCTCAGTAGGGTTTGAAGCAAAGAAATGGGTAGGTGAACAAGCCATCGGAATTCCACCACATAAGGAGGATAACATCACACATGGCAAGTTAGTAAATTCTGACTTTGATGTGTCATTTTGTAATTTTGATATGGCATCCACTTCCAGTGAAGAGTTCATAATGGTTGAGCCCCCTAGTGACGAGGTTCAGAATTTTGGTGTAAAAAATGAATGCAGTATGAAGGATGAAACTTTGAGAGAATATATTTATGGTGCACCAAATATGAATGAGCACTTAAGTTGCATCCCAAATTATGTTTTTGAGGACTTAAAATATGAATATATTGCAGCAACAACATATGGATCAGATTTCAAAACATTGAGTGCACTGCATGAAATTGATCTGGTGATGGAAAATGAAGAGGAGGAACATCTACCACTACTACATTTCGACCAAAAATATGACGGCCGTATTGTCGGATTTTCGAGACTTCCCTGTCGCATGTATGACACTATGATTTTTTTTTAAGCGTCAGTGGTTTATCGTCGGTTATTTGACATCTTTCAATTTCATCAGTTAAGCGACACCTAAGTTTACCGTCGGTTAAATGTAAATCGTCGGTTATCCGACATCTAATTCATAATAATTTTTAAACATAAGCGTCGATTATGCGACGGATATAAAATGTCATCGTCGGTTAAGAAATAGAATGGCTGTCGAAGAAAGCGACGGTAGTCATTTTTTTAAATAAAATTAACCTTCATTCCATCGGTTAAGTGACGGATATAAAATGGAAGCGTCGAAAAAACAACAGAATTTCCGTCGGTTAAGTGACGGTAGTCATTTAAAAAAAAAAATTAAACTTCATGCCGTCGGGTAAGCGATGGTAGTCAAAAGGTAAGCGTCAGAAATGTGACAGAATGGCTGTCGCTTATCTGACGGCTACAACTATTTAAAAAATACAAATACAAATGTAGAATCCTGATGTATTCTTGGCATCAACTGCTTGTGAGTATCAACATCGATTCCTGCCTTAGATTTATCGACTCAGATGGATTCTTATGCCTCCGAACCACCACCGGGCACCCCCGGTCCTATATATTGAAAATAGCATTTAGGAAAATAAGCTTGTTTTCATTGACGGGTCGGCATGGCTTGCTTATTTTTTATCTTGCTTCAGAGACGATGTGTGGCTAGGCAGAAAATTGCTGCTATTTACTTGATGAAGCATCCTACTTTCTTTACTTTATGTTAGACCGCTAAGTTGTGAATTGTTGGATCGTAACTGCCCTATGCATTCAGTACTGCCTTCACTTATGAGATTAGATCAGTGTTGAGTGTGGTTAGGTATAGTACAACTTTGAATATTTCATATTTGTTCCCTACTTACCGTTATCTTTATTATTGCATCATATAATAAATATCGATACCCAGTAACAGTTTGAAACCGAGTTATAGAGCTATAGCCTGTTCAAGAGCCAGTAGCAGAGGTTCAAAAGCCGGGGCAACAAAAATAGAGGAATTGGATCTGTATGTATAATGATCTATTTTTGCTGAAGAACATGGAAAGCCTGGTAAAAAAAATGAACTCAAGCAAGGAGGTTAAATTATCTATTAAAGAGCATGTACTTACAGAGTCAACGAGCATATGTCCTTTTTTAATTAATATCTTAGTTATTTCCCTTATAAAATCCTACTTTAAAACTCAGCAAAATTACTACAGAGGCTGCCTGGGATTATTCAGAACTTGATTACATTATATGTAATCATCCATATTATCATAGTCAGTGTATATCATTAAAGTCAGCTATAACAAGAATTAAATTCCATTTCATTACTCTTAATGATATGAGGCTTAGGTAGACACTCATGAACCCAGATTGTTTAAGAGATGAAAACTATTCAGTTACAAAAAGGGGTTACATTGTCATTATTGAGTTTAGTAAAGAATTTAATATTTACTACAAAAAGCAATACCAAGCATTTTACAAAGAAACCATGATGCTAAAAATACCTTGGAAAAATGAGAGATAACCAAGTAAATATCCAAAAGCTCGTCTTCATCATCAGGAAGATTTCCTATAGTCTGGGACTTCATGTCCTGAAGAGGCTCCAAAGCCAATGCTCCTTAATGTAATTGATTTAGAAGAGAAGCTGTTGTATCGGCATATTGTCCATAATTCTCCTCATCTGTAACATTCACTGTAAACATCCAAAAATAATAAGCATAAAGAAAATTTTCAATTGAATACATCCTCTCATTCCATAAAATGATCATAAAATTTGTACAATTGTAGGGAACATTAGACCTTACATTTTTCTTGGAACATTACAGGCAATGAACTTGAAAATAGACTTCTATCACTTGAGGCATGAAATCCATCATTTCTAGTTTCACGACCCTTTGTGGACCCCTCCTTTGATGGAGGAATTGCCACTGTTAAGTTCTGTACTGGATGACCTGAACTCAAAATCATTCTTGATCAGGATTTTGTCAAGTTGATAATACAATAAATGATTTGCGGGAGAGACATAAGATTGGTCAAAGACAAGTTACCATCAAAATCCCTTGACTGGTCTGTAGAGTGATCCATTGCATTTCCTTAATTGTAGCACCTATAAGAAAACTGAGACAAATGTCAAATCCATCATATAGTGATGGTAAGTGGACAAATGTCAAATCCATCATTACACTTTCCTATTCAGGCCCCTAGAGGATTTCCTTCCAAAATCATTCTATATCTGAGAACTAAAGAAAGACATGATTCCTCTGAGCCTACAACATAAATTGAGATGAAAAAGTATTTACAGGTACCTATTGGTGCTGCTGGCTTAAGAAAGCAAAGATTTCAGAACTCCAGACTTGGAAATTGAAATCAATATTAATGTCTACAAGGAGCCAAAAAGGTCTACGGGCCTAGATACAATGTACAATTAGAATATAGCAAGGGGAGTACCTATATCATAGATGCAATCTACAATATTACAGAACAATGTCTACTGACCCACCAAATTTTTATGTAACATTACCTGAGAGTCACGCATATTCATACGAAGTTGCTGAGCGGCACTATTTAGCTATGCTTTTCTTTGAAAAGACTTCAACTGGTCTTCATCCTGTTCAGACCGTAGCATGGAAATATCAAAACATATCCACAAATTATTTAATTATAAACATAGTCAGTCAAGAACAATAAGCCCCTCATAAGACAGCTAACAGTAGAAAGTCAACATAAAAGTCACCTTATAAAAGGGATGAGCAAACAAATTTTGCTCCAATCCTTCAACTTCCTTTACAAGTTGGATAAAATCCGGATCATCAATGCCTATATCCTGTAGCTCAAGTTGAAGAATATATATATATCAATATCTATTTTTTTCAGAGTTTAAATATTGACTCAGCCGTTGACAAACCAGCAATTTAAAAGGATTTTCTAATTGCATAGGAAATAGAACATTGACAAAATATAGTGGCTAGCAATGGCTAGAATTCTGCTTTCTGTGCAGTCAGAAAGAACAAAAAATGAAAATAAAGCTCACTCGCTCCCAGACATGAAGGAATAACCATGTATATACTGAAGACCATAAGCAGAAGTAAGGAATACTTGATTATTCTTGCAAGAGGACAATTTCATGGGTTATCCAACCAAGCATGGGTTTAAATGTTAAGAAGAATCTGAATTTCACAATAGTAGTGATCAAGATTCAATAACCACCCATACTAACTTTCTGGTTTTCTGACATCTTTCTTTCTCATTGCAATTGTTTTTCTCAATCAAAAAATCATTAAATTTTGGAAAATTAATGTTGGATATATATAGCATAGAGATGGACAGATGCTACATCAATGCATCATTCCTACCAATTATTTTTCTAAATACCTCATATAGTAAAAAAATATAGTGCACAATAATATACATCCATGCACAAGACTACATAAATCCAAGAGGAGGGTCTTTAGATACAATTGTATTACAACTGCACGACCTCTTGCATCTCCTATTAGAAGAGTGCTTTGATTTTACTTGCCATTTGATTTGGTCCTAGAAATACCAAGCCTTCTCCATAGCTCACGTGGACAGGTATTTTCCTAGGAGTTCAGTTCAGAAAGGCCTGTTTCAGGTGGCAAGATCTTTGGGACAAGGACACTAGACATGGAAAAGTTGGATTGACCTTACCCATGTTTGAATCCTACCAATTCTTTGCAATATATGCAGCTCTGCCTAAGATTGGCAGCCACACAAATAGTATACAACCAAGCACAAGACTACATAAATATCAAAAGGACGACATTTTCATCCGGCTATACTTCAACAACACAATCTCTCAGATTTCCTAATGGATGAGTGCTTTGATCTTATTTGCACCTACATTTGGTCCTGAAAAGACCACGCATTCTCCATAGCTCATGTGAACAGATATTTTCTTGGGTGATTACCCCAAAATCGGCTGTTCTAGGGGCAAGATCTATGGGATAAGAACTCTAGAACATAGAAGAGTTGGGCTGACCTTGCATGTGAGTTTGAATCTTGCCAATTCATTGAAAAATATGCACCACAACTGTCAATGCTGGGTTTTTCATGGAGAATAAGTGATGTAAATTTAGTATTTATAGACCCACTAATGTTTTCTGATAAAACATTCAAACTATCAACACAGATTATGTTGCTGAAATCAAATGGCGCCAATTATCAAACGGTGCTAGAATCAGCTCCATAACCAATTCTCTTATGGGCACAAGCAACATAGAAGCTATTTGTTCCATTTCTAGTTTCGACCACATACTCTAGCAGAGAAAAACAAACATTTCAAAATTATCCATTCAATATACATCTCAGTGACCACAAACTTGAAAATTGGTTAAAAAGGCTTGAGACATATTTTGACACTTAGATAAATGACCTAGAAAGAATTGCATTCATCCAATTAAATATCTAAAACACAGCCCCACTATGGTGAGACAGTTACTGACAACAAGAAGGTCAACAACCTATATCAAACAGAGGGGTACAGTGACCTAGATATGAAGATATGAGCAATATCTATTCCATGGCGTATGAGCAAAATCTGAAAATCAGGTAGAAATTCTCAAAGGACACTCAATAGTTTTTAAAATACGGAGAAGATGGGTATTTGAGTACAGTAGGGAGGTGTGGGGTGTCAGGGGGCACCCATGAATTCAAGAAGGGTATTCCCTTCAATGTTTCCATGTCAAAGGAGTATTATGTTTTTCCCAATATCTCCCCCCACCCCACCCTCATTGAGGTTGGGGGTCTCCAATATCTTCCCCCACCCTGGTGAGCCTGAGAATACATTATGGAATTTCATCAGTACCTCGTAAAGTTAGGAATACCTGATGACAAGGGACAGATTGTACTGAATACTATCAATGGATTCCACACCCTAGTTCAAAAGCAACTAACAATTTTCGACATTTGAACCATAAAGGATACATATGGCAAAGAAATCGAGAAAGTGTCCAAGAACAGTTGGGGAAAGAAAAAGAATTCCACTGGAGTAAGAGAAGAAGCTATTCTTCAACAAACAAATGGATAATTTGTAGCGGCTATTATCTTTTCTCACAAGACCTCAATGTTTCTAACTCAAACTCAGAATGCAATACTGATAGTTTGATATAAGTAGGAACACTATAAGCACAACCTGCACATGGCTGTAAGGATAGAGATTCTAACGCATTTTTTATAAATTAATTAAAGAACACAAACACTATTAATTTCAAAATTCAAAAACTAACCTCAATAGGGTTAAGCTTTGGAAGACCTTTTGGAAATCACTTGTCCAGTTCTTGCACAACCATAAGTACACTTTGCCTTGCCTTTGCTGGTCGTAGATCTTGCGGGATTGCAACTCTAAGATTACTAAGAGAACAAATAAGGGGCATTTGAATAGGTACCTGAAAAGAAAAAATTCAGGAAATGAAAACATATTCAGCCTAACAAGTACAAGAGAAATATTTATAAAATAGAACAGATAAATTGAAAGAAATTAAAGGGTTAGAAAAGAACGAAACTTAATTAACAAAAAAACGATATTCAACATTTGCTATGCTCAAGATCAAACATAAATAATAAATTGTGAATTACAGTTCAAGAATCCAACTCACCACATGCATTTCACCTTTTTGTCTGGGAAGAGCAGGACATGGCTTTGGGCGGGGACCATCACTTGTCAAGCCAGAAGCATAATGTAATAGAGTATCCACTATATAACTACTAGTACGAGAACCTAATATATGATAAGGTAGCGTGCTGGGTGGCATTGATGGATTTTTCACTACATTAACTACCACTCCCCATCCCCACTCAGTTGTACCATCTCTCACCCTAATCTGCAAAACAGGAAAAAATTTCTTACAAATCTCTCTTGCAAACAACAGTGATGACTGAGAAAGCAAAAAAAATAAATTATTGCACCTTCTGAACAACATTGGGACATTTCACATGTTTAGAAACCTCACACAACATATGATTACATGTTAGAATGATGATACAGTAGCACACTATCATCTAAACTTTCTAATAGCATTGTCACCAAAACTCTCCTAATGAAGGGGCCATCCTATCTATATCTCAAAATGGGGCAACCAAAGTTTGGAAGTGGCAAATCTTTGTTTGGATATATTGAAACTAGAGTTGAAAGCATTTCCTCTCTAATGTTTTTCTATTTTGAGAAATACTTCATATATTTACAAGGACATATTTACAATCATACCCACTCAGGAATTTGAACCCGGGTCTCAACGTTAATACAAGCCCGATCACCTGGCTGCTTGCCAATAGACCACTTTCTTGTGGGTTGCATTTCCTCTCTAATGTTGTGAAAGCTGCATATCCTTTACTCAATTGTGCTTCAGCAACTGTACTCTGGAGCAAGTAGGGACAAAAAACCACTATTCCAAGGTAAATGCATGTTGGCACAACTTCCACTTGTGACCCTTTAGAAATGAAGTTCATTGAAAGTAGCTCACTTTTATACATTAAATGTCACTTTTAGAAACTTCCGAGCTTGAAACTACCTACCTACCTGATCATCTAGTTAATCTTAAGGAAACACAAGTTAATCTCAAGGTAACTTAAATTTCTCTATGTACCTACCTAATCCTCCATCACCAAGGGACTCATGAATGGGATCTTCAAGCTCATTGATGTATAGATCACGAGTGTAGAAGAAAGAAGAAAACCTTGCTTTTACACCTATGGTGGTGTGGATATCATTAGTGAAATCAGCACTATACCAGTCCGAGCTTGAAACTACCTACCTACCTGATCATCCAGTTAATCTTAAGGAAATGCAAGTTAATCTCAAGGTAACTTAAATTTCTCTACGTACCTACCTAATCCTCCATCTGTCTCCAAAAATGACGACTTTCAAATAGTGGGGGGCAAAGAACAAACGTGATACTTTGTAGGAACCATTCCTTAAAGTTTCCAACTACCTTGCATTCCCACAACAAACGTTTGATTGTTTTTTCCTTTTGACAAATCATACAACCATCCATAAGACCTGTGCAATGAATTCTATCTTTGACCACTTAAATTTCATAGAGGATGAACCACCAAAACACTCTGGACTTAATGGACAAGCGAGATTTCCAAATGCCTGGAAATATTCATATCAAAGTCACCAAAAACTCAAAACTCCTGCTCCACCCCACCCCCACAAGTATGGCCTCAAACTTTTGTGGTCAACTCCTTCTTACTCCCCTCTCATGGAAATTTGCCTTCATAGGGGGCAAAGTTGCCATAGGCAATGATTTTCATGTTTCCTGGCAAATTTTTATAAGTCGGGTTCCTTTTTATCAAGAAAAGAAGGAATGGTGTTTTGTTTAATCAAGCCCCAACTAACAAGTTTATATCCTAGGTTGACACAACTTTCATTTGTTAATCCTAGCTGCATATTACAGTGCAAGTGCAAAAGATAGAGTTGGATTTGATTCACCTGCACCAACTCCTATATCAATATGGAGGGGCACCATGCACCATGCACCATGAATAGAGAACCTCCTACTACATCCCCAACTGCCTCTGCTAGATATCAAATGTCACAACAGAGTGAGAGAATGACTAGGCAACAAACTAGCCAAGTCACAAGGGAGAGGAGAAAGAGTCACCATAGTTGGACACACAGCCCTCCTGCATGGGCATTAAATGACAAGCTTTCAACCCTCCAGTTGGCATGGCTGTCTTTAATTTTATCATTGCTCCAGGCAGGTCTGTGGAAAGTGTCTCTGAGAAAGATCCCAGTTTCAAGAGAGGACACATTTTGGATAGAGCAGACATCTAAAGATACTTCATTACTCACACTTTCTGAGCAGTTAGTTTTTTGTGTATTTAAGGATGGGAAATCAAGCGTTTTGCTGAAAATATTGACATCCCTTTTGAGCATGCATGTCGGGGCACTGCGAAAAGCTGTGCTTTTTGTTCTTGATGGAAAAGAATGCGAAGATGATGCACTGTTTTCACTAAATTTGCTGCTTCAAGCATGTTATGACAATTCAAAGCAGGAAGAGCTGTTGGGGAAGCTAGGAGATAGCTTTAAGCTTATACAGTCTGTACTTGGAACTCTGACAAAGTTTAGAGGAGTTTTGAGCAAAGAAAACACAGGGAACCTGAACAAACTTTTTCTGAGCTCCTCGTTGCATGGTTTCCCATCACATGTTCATCCAGGGATTCATATACTTTGGCTTCATGGCTGGAAAAAATGCTTCTAGGATATACTGCTCAATCAGCTGTAGGTAATTTGCCAACAGGAGTCTCTAATTCAGTAAGAGATTCAGCTATTGCTTTCATCAATGCTCTGGTGTCACCTTCATCTGATTCAAAATCAAGAGAACTTTGTGATCACATTCTTGATGCATTGCTTGTGGGTCTAATTCATGGAATAATTCATCCATGGAATAATTCATCCATGTACACAAGCTCTCATTCATGAAAGAAGACAACATATGGTGAAGGTATTGAATCAATCAGATCCATATTTCTAGCTAGAAATCAGTCCCATATTTGGAAATATTTTTATTAGTTTTTAAATTTTGTATAATCATCGGAGATTTTGAGGGTGGTTGGTCAAATAAAATAGGTGTCAAGCCTTTCAACATAATTTTCTAGACTTCATTAATAAAATTGTCTTTAGAGGATGCATTCAAGGACAACTTTGAAAGATCATCTAGTAATTACGAATTTTGAGAGTGGTTAGTGATGAGATGATAATCAAAAGGAACAGGTTTCAGAGCATTCAAAGGCCCAAAACCAACATCAGTGATCATCTTCAAATTTCATGAATGAGGATTAATATTTGGGTCTACTTTTCAGGCACAATATTGGAAGAATTCAACAACCAACCAATAGCATATACAGATTCAAAGATAAAATAGAATCATTGTTTAGAAGATTATGTTGACAAAGTAGCACCACTATCATTAGTGGGTTAAGCATTATATTTAGTAGCGTATGTTGGTACAGCAGAGGAAGAAGCAAATCCAAGTGCACATACATCGAGTGATTGAGCCAAAGATTCTTACCTTAGTGATCGAGATGAAGAGTCAAGTGTTCTAGATTGAGACTAATCCTTCTCTAGATCAAGAACCATACTTTGATGTCCTTGAACGTGATCTAGTTCCTTCTTATTATAATAATCATATAGCCTAATGTGAAAATAAAATAACCAAAACCACCTCCCAATTGGAAATAAACATAAAGTATAAGCAAATAGATCGACTCAAAGGAAAACTAAAAACTCAAAGCAAATTGACTTTGTTACGCCTTATTTGCATAAGGTGTTCACTTGTAAAATTTTGGGCGGATATTGGTTAACTCTTAGGGTTTTTTATCATGAGTATGGATAGAGGTAGTATATGTGGGATTTTTCAGCACTTCTAAGCATGGTTTGGGTTAATTTTGGTTCCTATATCAGTAAGTTTTCAACATGAATCAATTAGATTAGGTGACAAGTCCATTCCAAGCATTTCTAGGCACATTCCAGACCTTAATCAACCTCAAAATATGTGTTATGGATATAATCTAGGAAATGGCCAGATCTAAACATAGTATGGTGTGGTTTCCTGTAACATCAGAGTAATATTGTGACCAGCAGTACCATAGGAGCAGTGAGTGAATGATCACCCTTAAGTTATAATCTCTAGACTATGATAGAGCCCTTTTCGATCCTGTCTTTTTTAATGTCCTCAATTGTGTAGCAACAATCCTGAGATTGTATCAATGGTACATTCAGAAAACTAGAATTTGTATGTTGAGATGTTGTACGGCAAAATGGATAATATAAGAATTGAAGCACTTGATGCAACTCCAAATTTCCCAGTATTTGTCTGAATTATTTAATCTATTGTTCTTTCTTTTATCTTCTGTATTTATAGATTTCCTTGAATCAAGTGCTATCAAAACAGCTTCAAAGTTGTTTTGGTCAGAGGTGGACAGAATATGAACTGGAGGTCTGAAGGTATTTCCTCTCAAATAAAGCAAGATACCACAAAAGAAGAAATAACATTATAATTGAAGTCGGTACTTTGCAAACCAGGGTCAAAGATAAAGATTCGATTTGTCTCAAATGATGGCAACTATTATGCAAAACCAATGTAGGATGACCCATAAAATGCCAAGTGATGTATTTTGAAAAGTAGGGGGGACTTCATGCACACCAACCTCATGCTCACAATATTTTTACAAGTGTTAAAACTTGGAAAGGAGGTGCGTAAATATGATGGTAATCTCGACTTTGAAACCACGGATCATTCAATTTTAGCTATAGAATTTTTTTTTGATACCATTAACTTGATTGATCTAGAAAGTAATACAATTTGGAAGTTCAAAGCATATATGGAAATCCTATGTGTGTTGGAAAATTTATGCCACTAGAATGACAAAACAAAGGATCAGCCATCCTACAACATTGGATGATTTTATTAAGGTAGTGAGAGAAATTCTAGCCTTGAAATTGTTGCATTTTTATACAAGAAATTTGACAGTGTAAGTCAAAACTAAATGATTAAGTTGCACTATGTTGACTTTTTGGAAAATTTTCATGGAAGATACATAGTGAATATCTTCAAAGGAGAGGAAAGTTGTGTTTTCAAAGGTGTAATCTCTATGTTTTGAGACTCTGCGTCAGGCCCAAAAGGGTTATGGAGGCTATAGAGTACATAGAGTATAGAGTACATCAATGTTATGGAGGCTATAGAGTACATAGAGTATAGAAGTTGCCAAGGGTTATGGAGGCTATAGAGTACATCAATCTTGAAAGTTGTTCCATTGATAAATGATTGATGTGCCTATGCTTTGTTATATATTTATGGATTTCTTGTCCTCTATAGAGAAAACTAAGTACAAAATGAACTTTTCTAGTCATCAGAATCTTCTAAAGGAGCCACACACATTAAAAACAACCACAATGGTAAAAATCAAAGTCTTCAAGATCCCAAAGTGCCACCTGAAATCAAGATTGCAATGTAACAATCTTTTAAAAGAGTCAAACACATACAAAAATCCAATGGTAAGCTTTAAGATCTACTTCAAAAAGTGGCCAAAAATTCTCACATGTTGAAACATCAAAGACAGAGATCAAAACATGTTTCAAAAGTCATCTTGTTGAACTCTATCTTCAACCCAATTATTGTAATGCTGAAAATCCAGTGGTATTCTTTGGAGTGCAGGTTAAAAAATGACTTACAAATGCCTAAATCCCAAACATAGATCAACATATGTCACAAAATTATCTTATAAAACTTTATTTCAATCCAATTGATAATATGTCAAACCCAAAAAGAGAAATGATGACCTGGAAATACCTATATTAAACAACACTGCCAAAGCTAGTTTTTGCTTCTGCATGTTCAATCCATAACCAAATAGGAAAACCTGCACCAAAATAGAGAAATATACCATAAACACATGCAAAACCAAATAGTCAAGCTTGCAGCAAATTGGAGTTGGCGAAATATAGCATAAACTTTCCCAAATAGTATAGAGTATAATTAAACTTATCTAAAAACAAGGAAATTTCAAAGTATGCTCAATCTTCTTCTTTGCCTACCATAAATACACAAGGGAAATAGGGATGAGAAACTCATAAGACGTGTACAAATAATTGACTACAATATGTATTTTCATAAAGGTATAAATGGTCAATACAACTTTAAGAAACTAGAAGGAAATATGGTGACAGAATGGTTTCTCATGACTTCAGGTAGTTGTGTGGTGAAACCAAACCAAACCAAAGAAACCCAGAAAATGGGCATGGAAGTTTTGTCCTTTTCTTTATGGTATAATGATTCTAGGATGCCTTTGCATCGCTCTGCTCAACCCCACTTCCGATCTCAAACAAAAACCCCAGTGTAGATTGGGCATGCGCATAACCACCATCTGCAGCAAGATGAATATTTGATATGGCTTCCTTCATGAGTTCCGGTTCACCTTTGCTGACCGCAAACATCATTTTATTAACACCAAATACATACAACCCCTCCTCATTTGATGAAATATTCTCCCAGCTCAGAGTTTCGTCCAAAATATTTCTCCATGATCCGGGATCAACCTCATCCACTGAACTGTCCTCCATATGCCCGAACTTGTCCCATTCATCTGAGTCCTCGTTTATAATCCCTGATTCCAATGAGTTCTCATCTTCTTCCCCTGATTCTCCCTGGGCAACTTCCTTCACTTCCTCTTCTTCTAAAAGAAAAATCATCTGGCACCCAGATGCAAGAACTGGGGTAATAGTAAGCATAAACATGATCAAGATCTTTAGAAACCTTGAACATCTCAGAGGGCCCATATCTGTCATGACACAATTCAGAACCTTCAATTGGGATTTTCTTTTTAAAAATATATCAAACAATCCCCAAATTTCTGATTTCAGAGAACCCGTGCCTGTCTAACTCCTGATCAGATGGCATAGCATATTTACCAGCATTCTCCGCAAACCTAATTGAACGTGACAAATTAAACATAAAACCCACTTTAACCTAGTTCGAAAAAAACCTAAACAGACACAATTGGCCTTGCAAAATTTGCGGTTCTGAGAAAATAGTTTCTAATCCAGAGACAGGACGATACCTATTTCATCAAAGGTATTCAAATCGAATAAAGAAATGAAAAATTATTCATTGCCAAGCATAAAGACTGAGAATTGATTAACAGATTCAACAATGAGGCTCGAGGCTAATTGAACACACACATCATCTGGCGCCTAGAGGCTCGAACCCATGAATAAAACTTGCTGGAGTCTACACGTAATAACCAAAGCAATGAGGCTCTTAAGGTGAGGTCAATTCAACAATGTCTCTTCCATTTTTGGGAAGGCCCCATCGCTTAAACGACGGTTATGAGGCTCTTAAGGTGAGGTTAATTCAACAATGTTTTTCATTTTTGGGAAGGCGCCGTCGCTTAACCAACATTTATGAGAATATCCGTCGCTTAAGAGATTCTTGTGGCCACATTTACAAAAAAAAAATTCCCTTGTGATTTTTGGTAAGTTTAAAAAGAGAAATCCACGCGCCGTCGGATTTTTCCGTCGGATTTTGGATCGAAATGTAGTAGTGTACAAGAACCTCATCTTCTTGTAGGGTCATTGAAGATGGATGAACAGAAGATCCAAGAGGCCTTGAAAATCATCCATGACACTCATGATTCAATTTCAAAGATGTGTTGGGAAGCTGCTTTAATGGAATACCAATCTCCCTTTGAAGCCATGGATAATATCTAGAAAGCAATGTCCACTACCAAAGGTAATTTCTCACAATTGCTTTTAGATAAAAATGACATGTTTGAGCTTGTTGAGTTATTGTGGGAAGCGTCACTGCATGATGAAGAAAGTATTTGCATATATGAAGAAGAGAACTACAAGCTCAAAGGTGATTTGTTGGCCACCCAAGATTCTTTGAGATACACTCAAAGTGCCCTCTTAGAATCACGAATGAAGAAAGAGAAATTCCAACAAGAGTGGAAAGAATTGACTGAATCCTCAATATTTCCCTAGAGTCATCCCTTTTGGGTAAATGGCATGAAAAAATACATGGAGCCTCATGAGTGGGTGGACCATGAGGAGCATTGTATTCGGTACGTACTTAAAGAGTGTGCATAATAGTTTTATGAGAACCAAGCACTTGATTTCTTTCGAAGGAAACTTGCGTTGTTCCTTGAAGACAGTCACTCTCCCATGGAAGAGTGGGATGAGAGAACCCAATTTGGGCCAGCCAATAATGAAAACATTGCAGCCATAGTCTGATTACTGAAGGTTGCAAACATGCAAAGAAGGTTCACAGCTCTTTCCCAGATGTCCTAGATTCAGAAACACCATTGGGGAATGAACAATGGGTGAATAAATTTTTCAGGTTTGTGTCGCATGAACAACAGGGGGATCATGATTTGTCCCCATGGGAGATAGATCCTATTGCAGAAGAGATGGATGATTATAGATCATATAAATCAGCAAGAAATATCTCTAGTTCATCCATTGGATGGTTGGATAGATGAATCACTGAACAAAAAAATATGGAAGGTAAAATTTTTATGTCTTGTTGCAAGAAAATTGTTTTTAATATTGCTGATTTTTCTATGATTTACAAGCAGCAGAAAAGGCATGTGTGTGCAGCCAATTCTGACAAGAAGGCATTAGATCTACACATAATTTCAATGTGTGGTTCAATTGATGGATTTTTACACCCTTGGATCAATGGCAGAGAGTTGAGCCATTGGATGAAGTGGGGAGCACCTGTTGAGTTCCATGGAGACATATTTGGAATGAAGACCTTGGGAGGATTTTTTTTCTTATTTCTGCAATAAATTTTTTGTTGTGACTAACATTGTCTTAACATGTGAACAGCAACAAAGACTTATTTTGTATCTATTATATACCTCCCATACATATGCACATGAGGTACATTCTGATTTGCATGTGCTTGAGGAGTTTGAGGTCAAGCAATATGAAGATCAAGCACTTGCATGGTTCCTAAGAGATTATGAGTTTCCTCTAGGAAAATGTCGTACAATTTTGGAGGAGGCATATGATCACACTGTCACTAAGAAAAATAATGGAGGAATTTGTGGATCCATTATATTGATTGATGAGCATTGTGTGGAAATTGAACCCAGGTGTTAGAAGAATTACACTCACAAAAATTGCCAATTACACATGCAAATTACTCACAGAGGAGACTGAATATGGAGCAGAACACTAATCTGTATTGAATAAGTGTACAATAACCAACCCTATGAAGTCATAGGCTGCCATAGTAAATAATTACATGAGAGATTTAAATGTATAAGGATGCCATTCGAATTTGGTCAAAAGCAAGCTTACTAAATCTAAGCAAATCCCCCATATGTGCATAAAGCACTTTCCAAATCTGTCTAGGAGCTCACGAAATGGAAAAATGAATTAGGAAAGCTAATATATGGTGGAAGGACAAATCATACATGATTTTCATAGGAGAAAAGAGTGGAGGATGATGAGGACAAAAAACAAGTTAACTTCACCTAGTCAAACTTTCCCAATTGCCTTAAAACTTAGAAAAAGAAGGCAATAAAGCAGAAAAAGCAGACATGCGCTAGGAAGGCTAGGAATAAAGTAGATTTGATTCCAAGTGGTTTCCCAAGCACTCCATGACTCAAATTTAGCAATTTTTACCACTTTGGATGTGTGGAGGACAACTTGCATAAGGTGGAATATGGAAACTAGGAAAATAAGACAAAAATTGGATTAATCAATGTCTAAGGTAGCTAACTATGGGTTGATTATTCTAAAACCCCCCCTTAAGCCTGAATTATGAGTAAAATATCAGAAAATTATAGGTCCTAGCAACAAGGTTTAGTCACCCTTTACATACTTCATGTCCATTTAACCAAAGAAAGAGGCGAAAACCCAGTGGGAAAAATCCTCCCTTAAACATGGACAGTAAAACAAAATTTGGAAATCTTGTCATCACTCATGCTTCACAGCATGATCAGCAATCCCTAGCAGTGATTTGAGATTGCTGAATGTCTTCTCACAAAAAAATTTGGTGAAGATATCTGCTACTTGTTCTGAAGATGAACATAAGAGTAGGTGAATGGTGCCATCATGCACAAGCTGCCTGATGTAGTGCATATGGATCTCAATGTGTTTGGTTCTCTGTTTCTGAACTGGATCATTGCAGATTTGAATGGTACTCTGATTATCACAATATATAGTAGTTGAGTATTCTAATTCAAAGCCACACTCTCCAAGCAAACCCTGCAACCATAAACATTGAGTTGCTGCATTTACAACTCCTCTGTATTCTGCTTCTGTAGATGAGAGTGCAATGGCACTCTGTTTCTTGCTTGACCAGCTGATTGGCCCTTCAGCAAGCATGAACACATATCCTAATGTTGAATTTCGATCTATGTTGTCACCTGCCCAATCACTGTCAGTAAACCCAATCAAATCAAGATCAGATTTAGCTTTGTAGAAGATCCCATGAGTCCTTTTTCCCTGAACAAAGTTAAGGATCTTTTTGGCTGCTCTCCAATGGATCTCATGAGTTTTATCCATGTATCTTGAAGCCACACTTACTGCATAAGAAATATCAGGTTGAGTATGTGTGAGATACAACAAACATCCAATCAATTTTCTATACAGTGTATTGTTTACCATATGTGAAGAATCAGCTTCTTCAAGCTTAACTCCTGAAAGGAAAGGAGTCTTGCTTGGCTTGAAATCCTTCATATTGAATTTAATCATAAAATCCAAGGGATACTTGGACTGATTTACTTTGATTCCTTCTTTGGTTTGAGCAATCTCGAGCCCCAATAATTGGCTCAATAAGCCCAAATCAGTCATTGAGAAGGCATGGTTCATTACATCCTTCAAGGAAACAATTTCATCCTTTGAGCTTTCTGTAATGAGAAGGTCATATACACACAAAACAATGATCATTAATGAACCATGAATCAGCTTTAGATATACATTTGGATCTGACTTGCATTGAACAAAATTCAATGATAGCAGAAAGCTATCAATCTTGGCATACCAAGCCCTGGGGGCTTGCTTAAGCCCATACAATGACTTCCTTAGCCTGCACACAAGAGATGGATTAGTAGAAAATACTTGAGGCTTATGCATGTAAATATATTCAGTGAGATCTCCATTCAGGAAAGCACACTTCACATCCATGTGATGCACCTCCCACTGCTTTGAAGCTGCAATGGCTAAGGCTAGCCTGATGGAGTCCATCTTTGCCACTGGTGCAAAGGTCTCATTGTAGTCTATTCCATGTAATTGTGAGTATCCATTGGCTACCAATTTGTCCTTGTACTTCATAGGTGAACCATCAGCAGTGAATTTGGTTTTGTAAACCCACTTACACTGAACTAGCTTCCTCCCCGGGGGAAGATCAACTAGCTCCCAAGTGTTGTTCTTCTAGAGTGAGCTGAACTATTCTTTCATGGATGTTTGCCATATTGGATCATTTTCTACATATTAATATGTCTGTGGGTATAATTCAACCATTAGATAGCATTTATCAGCAAACATAGGATCTTTCATGCACAGAGCACTCTCAAATTGAGATCTAGTCCTCCTAGGATCATTAGGATTTCCAGCTAGTTCTCCAGCTGCATGAATGGTATTGGATTCCCATTTTGGTCTTGTATGACTGTTAGGATCTGCAATTAAATCATTATTATCAGACATATCAGAATCATCAAGTTAAACTATCTCTTCACTTACATTCAAAGGTTCTGGTGGTGAAGAGGATTCTCCAACTTCCACTGCTGCTAGGGGCTCTTCTTGAAACTCAACACACCTTTCAATGAAGGATTTGTTTGTGCTAAAATTTATCAGCTTGTACCCTTTTGAATCTTTATAGTACCCAACAAATAGACACTCTTGGCTTTGGGGCTGCAAAGCCTTCCTCTTTTCTGTTGGAATTCTAGCCCAAGCCCTTGAGCCAAAAATCCTGAAATGGGTCACATCTGGCTTGTGCCCACTCCATGCTTAGAAAGGAGTCATACCATAAAGCTATTTATGAGTCACCCTATTCTGGATACAGGCTGCATAGTTTATAGCTTTGGCCCAAAACTTTGGTGTCAAAGTCTTAGCCTCCATCATGCATGTTGCCATCTCTTTCAGTGATCTGTTCTTCCTCTCAGCAACAACATTCTATTGTGGTGTGTAAGGGATATAATGCAGCATCTAAATACTTGAATCTACACAATACTAAATGAACTTAGACTTGACATACTCACCACCATTTTCAGATCTGAGGACCTTGAGTTTCCTCCCAGACTAGTTTTCAACCAAAGCCTTAAAGACTTTGAAGAGGCCAAAAACTTCAGACTTGTGTTTCAGGAAGTAAACCCAACAATACCTGGAAAATTTATCTATGAATGTCAATGCATATTTGGCCTGACTCATTGACATATGAGGAAATGGTCCAGAAACATCACTGTGGATCAACTCAAGAGGTGCAGAGGTTCTCTCATGACTAGCTTTCTCAAATTTATGCTCTGGGTGTTTTCCTAAGATGCAACCTTGACAGACTCCTTTGGGAAACTTAATCTTTGGTAAACCTATGACCATTTCTTTCTCACTAAGATAACAAAGATACTTGTAATTGAGGTGGCCAAATATTTCATGCCAAACCTTGCTTTCCTCATTAGCATGAATTAGAAGAGCAGAGGGGTTTGAGTAGGGTAGGAAGTGTGAGAACATGTATACCTTCAAAGTGTGATTTGCAATTCCTTTTGCAATGAATTTACCACTTGAGATCTCTGTGATCTCAAATTCATTAGGGGAGAATATGACCTTCTTTGGAGACCCTATGTGGGTCATCTGATACACTGATAAGAGGTTAGAGGTAAGACCTGGAACATACAACACATTGCTGAACTTACCATGGTCAAGATCAATCCTCCCTTTGCCCAAAATTTCAGTGAGAGAGTCATCTCCCAGTACAATTGGTGGACCTTTCTACATGTTAAGTGAGGTGAATGCCTCCTTGGTAGAAACCATATGTCTTGAAGCTTCATAATCAATGATGAAACTAGGTGAGCTTGATGTACCAGCAACCAATGCATGAACTCTCTCTCTGTCTTCTGAATTTGATCCTCCTTCTCTCTTCTTTGAGCTGTCAGGAAGGGAGATGCCATTCTTCTCCAGGACTTGGGTCAGCATGTATATTTGCTTCTTCATGGATGAGCTTTTAGAATGACTTCCCTTACTGCAGTATGTGCACTTGCTCATTTCTCCTTTGTTCTTCTTCTTTCAGGGGTTCTTCTTGGAACCTTGAGGCTCCTCTGGAGACCTGTTCTTATCTCTCTTTTGCTCAGGTGACTTATTAGCTTTATTATTTCCTTTTGAATCCACTCTCATATATCTAGCAACCAGAGCTTGGTATTTGGAAGGTTTGATGGTGCCCATCATCACCAATTTATCTTGTTCTTGTGTGAGAGATTCCATGAAATCTGCAAGGCTAGGCATTTTCCAGGCTTGAGCTGTCAACTTTGTGGCATAGAAGGTCGATACAAACACTGAATAGTTAGGGCCAAGCTTCGAGAGTATGGAAAAAACTAGTTGCTCATCTTTATTTTTGATCCCACATTGTTTTAGCTGCAAAACAAGGGCTTTGAACTTGGAAAAATAGAGTTGCAGGGATTCAAAGCTATTGGGACTCAGGGAGATCAATTAATTTTCAATTTGATGTCCCCTCATCTCATCTGTCTTACCAAAAATATCAACAAGATTCTCCCATACTTCATTCGGTGATGTCAATCCATCAAGATGGAAAAGGAGGTCTCTAAATATGCTCAGACACAGGAGACCATAGGCCTCATCCCTCCTGTTGTGCCATTTAATTTTCTATACAGTTGCATTGGTCTCTACTTCTATTGCCATAGTCACTCTGGAGAGGAATTTCTCTCTCAACAGTATTTCCATCTCTGCTTTTCATTCAAATAATTTAAATGGATTCAAGATGATCTTCTGAGATTGATCCATAGCTCAGAAATTGTCCCTTCAGTCAGCAGAATGCTCCCAGTCAATGATGTTGAACCTGCAATACAAATTGGAAGGACATAAATTGATCTAAAAAGGCTCTGATACCATGTGGAAATTGAACCCAGGTGTTAGAACAATTACACTCAGAAAAATTGCCAATTACACATGCAAATTACTCACAAAGGAGACTGAATATGGAGCAGAACACTAATCTGTATTGAATAAGTGTACAATAGCCAACCCTGTGAAGTCATAGGCTGCCATAATAAATAATTACATGATATATTTGAATGCATAATAATTCCATTCAAATTTGGTCAAAATCAGGGTTACTAAATCTAAGCAAATCCCCCATAGGTGCATAAAGCACTTTCCAAATCTGTCTAGGAGCTCACGAATTGGAAAATCAATTAGGTAAGATAATAGATGGTGGAAGGAAAACTCATACATGATTTTCATAGGAGAAAAGAGTGAAGGATGATGAGGACAAAAAATAAATTAACTTCACCTAGTCAAACTTTCCCAATTGCCTTAAAACTCAGAAAAAGCAGGCAATAAAGAAAAAAAGTAGACATGCGCTAGGAAGGCCAGGAATAAAGCAGATTTGATTCCAAGTGGTTTCCCAAGCGCTCCATGAATCAAATTTAGAAAGTTTGACCACTTTGGATGTGTGGAGGACAACTTGCATAAGGTGGAATATGGAAACTAGGCAAATAAGACAAAAATTGGATTAATTAATGTCTAAGGTAGCTAACTATGGGTTGATTATTCTAACACATTGTAGGGATTTGGCTCACAATTCTTCACCCCACACTTCTATTTCAGCCACATCATGTGGGGATGAAAATTGGGTGAAAGGATTTTTCCTGTTGATGCCACAAGAGGATCTTGATACTTTCACTCTTCCAGTTGAGGTATTGATGGTCAAACCATGTGGTTTGAAAAGTGCATTAGTAGTAGATGAATTATTCCCACCTAAATCATTTAGCATGAAATTTTTTCTGTCCATTTATTGGGTGGCTAGACACATGATTGAGATGTGTGCACTGGAGGGTAAAAATCTTGCTTGCATCAATGGAGAGACACTGGACACATCAAAGAAATTGTATGAGAATGTATGGCTGATATATGATGCTTTCAGTATAAATGGAGGGACATGGGATAACCTCCTGTGTATTTGTAACAATAGTGACATGCATTCCAGTGCTAGCTTGCACATGGATGTTCATACTTTAGAGAGGCTCAAGATGATTTGGTCTTGCATTAAGGAATTCCATGTATGGTGGGAGAGTTTAAAAAATGTTCAGTTTGGCATGGGGAGAGATGAGCTCCCAGTATGGTGGTATTATTTTCATAACCTCATTTTCCTCCTCTACAATGATAAAATTTTGTTTTCTTTATTGATGGGTGGAAGGAGGTAGATAAAACCATGGGATCTAGGCATTCTTAGGAATGACAGAGTTCAAAAGGTGTCAGAAAAATTTGGGTCCTTGTAGAGGAGGCAGTGGGATCCAATATTTCTACTCAGTTACTTTATCTGGGTTGGAAATTTTGCTAAAGGAAGTGGCATCAAAAAAATGTCTATGATCAGAGTGGTGCAGTAAAAACATGGTGGAAAAATTTGCAACACTATGTGGTGCTTCTGCTTGAGGAAAATCAGATTTGGGAGGGGAGTACTGTCATGTTCCCTCAAATTGACCATTAAAAGTGTTGACCATGATACGTTCCTAGGGGCTCAAGTTGTTATTAATTATTCCTCCTAGGATAATTTTTTACTAATAATTGTTCTAAGGCATGTATTTAATTTTATTTATTATGCACAATAATGATGTGGAATAAATGCTACCATGTTAGGAGGGTGCATTGGGGAAATCTAGTCAACTTTCCTTGGTAAAAATAAGAAAGTACATGAAAAAATCAAGCAAGAGAATAAAGGGAAGTTTCCTAAAAGCAAACAAAGAAGATAGAGGTAAAAGCAGGAAAGTTTCTAAAGGAAAGAAAGAGTTTCCTTATGACCCAGGAAAAGTAGAAAGCTGTCATAACTCAAAAGAGGTAGCTTTTGACTAAGGGAGGGTGAAATTTCTAATTGTGAAGGATGATTTGGAATTGGAAACAATTCCACATGGTCCTACGTGCCTAATTTCCCAAAGGGGGCGCTTTTGTGGCTAGGGTTAGGTCACCCATGGGGTTGACTTGCTCTCACAGGTCACCATTGGCCTCAAATTAATAATAAGTTCATCCATAAGTATATAAAAGATAATCTCAAACCCATTGATTCATTTTGGTTGATGATTTGATTGCTGAATGCTTATGTGAGCATTACTTCTAAGTGTTGTGCCTCAGACTATTGGTAGATGAGCCCCAGCCTTCCACTCCCCTGTCCTTCTATCCCCTTTTCTTCCATTGCAGGTGTGGAGTGCTATATTGAAGTATTTATAGAGTTATTTAAATCCTCCATCAAGTTCAATTCAATATCCAGTGAAGCCCTAGCTTCACTTATGCTCACAACCCTTGCTAGTCATAATCCGGGCCTCCTGCCCCTTGTCTTTGGAGAATCCTTGTAATGGTCATTAAATGATGTAATTTATGTTATTTAGGGTCATAATATTCTGCAAATTACATGTATCAGGTCGAAACATCTCTGCCATAAATATTCTTGTATTCAATTTTTCCTAAAAGGCCTATTTTAGCAATGTATGGGGGAAATTGAATAAAAATGAGAGCTATAAGGAATATGTCAGGTTGGGGAAGTCATTGAAGGGAGTTTATATATTCAATTAATTTATATTTACCCTTTTTACAGTTTTCATATTTTACAGAAATTCATTTGAGATGATTTAACTATTTTTTTAAGACCCTAGCTAGATTACTGGTTTGTAATAACTAGTTTTACTAAAATTGATGCAAAATAGGCTCTGTAAACTAAAAATGAGATATTTCAGTTATTGTGGGTCATTAACAGGCCTAAATTACCACATAAATCTCGATAACATTTTTTCATTTGGTTCATACTACCCTTTTTCATCCTCCTTTGTGCAGGGTTTCTCTTGACCAAAATTTCCAGAAATCCCCACATTCACCCAAAACACCTTAAAATTTCCAGAACCTAAGAAAAATGTCTAAATAAATTTATATATATTAAATTAAGGCTGTAAAAAACCTCTGCAAGTTTCCCAAATCCTCTGGTTGAAACAAGCATAACTACTCTCAGTTGCACGGTTTGGCTGCCCAAAAGCATGGTAGTAGGTTTCTGCAGCACGGATTCTGAAACCTAAATGGAACCAGATATAAATGTGTTAGGGGAGAGTAAATTCAATGTATGACATCTCTTTGTTTGCTTCCCTTTGATCACTCTTGTCCTCTGCAAAATTTCCCAGAATAAATCCCTTATTTGTCCAGTCCGAGAAGTCATTGTGTAAATTAATTCAAGTTCAGAAATTTTAATATAATTTACAGAATTGAAGAGTGTTTAGGTTTGTACACTAGACTTATAACATTAAAATATCTTTCTAACATTTGGTATAGAATTTTAATTCTAATTTGCATTCTGGTTTTGTTGTGGTTGTGGCACATTCTTAGCTTTCCATTTCATGATTAGCTGTGGACATTATTTGACAATGTGATCGAATGCACTACAATAAGTACAATAAGCTGATAGATTCAGAAAATCCCTCTGATAATGTCCCACCACTCTGCAATTATAACATGTAAACAGTCCTTTCCCTCGACCCATAGCTTCTCTATGACCAAATCCTCTGTTAGGACCTCCATGAAATTCTCCTTGAAATCCCCCTTGCTGCTGGTACAGAGGTTGGTTATATTGTGGCTGGTTAAATTGCTGTTGTGGTGGATTATACTGGGGTTTCTACTTATTATACTGGGGTTGTGTTTGGTTGTACTGCTATTGTGGCTGATTATACAGCAGGTGCGCTTGATTTCTTTCCACTCGTCATTCTTCCTCTCCCTTCATAAAGTATGTATCCATAGTCCTTTATTCAAGAAAATAATAAGCTCTGCAATCCTTTTCTTCATGACCAACTGGTTAAGAAAAGTTGAAGAAAAGATTAGCTGGTTTCGACACAACCTTCTGTAAGTATATGCATTCTTCTGATCATTTTCCTCTTGTTTGAAAAATTCAGCACCAAGAAAATCCTCCTTGACTCAGTGGATTTAGAGCCCCAGACTACAGATAATGTGAAAAATCAGGACACTGATCCTTGTGATGTCCTTACAACCAAAAACAACTAAAACATACTTATTCATGAACTTCTTATCCCTTTTTGTTATCCTGTAGTTGGATAGTAAGGTTTTCGAACTACAACTGGATATGGCTCATTCCAATCCTTGTTTCACTGACTGGTGAAGCCTCCAACTTCATCGCGATTTCTAGGGCTTCCTCCTGAGATGCGATATTTTGTTGCATCAGCAGCTTGCAAATATGGGGTACCAAGGATGCGATGAACCATTCATTGTGTAGCACATCACTCATTCCAAAGCTAACCTTGGCCATTATAGTTTGTAATCGTTGATCGAAGTCCCACATAGACTCATTGGGGAATTGCTTTATTTCCTTCAATTACGTAATATACTGTTATTCTAATTTGGGTTTATTAAATTCCTCGATCAGTCCAATCCTAATTTGTGCTAGAGTTGTATGGGGTTTCCCCATCGGTACTTGCATAAATTTCATGTACCAATCCAACGCTAGGCACCAGAAGGTCATCACTAGTTGTCCTTTATTGATATCATCATCTTATACTTGTTTTACCCTCCATACTGCTTCACATAAGAACCTATATTGTTGAGGATCCTCAGTCCCATTACTCTGAAACAAGGGTATTTTTGCATCGTCACTCGCCATCCTGGATCTCCTCCCAGTGTATATTGATTCACTACTATTACCACTATGCTGACACATATGACAACCTTATGATGAACTCATGTTTATTCCTCCCAAGTTCGGCATGGTGCATAGAGCTGTAGGTACATTGTAGCTTTGGGTTGGTCCGTCCTCAAGTTCGGGCATATCCTAGTCGTTTCCTTCATCACTGTAGGTTTTCTTAGTCCCTTATGGTCCCTTCTCGTAGTTTTTAGTTCCAGTAACACCAAGAATATTATCAATCCTCCTCTTTTCCTACTGAAACCTCACTTGACTTTGTAGGAAACCAAACTTTTCGATGGCTTCCATCACAGTCTTGTCATGAATCCGATCCATATACCCCATATTATTTCATTAAATAGTTACCTTTGCAGTACCCATATCCTCCACACACCATGGATTTACTCGTCAAAATTAATATTTAGTATTCCTTTTTCATATATGAACATCTTGATCCACAGTTGTAATAACAATAGAAATATCCCCCTTTGTCCCTTAAATAATTCTCTTTTAGTGTCACCATAATATTTGATGGTATCAACAATAAATTCAGTAATGTACCCTTCTAAGATGTTGTATATACACACATCAATGTCCCTTGAAGCTTTATTGTTCAACTTTTACAACTGCTAGTTTATTTCTGGAGTCCGCCGGCCAGGATTACCTCCCTGGAAATTCTTCTTTTGAAAAGTAAGTTGCGCCAACCACTCGTATAGTACTATCGAAAATTCAGAGAATAAAATGTCTTGACTATCTGAGTAGATATATTTTCCCAACCAATATTTTGTCATCAATCTTGGGTTATGGGTCTCTTCTTCTGCAAACTCTCAAGCTTTACTATCAAACCAATATTGGATTTCCGGCTTTGTCGGATGCCACAACATGTTCTCTTCTACTTTTCACTATGGTCCTGGTAACAGAACCATTTGCTGACATTGTTCTATACACATGGGTTCACTTCACACTGCTATTGACAACTACCGACATAGACTACCTAAACATTATCCCAAAAAATATTTACCCTTTCCACCAACACCTGCAGAGCAGGTGAAGTCTCACCCGAGATGTCTGAGGGAGGGATGCAGGAACCAAGTTTCCATAGTGGGAAGAGGACTTCACACTATATTTTACCGAATCTCAACATTATCCAGAAATCCAGATTCGTAAACACGCTACTAACCATATCTACTTATCATCATTATTTCCAATCATATTAACCCATATTTAGATCGACAAAGACATCAACATACATTAAATTGATCATTACTGTGATACTTCTCATCATTCACAGTTATAGGGAAAACATAAATGTAGCATAATTTTTCATCAACTTATTTGATCTATCACAGATTTAACCCAATAATGAAAAAAAGAGTTTATCAACGCATAACTCACATTTGGAACATCTTCAGACACAACGCATTCCACAGAGACAAGACATTGCAACTCAAAGGATATAAATTCTGATCAAATTAACTTCATAAGATAAAGTATTCGTAACACCAATACCAAAATTGAACTACAAAATACAAAAAAGATTCCTCAGTAAATTGATGCTAAGCTCATCGATAGATTGATAGGTTGATTCATACTTTTCAATTTACAACCCTACTCTACTTATAGGCTCACTAGGCCATTACAAAATGGTCCACTTGACCAATCTCTAACTAACTCAACCAAAATATCATAGTTTGTTGGGTTCTTCCTCCACCGCGATTGACTTTTATCTTTGTCTACATCCTTCCAGTTGGTGGCATTAGCACACTTTGTGCGCTCTGACACCTTTCCATACCTGTGCCATGTAAAGTAATTTGTACTGTGTCAATTTGTTGGCCAAACATGTCAAGTTAGGTCCCCATATGTATGAAAGGACATTTAAAGGATGAGATAACAATAGTGCATCCTCCAATACTAACCCAAATCTTCTTTTGAGCTTTAGTTGTCAATAGTCTTATCTTGAACATTTTTGTAAAATAAAGTAGTTTGATTTAAAGTATCTATCATTTGTATTTGATCTCGCTAAACCACCTTGCAACTATTTGTTCATCCTACATTTGTTTAGCTACCTTGCCACAATGTTATTTGATTTATGATGTAGAAGTCATGCATATCTACTTTGTTATGAGTTGACCTATTTATCTTGGAATAACACAATGCTTCTAATAATGTTGAATGCCTAAAAAAAATTCAAGTTTAGATTGTAACAATTAGACCTATTGAGAATAACTTGTGAAATGAAACATTTTGATTTTGATAAAAATGCCATTCATATTTCAATAATTTACTAGATAATATATTATGTTATGATTTTAATTATCTTAATCATGAAAGAGTGCAATCCATTTAATAATGTAGAATGTTTAGAGTTTCAAGATTGGATTGTAACAACTAAATCTATTGAAAATAACTTGTGAAATGAAACATTTTGATTTAGATTGAGATTTTCTTGATCATTTCAATAATTTACTAGATAATCTATTGTGTTATGGTTTGACCTATATTAATCGTGAAATACTACCAACATAGATCCATCATAAACTTAGATATATTAATTATCGATAGGGACCCATTTTCTTGAGGTGTAATTTTTTCTTTGTGTTAAAAAATTAAGATAAAAAAATCTACACCTTAAGAAATTGCATCCATCCATGTCCTTAATAGATGCAGGGTTAAGATAGATCTATGTCGGTTTTAATTTGTTTTTATTTTATGAGCCTACATTAAAATTTTAAATTAAATTTTTAATTGCACCGAGAGGCGCTCTACAACCCACTATGGGGGAGATCTTGTAACGTTTTGCAACGTTACATAATGTTACATAAATGTTGGTCATAAAAAAATATTTTTTTTAATTATCCTCCAAAATAAATGTCGGTCACAAAAGCAACCTAATATGGGGGAGATGTTGTAATGTTCCTACCTAACAAAACAATAAAAAATAAAAAATTTAATTATTGGCCAAACAAAATGTCAGTCAGAAAAACAACACAATATTGGGGAGATGTTTTAATATTCCTACTTAACAAAATAATAAAAAATAAAAAAATTTAACTATCCGCAAAAATAATGTTCACCATGCACATGGTTTTAAAACCATGTGCAAGGCCTCCTAAACAACCCATGGTTTTATTGTACATGGTTTAGGAGGGCCTTGCAAATGGTTTTAAAGCCATGTGCAAGGCATCCTAAACAACCCGTGGTTTTATTGTACATGGTTTAGGAGGTTGTTGCAAATGATTTTAAGATCATGTGCAAGGCCTCCTAAACAACCCATGGTTATAGGAGGGCCTTGCACATGGTTTTAAAACCATGTATGGGGAAGATGTTGTAATGTTCTTTCCTAACAAAATAAAAAATAATAAAAAATATTATATGTCGACCATAAATAGTATTAAATATTAATAATAAAAATATTACATGTGGACCTTAAATAAAAAAATGTGTCTTTTGGTCTAAATCACACTAAAGCTGATAGTTGAGTGCAATACTTAAGAAGAGGTTTGTACCTCCAAATATTTGATCCCTCTCGGTGCTTGATAGAGCCTAGGATTTGGATCTATGCTGGTTTAAAAGTTAAAATCCCACATGGATCTTTTTAACTAGTTTTTATTTTAGTAAACGTTATGTATAATCCAATGTATTTTCTCATATACTTACATTCAAGTTGCATTCACTGACACTCAATATTGGATCCTTTTAGTATATCCCCTATTCAGTATTATTAATCATTTTGGCTCTAGTGTTGCATGAGTACATATGTAGGGTTTCTTTGTTGCATGCATAAACATTGGAATATTTAATATCGGAGTTTTTTTAATATTATGCTTGTTATGCACTTATGTTGGATTGATTACTTTGTTATTCATACTAGCTTTAAACGTGTTCTAGAACCTTTTGGTTATTCTGCTTATTTATTTCTTCCATGGAAAACCATGGATCAACCAAGAATCAGTGGTCCAATGATGTTGTTTTGGGAATGATAAAAGCAAAGGAAGGATGTCTCTAAATATGTAAATTCATTTTATGGTTAATTATGTTGCTTTGAATTATTTAAATAATGCAAGTATATGCATGCTAATGCATTTGGAGGACAAATGTGTAATAAAGGTAATGCATTTGGATTGAGAAAATAGACTGAAACGTTTTTAGGGCATAACTACTTGAGTGCATTAAATAAATTTTGTAATAAAAAATACACCATTTCCATTGTCAAAACAAAGATGAGTCACTATAAATGATTTATATCGATATTATCTACAATTTTCACATTTTGGAATTACGAGTATGTTGAATTGGAATAATTCAATTATTTTTTATTAAGTTGATTGTGTTATTTTTTCAAATATGGTTCACAAACCCTCCAGCGGGGCTGCTACCTCCAAAGGAGGAAATCATAGGGGGTCACCCAAAGGGGTCTCACCCCGATTGCTCTAATTACGGAACTAACCCGATGGGGACATCAAGTGAGGCCCTTATATAGCAATGTATAGACACCCATGGATTTGACCTCGAGACCTTCTGCTCAAAACTTACAGCACTCAACCATTGAGATAGTGCATCGGTCTTACATTGATTGTGTTATATGTTGGAATATGGTCCTTATTGTACCATGTTTGATTAAAGCGGGCCATAAAAAATAAAAATGTCCAACTATTGATGTTTAATCATAGGGTTTTTCTATTTAGATCTTATTGGATTTTTTTATTTTTTCTTCATTGTGGTCAAGTGATTGTTAATGGTGCTTTTTTTATAGGATGAGTTCCAAGAAAAAGGGTTAATTAGTGAGGGTCTGATTGGATGTGGGATAATCTCTCTTTATTTTTTAAGGGTGGTTTGACAACTAAGTTTCGTTAGACCATTATAAGGGATATAGTTCTATTGAAGGGACCCTTCCAATCCTTAACTAGCATCATATTTATGTATAGTTATAATAAACACACCTTAACTGGGGGATTAGATGGAGCAGGTGTAACCACTCCAAACCCCCATATCTTTGTATAAATATATGTTCAAGAAGAGTAATAAAGCAGTTGGGTACCCTTCTCCTACTTTCTTCTGAGTGTGTATATGTATGCTTAGTGGTTGTCTTTGCTTGAATGTCATGTGTTCTCGGTGAACCCAACATTTGCATTATTTCCTCCTCCATTTGGTATGGGTAAGAGTAGTAGCTAATGGTGGTGGTATGAACCTGTTGGAGGAATAAAAAAAATTACCTGCAAGAAAGTAATACTATGTTATGAATACTGTATTGAAGGTTATGATGAGAATTCATGTATGCCCAAAAGTAAAAGAAATCTTGCATGTTTATGTCATCTGCAAGAAATCAACATTGTTCATGGATGTTATTTGTATGCTCTAACATGTTTTTCCATTGTTCTTTGTCCTCACATTGCTTGTGGAGTTGGTTGTTCTTTAGCTACTGCATATTCATTGGAACTATTAATACTGTTGGAGAATACTATAAGTTATTTATGTGGAAATTGCCGTTGATTAGCTTGGATAAACTGACTATTGAAGATATAATTCCCATGCAATATATGATCTAGAGTCTAAACAACAGTGGTGTTGGCATTTGTCCAACATTTACAACATAAAATTTTCTTTAAAGTGCACATGTCGAGAGGTTTGTTTTCCAAAGGAAGAGGTCCAATCCACCAATTCTAAAATCCAAATGATTACCATGAGATTGTGCATGGATACTATTAATAAAATGTGTGAGATAATCATTCATCAACATACTTTGTATCCCTTGCACAAAAATAAAATGAAAAGAAGAAATATTACTACGTCGACTAAGCGATTCTACAAAAGATAATCATCACATTGGATCAATTTTCATTGACTAGAAACTCATTATACTAGAATCCTCTACCACAAGAATCCATTGACCAAGTTTGACCTAACACCTATGTTGTCATATTGAATCTTTCTTCAAAGTTTCCAACCAAAAAATGTCCTTAAATGTCATCACGTTTATGTATTGTTATATTAAACACACCTTAAATTGATTATTAGTTCTGAGTGGATGTAAACCCCTCCAACCTTCCATATCTTTGTTTAAATATATGCCCAAGAAGAGTAATAAAGAGGTTAGGTATCATTCCCCATAATTTCGTCTTGTTTTGTATGTGTATGCTTAATGGTTGTATTTTTATTGAATTTCATGTGTTGTTGATGAACCAACAAGCTCTAACATTTATGCGTTTCTTGGAAGCATTACTAGCTCCAACATAACTAAAATTCCTTGTCATGCCATATTCAATCTATACTTTGACTATCAACTCTGGTACAGCTTAATGTAACCATAAAGGGAATAGATATGCTATAATTTGACCACATAGGTTTTATAACATTTCTTAAGTGATTTGTTTTGAATTTGATGAAAGATATCTAATACAATGCTCTTATTGTGAAGGGAACTCTTTTAGATATTTAGGAACTATATTGTGACACTAAAATCCAAATGCCATTCTTGGATTCATGTGGTGCTAATGGAAATGAGATTGATGAAAATCATGATGATCTTACTCATTAATACCATTGGTAAGGTGGAGCTCAATTGATGCATATTGGCCATGGTCCATTTGTGAAAATATGAATAGGACTTGAATTATTAAAGTGATTGTAGTATATTGATAAGGAGTCGTATTGATGTTGATTTTATTTGTAAGTGGGGAGGTCCTGTATTATGCCATATTTAGGGCCCGAATAAGAATTTTTTTTTTGTGAAAATATTAATTTATTTTCACATGAAATTTTCATTTTGTCCATAACATCTTCACATGCATTCTGCTATAAACATAGCAATCAGATAAAACATCATAACATTATTTCTTATCACTACATACCAAATACACATAGCATACTTGTATGTGCATTCATCATCACATTTATATATTATACACAATATCTACAAACAAGTCATTAATATTTGAACCATAAATAATATAATTCATTGAAATAAACCACTTAATAAATCCTTTGGAACTTATAAAATATATACTAGTTTACCAAATTGTCACTACTAATGTAATAAGACCATTTGAACATTAAACATTAAACGTTAAAGATAAAAACTATGACATAAGTTAGAAATTCACGGTAGACCCTTTATGAGATTCATATTTTACATAATAGAGGACCAATTGTAGATGGTGTTTATCTAGGACTATTAAAAATATCATACATGTACATATGCATTCATATAGTTCTCTATAGATGAACATCATTTCATAACATCTGCACATGCATTCTCGTATAAACACATAACGATCAAATACTTTACATCATAAGATTCTTTCTTAGCATTGCATACCAATTACACATAGCATACATGTATGCGCATTCATAATCACATTTTTATTTTATACAGAATCTCTAGATACAATTCAATAAATTTTGTACCATAAATAATACAATTCATTGAAATAAACCACTTAATAAATCCTTTCGAACTTATAAAAGATATACTAGATGTACCAATTTTTCACTACCAATGCCATAAGACCATTTGAACATTAAACATTAAACATAAACATTATGGCATAATACAAGTTTTACCATTGTCATAATAGGATTTGAACATTAAACATTAAACATAAATATTACGACATACTCTAGATAATTTATGGGATTCATCATTTGCATAATAGTTGACCAAAAAATGAGTATTAGGGAGATAGGGACTAGCCAAAAAAGATTAGATTGGTAGGATTTTCTACAACACTTCCAAACTACAAGCTTTAGATCATTGATGAGATTCATTTTAGGGTTAAACTTGACTGAGGAATGATTGAAATGGTTTAGGTACCAGCACATGTTTTTGGGACAATGGTATTTTCCAAGGTATTGGTGGCCAATGGTATTTGGTGACCAATGGTATTGTTTTTTGGGTACATAGGATACTCCCAAAATACCAAACACCTATATTAGCCACTCACACAAATAGATCACAGATCGACACACCGATGTTTTCACATGGTTTAAACCCTCGAAAGGGGAACACTCCATGGTCCCAACCAAATAGCTACTTGGGGTAGTTTATTATGCAAAATAATGAAAGTTACAAATGAGCTTCTAATAATCAATCAAATAACCAATGACCCTCCATGCTCTTTAAATATATATCATGGACCAATCGAGTGTTAAGCCACATATCAAAGGTAGTTATGATCTAAGTGAAGATGAACCATCAGATCACTATATGTATAGAACATATCGTGACCCTTAGATTAGATATTTACAAATGCATACTAATGCATACTAAAGAAACACACTTTTAGTAATGGATATATTATAATAAGTTGATCTTAACTAACCCCTAAGTGTCTAAATATCTTAACATCCCCCCTTAAGAAGCACTTGGAATATGATTGAAGGAATTACAAAAGTGACACTATTAGGTTAAGGAAGGAGGCATTAGAGCCTATCTCCCCTTAATGAAAAATCCCTAAACTCCTAACATAGATCTAAGTTTAGAAAACTTCTCTTCAGTAAGAGACTTGGAGAAGGTGTCTGTAACTTGATCATCTGTGGGGTAAAACAACACTTTAAGAATGCGATCACGAAGCATATTTTTTATGAAGTACATATGTAGCTCAATGTATTTGCTGAATTGATGTTGAACTAGATCTTCAGTGAGCTTGATGGCAGTTTGATTGTCACACCAAAGTGGAGTAGGTTGCTACTGCTCGAATCCAAAATCTGAAAGGATCTGTCAAAGCCATAAAGCTTCCTAACTATCATTAACTATGGCTCGATATTCTGCTTCTGGTGAATAAAGAGAAAGAGCTTATTGTTTCTTATAAGCCCAAGTGATAGGTCAAGATCCAGATTAAAAACATAACCTGCGGTAGAATTTCGATCATCAAGATAGATGGCCCAATCTGAATCAGTGAAACCAACCAACAAAGGAGTCCCCACTATACTATAATGAATCCTAAACTGAATTGTACCCTGAATATATCAAAGTATTATTTTCACTGCTTTCCAGTGACTTTCCTATGGTGTTTTCATATAGCGGGAAACAAGAATAATGAGAAAATAAAGGTTAGGACGAGAATGATTCAAGTATAAGAGACTACCAAAAAGCTATCGATACAAGGTGGCATCTACTTCAGGTGAAGTACAAGTGGAAAAAAGTTTGACTTCATACTTGAAGGGAGAAGGGGTTGGATTACAATATTCCATGTGAAAGAAACGAAGAAGTTCGCAAGCATACTTATACTGAGAAAGAAATATTCCTTCTTTGGTTTGCAAGACTTGGAGACCAAGAAAATAATGCAAATGTTTCAAGTCTGACATCTCAAATTTTTTCTTAAGACTAGATTTCACATGGGCTAACAACCTAGGGTCACTACTAGTGATCATCAACATATAGAACAAGTATGATGAGATGGTTCCCTACTTTCTTGGTATAGACATTGGGGTCAGAATGGCATCTAGAAAAACTAGTGTCAAGCAGAAAGCTATCCATTTTGGCATACCAAGCTCTAGGAGCTTGATTAAGTCAATATAAGGATTTCTTAAGGAGACATACAAGGATAGAGTTATTTTGAACATATCTAGGAGGTTGTTACATGTAAATTTTCTCCTATAAATCACCATGTAATAATGCATACTTGACATCCATTTGATGGACTTCCCATTTATGTAAAGATGCAAGGGAAAGAACAAGGTAGATGGAGTTCATTTTTGCGACAGGGGAAACAGTTTCATTGTAGTCAATCCCTTCAACTTGGCAAAAACATTTGGAAACTAAACTTGATTTAAGTCTTTCAAAACTTCCATCTGATGCATACTTAGTTCTATAGAACCATTTACATCTTACAAGTTTTCTTCCTTTTGGAAGAGGTACAAGATCCCAAGTATCATTCGCCATTAAGGAACGATATTCTTCATCCATAACTTCATTCCAATTTGGATTTCCTAAAGCTTCTACAAAAGTATATGGATCATGATTCTCCAAAACCTGAGCCAAAAGAGAAGAGGTTCGCTGGAACTGAGAACATGTTTGAGGTTGATCTCTAGGATCACCAGCAAGATCACCGGTTGCTTCACATTTTGAACAGACCCATCGAGGAAGCAACTATGCTGGTGCAACTAGAGGAACATGAGAAAGATGAGGTGGATTTTCATCCTCACTTTCATCATCAGAAACTGGAGTTGGAAATATGACAAGGAAGTTGGAAGTAGAAGAAGGCACAAGAGTCAAATTAGGCTGGAAGTCCAAATATGGCACAAACATCGGGTTATGCTCACATGCCAAGAGATTTTCATCAAATTTAACATCTCTTCTAATGATTATATCATGAGAATCTAGATGAAGAAGTCTATATCCTTTCACCTCTTCATAATATCCAACAAATATGTAATTTTCACTTTTAGGCTACAAGGCTTTCTGTTTTTTATCCGGAATGTGAGCCCATGCTTCACTACCAAACACACAGAATTGACTTACATCTAGTTTAATTTTAATCCATGCTTCTTCCTGTGTGATACCTAGTAAATATTTAGTATGGGTGCGATTAACTGTTTAATTTGCACAATTTATGGCTTCAACCCAAAATTGAAGACTTGGTCCCTTAGATTAGATCATACAATAAGACATTTCTTTTAAAGTGCGGTTATTCCGTTCAAATACACCATTTTGATGCACAGTGTATATGGAACAGTGTGTAGTTGTTGGATTCCTTGTTCAACAAATAAATTAATGAACTTGTTGTTAACATATTCTCCTCCATTATCAGATCTTATTTAAGAATTTGATGACCAGATTGTTTTTCAACAAGGGCCTTGTAGGCCAAGAACATGTTAAATACTTCGCTCTTAAGTTTTAGGAAATAAACCTAAGTGTGTCTGGAGTAATCATCAAAGAAAGTTAAGAAATATTTGTAACCAGAAAAGTAAGCAGATGGAAGAGGACCACACAAGTCATTATTCACAAGCTTCAAGGGAACCAAGGTGTGCTAAGAGGCACGCTTTTCAAAGCTATCTGAATTATGTTTTCTGAGAACACATCCAGAAAAAACACCATCCTTTCAAGATACCGTTGGAATACCTATCACCATATTGTCTTTACATAGTTGTTGCAATGAGCGATAATTTAAGTGTCCAAATCACTCATGCAAAAGTTTGCTAAAGTCATCAATCACTATGAGCAACAAACACTGAAGGAAAAGGGGATTACCCAAAGTTGTTAAATTTGTACAACCTAGTAATATCATGAAAACTTATGGTAGCTAGGAAATTATGAGGATCTTTAAAATCCTTGATTACAACTTGGTGAGGTGTAAATGTTACAGTTTTACCTTGACTAGAATGAGTGATCTGATAGAATGACAAAAAATTGCATGGAATTCTTGTAGGAAAATTTTGGAACAAATAGTACATCACTAAAATGACCATTATCTACTGGAACCGTTCCAGATCCTATAACATTTAGATATCTATCATTGCCAATAAATATTTGTTTGGTGTTACATTCATGCATAATATAAATTATGGCTTGATCCTTCGCCATATGATCAGATGCTTGAGAATCAATGAGACATTCATTTGAAGTAGAAGAAGAAGATGCAGTATAAGAATAACCAAAAGCACAAAGTGCATGGCCATGAGAGGTAAATTTTGAAGATGAATCTAGGTTTATGTGGTGCTTCTTCATTGCTACTTTCAAGGATGTCATATTCTTGAAATGCTTAGATTCATCATCATTATCTTTCCCTTAATAGCTGCAATGACCCTCAGTCTTCTTTTCTATTGGCTTGGTTCCTTTGTTATTTTTGAAAGAATAAGCTAAATGAGAGGGTGTGGGACCCTTGTTTGGCTTATTATTGTGAAAAATTTGTTTCTTGGGAGGCTTGGACTTTTATTTCTGTTGGGTCAATAAGGCTTTCCCAGATGTATCTACATTGTTAATCATCCCAAGACGTATGAGCTTATCTTTCTCTATAATCTAGGAATCACAAAAGGATTCAAGACTAGTCTCTATATAACTAGTTGGATTCAAGGATTCTTTCATCGAGTAAAATGTAGATACAAAAATAGAATATGCAGGTTGAAGTTTGGAAAGAGTATGATAAATGCATTGCTTGTATTCCCTCTTAATTTTGCATTCTGCACATAAGAGTCTAAGAGTTTTGTACTTAGATAAATAATACTGAATGCAAGAAAAATCACTCATATGTAAAGAAATCAAGTCATTTTCGAGTTGATGACCTCGAATTTCATTGTGTTTACCAAACATAGCTTCCAACTTTTCCCAAGATTTTTAAAGTTCATCAATTCCAGATATGTGGAATCACAAATCAACAGAGATTGACATCCCAATCAATCCATGATCTTCATCACATTTATTTTTCCATTTTATTTTCTTATCATCATAAGTGGGTTATGTTTTTTTTGCTGAGGTAATTATGAAAAGTACCCTACTTCGTAGAACATCCTCCATATGATATTTCCATGAGAAATAGTTGGAACTAGTAATTAGAATATCATAAGGGGAAGCTATATTGTAAAATAATGGCTATAAAAACATTAAACAATGGTCTAGATGCAAAGAGATCGAAAAAACAGGTTGTTTAAAAAAAAACAGCACTGAAAATTGACTCCAGATGAGGAAGTTATGCTCGATCAAGGAAAATGTTGAAGATGACATCAATAGTGACATGGAAGATAAAGATTCAACCAACTAAAAAAAATACCCCCCTCTTCCCAAGATGAACCTTTTAATCTCAATTTACAAGAAAGTTTCTTTAAGTGAACCACTTTTGTAAAATAGGTGAATTTCACTTTTACAAGGATGTTACTTCAAATATTGCAGAAAAAACTAAAAGACTTAAGTGACTCACTTTTATAATTTAAGTGAGATGCACTTTTACAATAAAGTGACTTAAAATTAGAGATTAAATGAACTTTTAGAAAAGTAAATAATAAGACTTGAACTCAAGACCTATTAAGGAATAAAACAACTTTGAACCAAGTGGGGCAATGTTAAAAGGTATGTAAAATATGGGAAGGAAGAATGGTTATTTTTTACTCTAACATCTCCATCTCTGTGCTTGATTTTCTTCCTGCAAATCACACCAGAAACAAAACAAAACAAAAAATTAAAAAAAAAAATTCCACACTTTTGGGGTTAGATCTCATTAGCTTCCCCGGAATGTTTGTGTTTTCTCTTCCTTCTGATTCATCGTGATCACATAAGGTGCACGAAAAAGAGCATATGTAGTAGAGAAAAAACATTTCCTTTATGTTTCTAATTTGTTGTGATCATGCAAGGTGCATGAAAAAGAGCATACACAGATATGGAAGGAAACAATCTGAAACTAAAACGAAGAACTAGATTTGATAAAATATGAGAAATTTTAAATTAAAAAAAATTGTCAATGTAACATTATACCTTCAGATCTGATGAAATGGGCGTATCTAGAGAAAACAACAACCATTTTTTACCAAATGAAAACTATTTCCCAATGGAAACGACACTACGTATGCAATGGAACACCTCCCATAGCCCATAAAATCATACAAATTTTAGAACCACAAACCCTTTCAAAGCTTTCGCAACACTACTTCAATATCTACATCATCAACGAAAGCGACTCTTCATAAATTCTCTAAAGCTATGTTTAGGTACACAAGGTACTCCCAAAATAACGAACACCTAGAAAAATCCACTCACACAAACAGATCTCAGATCAACACACCGATGTTTTCACGTGGTTTAAACCCTCAAAAGGGAAACACTCCATGACCCCAACCAAATAGCTAGTTGGGGAAGTTTATTATGCAAAAGAAAGAAAGTTACAAATGAGCTTCTCATAATTGATCAACTAGCCAATGAACCTCCATTCTCTTTAAATAGATATCATGGACCAATCAGGTGCAAATCCACGGATCAAAGGTAGTTATGATCTAAGAGAAGATGAACCGTCAAATCACTCTATGTCTAGAACATATCGTGGCCGTCAGATTAGATATTTACAAATTCATACTAATGCATACTAAAGAAACACAATTTTACTAATAGATATATTATAACAAGTTTCTCTTAACTAACTCCTAAGTGTCTAAATATCCTAACACCCTAGCTTAAGAACAACTTGGGATAGGATTGAAGGATTTACAAAAGAGACACTATTAGGAGAAGGAAGGAGGCATTATAGGATATAATTTCATGTTAATAATCCTTTATAAGGATTGAGGAGAGCCTCCATTGTAAAGTGGCATCGAGATGAGTGGTGGCTAGCTCACTTGGCTCGGCTTGGCCGGTTTAGGTTAAGGGAGATAATAGATCTATTATGGTGTTTTTTCGTGGTTTTATGTTTTCCACATAAATATTATGTGTCTATATTAAATGTGTTGCTATGTGTTTTTCTCTTTTCTCATCATTAATTATATGTATGCTCTCTTAAATCCTAAGAGTTGGTATAGGATCCATGGTTGGCATATATTTTTTCTCATTGTGTTGTACCTATTTTTTTGAATTAATTGTGTGGTGCATGTTCAGTGTTACATGACACCCTAGTACCATTTTTTGGGTTCCTTGTTAGAATGTAATTTCCTCGGGTGTTGGAACCAAAAAAGTATCCCTCTTATTCATATAAAAGAGATGTTGCATCAAGTGTGGAATGAATCATTGGGTAGGTAGGAGGGTGGCATGTGTACTCGTAGCCTACACTACTACATTTCGAACCAACATCCGACGGTTACTTCCGACGGCGCGTGGATTTCTCTGTTTAAGCTTACCAAAAATCACAAGGATCTATTTTTTTTTAAAATGTGGCCACACACGTCGGTTAAGCGACGGATATTCTAATAACCGTCGCTAAACCGACGTCGCGTTATTTATATCACATGATACAACAATGTTATTATTTCATTGTAGTAGACTATGGATAGTAAGCGTCGCTTAAGCGACGGAGGAGCCGTCGGTTAAGCGACGGCAAGTTATTTATCACATGATATACATAATTTGTTGATAATCGCTATGCTATGTGAGAGATGTCAATGTAAATTATTGTTGTGTTGATTAATATAAAATAAAACAATAAAAAAATATAATATAATAAAACTAAAATAAACTAAATAAAAAACAAAAAAAAAGAACAAACACAAATTACAACCCCGCGCCACAAACAGATCTGGAGGTAACACCAGTGAAAGAGACGGGCTTGCTTGAGCTGCTGGCTCTGGCACTTAAACCTTGAGTATTCACTCCTCTGGGGAGCTACCTGTTCTCTATTCAACCAGCCCAGTTGAGTCTTTATTTTCTCCTTACGGCCAACGTTACAACGACTGGTCTCTCATCCTGGAGGTAACACCAGTGAAAGAAAGAGAGGAGAGGGGTCACAGTGGATAGATGGAACATAGGGGACTATTAGACAGTGGATAGAAGGAACATAAGAGATGGGTCGCAGTGGATAGATGGAAAGAAACCTTTAACCCATTACAGCTGTAGAGGAGGGGCCGAAGAGGAGAGGGTTGAAGAGGATAGGGCCGTAAGGGACAGAGCTCGCAGAGGAGAGGGCGGTCGAGGAGGGCCCGAAGAGGAGAGGGCCACATGGGATAGAGCTCGTAGAGCAGAGGGCCACAGAGTTCATGTAGAGGAGGCTTTGTAGAGGCATACGAGGATTTGAAGAGGTCACGCAGATGCAGGTTTGCAGAGGCAGATTAGGGTTTACAGAGGTCACACAGAGGAGGGTTTACAGAGGCAGAGGAGGGTTTGCAGAGGTCATGCTAAGGCCGATAGAATGCCCCAAATCGGTGAGTAATCTATGTTTGTTTAAATAATTGCTTCCATTGCCAGGATACCTTGTTAGGGGTGCACAGCGGTTGCCATCAGTGATGAGGAGAGTTGAGAGCATGCTTCTTGCAGTTCAGCTTAAGCATGAAATCAACTATC
>LPNX010230418.1:0-216572 GCA_001517045.1 Pseudotsuga menziesii
ATATAAAGTGGTCCAAAGGGGGTAATGAGTCTGCAGCGGGACAAGGGAAGGCCATACAATGTGTGATTCACCTAGTGTGGTGAAATCCGCTATAACAGGTCACTTCCACCATTAATATCATGACGTCACAATGAAAAGGGGTGGTGTAATTGGCATCTCCACATAAGGAGTCGGATCAAGAACCCACATCATGGTTTGTGTTGTCATTATGCTACTCGATGGTGGCGCATGTGAGGATTTGACAAACTAACTGCTGTAATGAACCGCTACTGATGGTCGATTACCATCCCGTGTCCTTATAACACCACAGCTAGACTTGTTTGCAAAATACATAGTGAGTGAAAACCTGTGGAGAAGTAAGATGACTAAGTGTTATAGTGCTAATGGCCCTGGGGGCCATGTCAAGGAAACTGCACTGACTGTTCTGACTAAGAAGATTGTTCTTGGATATGTTCCACTGATGGATGGGAGTTGCTTGGATATTCAGCCAATTTTGGGCCTCCATGTAGGAGTGGCTACAACCCGCCTGGTAGAGATGCCAATGAGAATACCTTCTGATGCCGGTAAGACCAATGTTTTCCTAAAAAAGAGGAGCACAACTGCGGAAGCAGTGCCAAGAGTTCTAGGACTAAAGGATATCCCACGAAAGCCTCCATACAAGGCCGTGGAATTAATTTTCACGGTGCATAGTATACATTTCTATGAATGGCTAGTGTGAACGAATGCTCATACTAAGAGAAGAGGAAGCAAAGGCCAACTTCATCACCATCATCATGATAAGCTGTTGAAAACATGAACGATGATGATGAACCCAAACAAAAGTATAGCCGGCACACCCTTTTGGAAGGAGCTACTCCATGTAGAGGATGGAAGATCTCACCAGCATTGTACCAAAGAGAAACATGGACCATGTGCTGGATTGAGAGACAGTCACGAACTTTGAGGCTTACCCAAATGTTGCGTACTCATTCACGGGTAATGTTGAAGAAGATTCTGAAAGGAGGAAGGAAAAACTAGGGACGAGTTGAAGGTTGAAGCCCGAAATGTCGACAAGGAACATTCATGTTCTCGACAAGTCCTTCAGCCCCTGTGTTCTACCCTTATGTCTTACTCTACTGAGCATTAAAAACATACAGAAGCAGATAAGAATGACAACTCTTACAAGACTTCAGTATTGTTAATAAGTGAAAATTTCTTATGGAGGTCTGGAAAGTTGGTAGTGCTACCAAGAGATATAAAGGCTACATTGCATAAAGTCAAACATAGAAGGAACATAAACCTTCCAACCAGCTACAAACGTAAAATGAACATAAGGTTAGAAGCATAAAGGGTCACAAATCTAATTCAGCCTATGCACCAGAAGGTGCATGAGGTAGTGTCCTCTGTAGAAAAATACATGCTATAAAACTTCAGTTCCGACCTGGCGGAGCACATGCAGAAAATGGAAGAAAAACTGCGCGCAGAACTAGAGAAGTTGTTGAAAATCATGGAGGATTTTCGGAACAAAATCAATGCAAGACAGTTTATGGAGCACTAGACCATGTGGCTCAGGACGAGCCATAGGTGAGTGTTGGGGACCTGTTGGGCCTCTGGACAGAAGGGCAGAACGCATGTAGAATTATGCCTAAGTATGGGCCTTGGGACAGAAGGTAAGAATTCATGTAGAATTATGCCTAAGTATGGATGAAGAGGGTAAAGAAGAAGAACAAGGAGCTACAACAGAGGAAGCAGCATCAAAGGAAAGGGAAGAATGTTGTGACAAAAGAAGGAAAGTAAGGAAGAATACAAAGAGAAGGTGTGGGGCAAGGAATTTGCACCAATTTAGTAAGCTATGGTGGAAGGATAGAGCAAGAGACGATATGACATGGCAGAATATCCATAGAAGCAAGCGTGTAGATAAGGTAACGACCAGAAAATGACAATAAGGAATAACACTAAGAAAGAGACATCCCTTAGCGATCGTGGGTACGAGCTCGACAGGAGCCGGTGGAAACCACACATGTAAAGGCATTTTTGTAAGTCAAGTCAATAGCACCTTTTTGGTTATGTATTGCTAGAATAGGAAAGACAGCATGTTGGCTGAAGATATTAAGCTGGCTAGGATAGCGACTGAAGCTGAGTCTGTTAGTGTTTGTATCGAGTCAGTATTGAGTCTATACAAGCATGTATGAGACTGGTATCAAGTCTCTAATAGGACTATAAAGGAAGGAACCCAAGTTGAAAATGGGTTAGTTGATACAGAAATTTTGAGTAAGTCTCTAGAATCTTGGAAAGAAGCTTGAGCTAGAGATAGTTAGCTTTTTGTTAATGACTCTGGATAGCTGATTGTGTCAAAGTAGTGGTTCTGCAGCTGAGTGCGCATACAGATAGAGAACGTCGAGTCGATCCAGGTTGTGTGTGGATCGCTAGTAGGAGTAGAGTAGAGGGAGAAAGAGAGAATATCAGAGAGAAAGAGATGGATGAAAGGCCTGTAAATACATAAGAGAATATCTAAATAGAGTTTGCATCTTTGTACGTAGACAAAAGGTGCATCTATTTCCTCATGCCAATGCTAGATGAAGAGCATCTTGTGGTTTTTTTCCCAGATGGGTTTTTACATTATATGTTGTGTATTTGTGTGAATCTTGAATAGCTTAGATAAGTGAATATTTACTATGACAAGTGGTTGATTGATTACTGGGTTGCAATTGGTTAAATACATGACTGTCGTATTATAATAATGAATATGATTATACGGTCAGTCACCGTCTATTTACGTGAATTGCATAGATAAGGGTGAATCATACTTTAGTGTTGATATATAAGTGCAAACCACCAACCCACCTTCCCGGTCTTCATTGAAAACCTTGGCGCAGAGCCAAGGAACTAAAACACCACTCTCACAAACTGTGGAAACGTGGTTCTAGAAGTTACCCATAAAACTGAGATATATCAGGTGAGATGGCATCTGTGTCACAGGTGTTGCTGGTTGGGCTCTGCTTCGTCGATCCAATATCTTGGGCTGTGTTGTGCTGACCAAAAGGGGATGAACCTGGGTCCAGGGATAGGGAAGAGGATAAATCCAACACTTTCTAATTTTTTCATTCATTATTATTTTTCTTTAGAAATCAAGAAGCAAAGGAAAATTTGAGTTTGGATACTTGGTTTCCATATTAGCTAAAGTCTCATTGAATTTAGCTTGTAAAAATTGAAAATTTCTATCTCTATTTTGTGCATGCTTTGAATGCATTTCCAACTCTTTTTCACCCTTGTATTCTTCATCCCTCTTCAATAATTTAAAAAGTGAAAAAATTCCATTCCCATTTAACTAGATCCACTATAAGTAATATCATTCTAAATAACTATTCATACCCTGATTTGTCTTCTAGTGGATTTGGTAATATTAAGCTTATATGAGAATATAATTTTCAGCCCTCGCTTCAAGGGAAGAAAATGTAGTTTCCTTCATGAGTTTATTGGAGAAGTGCATTTCCATCCTTCTTGAAAAAAACCAATAATGAGGTACCTCTCTCTTATTCATACATGCATTTTCAGCTCTCATGCACTTGCACAAAATTCAATTTCCAGCTTCCTTTTTAGTCTTGCATTTATATGCTCAGCTCTTGTTTTTTAGTTTAAGATTTCTCTCTCATTCATGATAATTTTCAGCATTTCATCAATGCTTGAAGGATGATATTTGTTTGTTCTTTCCATGCTTGTAAGTAGACCTTGTGCTTCATTAAGTGTGATTTTTTTAGTTCAAAGGCCAAATAGGTGAATTGGTTTTGTGTGAATAAGAAAACCTCAATTTTGGCAAGTCCCTAAAACCAACTTCTTCCTCACATTACAAACATGAACAAACAATGAACACACGTGATCAAACAAAGCCATTACACATAAAATTAGAACTTGTCTTGTAAACCAATTTCAAAATTGCAATTTCACTTAAAGTTTTTGTATTTCACATACACCTCCTTTTTCATGCTTATCTAAATTCATGGATGGAACATGAATCAAAGCATTCATTGTTTGATTAGAAGAGGATTAATATGTGATTTAATGATTGAAAGTAGAATTTTGTGTGCAAGAATTCAAAGTGTTTTACCTCTCATTTTTTTTAAATTTAAGAGTTTACATTTTAATATGAGATTCTTGATCTATTTTTGCCATTTATATTGAATATCAACACTATGAAGGAAGGCCTCACAATTAGTTGTTTAAACTATCAAAAAAAGAAGAGAACAATGTCACAATTGGCATTCCTTACCTTAGCAACACAATGATAGGTTTCCTTTAATAACTCTTACTGGAGAAGAGACTCAAGCACAAATAAAGTAACAATGGATGGAAACCCATTCTTTCCAACCTTAAACCTATAAATAAAAGCTAACAGATAACCTTCAAAGATTCATGCTATTGCATAACTTATATGTAGTTCTCTTAACTTATTTGCTAATTAACCATATTGTTTTATGAAAATGATTCATGCTATTACATAAGTTATATGTAGTTTTCTTAACTTATTTGCTAATTAACCATATTGTTTTACGGTAATGACACTTGGTTTTTTTTATTATCTATGAATCTAATAACACACATTACATAAAAATATAAAAAAAATCATAATATAATGAAAAAAAATTATTTAATTAATTTTAAAATTTCTCACAATATAACACTTAAGTATAACAAAACTCATGATAATATATAGGAAAATGATGTCCCGTTGATGAAACAATTAAATCTAACAAAACTAAACTAATAATAATAATATATAGGAAAACGATGTCCTATAAATAGAAAGTGAATATATAAAGATCACAAATAAGAGGAGAGAAATGGAAAGAAAATAAAGAAAAGAGTAATCATAACTTTTTTATATAAATAAAATATAAAATTATAAAAAATATATATATGTAAAGAATATTTAATTTAAATTAAAGAAATAAAAAAAATTACAGAATACTTAATTTAAATTAATTATATATTAATGTTAAATCACATATAAAAAATATTTTATTTACATTAATTATATTAGTTCACTTGATTATGAGAAATATAATAGATAAAAAACAAAAGAGGAATGTGAAACCACATCCAAACTTTCAAGTAATAGAAAAAAAAGAAAAGAGAAAAGCAAATTCTAAAAGAAAGATGAAAAATTAAAAAAAAAAAAAATCCTAAAGAGAAAGAAAAAAAACTGAAAAGCATTAAACTAACTAAATGGGAAGAGTGAAAAAGCTTATAAGAAGAGGTTCTTTGCAAAAACCTAATGTTTTAGAGAATAACACTTAAAGTAGTAAAGAAATGTATAATGAAGTATGAAAACATGGATTTACAAAAGGCCTTTTATGTGAACTTGGAATTTGTGCATGAGACATTTTTTTAGTTTTTCTTGGGAACTTGCTTATGGTAAGTTGTTAGTGAAGGTTGAGCATGGCTAAAGGAAGAGGGTTAAGTCTATATGATCCTCATAAATCATTAGTATTTGGACATAACCAAGTGAATCTTTGAAGAGACATAAGATTTTTATTCCATATCATTGTAGGGAGAGTATATGAATAAAACACTGTCCTTGGTCTCATGCTCTAAAGAGTAGATTTGGAAAACATGGAACTCTTACATAATATGGTGATCTATCTTAATGAGAAGCTAGTGGAGTCAAACTCTAAGATGAGTGGGAGGGACCCTTGGGCTAGAAGGTAATTGGGGTCTAGTGTACCCTAGAGGATGGATGGACCCATTATTAAGTTGGAGATATAACTCTAACTATTGTTGAAGTTTGAAAGAAAGTGACCCTTTAGGCTTATATTATATGAGGTATGTTTTTTAAATTTCAATACAAATACCCTTGTTTATCTCATCCTCAGAGAGATTAAAAGTATCCATTGGAAATCTATGCAGTCATTGAGGTATTGAAGATGCAATAGGAATCAATCCCAAATTATGTCTACTCTATAGTCAATGAGGTATTGAAGATGCTATGGCATATTGATAGGAATCAATCCCAAATTATGTCTACTCCATAGAGGACTTGAGAGCAAGGTATAGATTTCTAAGAAAACCACTCAATGAGTTTCTCTAAGAAAACCACTCAATGAATTTCTCAATTATTTAAGCATGACTATCATTGTCAATGCATAAAAACACATTGAAGAAATAAATGAAGTTATACAAGATTTTGCAAACATGATAGCCTAAGCCCTTTACCTCTTGGCATGAATATGATTCTGGGATAACATCATAAGAATTACTTTTTCTAGCTTGTATCAATCTACTTCACAAAAGTAAGATCTCATTACTCTTTCTATCTTGTATCAATCTGCTTCACAAAGATAGGGTTCCAGTCTCATACCCATACAAAAGGGTAGGTGTGACCAATGAATGAAAATGACAAATATTATATCAAATGTCTTTTCGCTAAAACTGAAAACATTGTTTTCCAAGATGGTAAGAATATAACATGTTGCTTATTCACTGTAACCTTTATTGTTGGAGTAAAACTAAAGTGTGTGGTATCTGGTGCTTTTTTGGATATGTTATCAGTGCTTTGAGAGATGTCTAGCTTTTTTTTGGCTGATTGGGGTTTTTTATCACTTTTTGGTGTTTTGGTTGTTTTAAACAGTTTGTATGGATGAGAGATCAGACAATTTGTTTTTTGACTGAGAATTTCTTGACACATAAAAATACAAAAATACGATGCATCTTGGATTTGTATATATTATCTTTGATTCGATAAATTATCAAAGAACTACTTTTTTCTTCTTGAAAAAAAAAACTTCACTCATTAAGAAAAACTAAGATATCATGTTATCTTTGTTGTCATCATTACTTGCAAAGAATGTCAAGACGACAGACATCGAATAATGCTTTTCCTTTTCTTTTACAGCTGATCGTATAGCTGCTGGCAATTCTTTTGTTGTGGGGATCAGTGCATCAGCGGTACGAAAGGCATCTGCTTTTGCGCAGAACGTTACTTCAGATTTTGCTTCACAACTGTTCTGAGTATTACTTTTGTTTCATTGAATAATTCAGGGTGTTGCGGCCATGGAATCCAGTGATAGAAATAGATTGTTCAGTAATGCGCAGTTTATCACAGCAGAAGAGAAGGGGAAAAAACAGACACATCAGAAGAAGAGAAAGATCAATGGTTGATGAGAATATGAACTCCGCTGATCCGTCTGTTCGGTTTCCTGCACCGCTTTCAATATTGTGGCTGCAATAACGAGGTATGATCCGTTCTCAAATAATGTTTCCCTTCCAAATTTCAAACTATTCCTGTATTCTTCGATGATCATAAGGCTTCGCCAGTCATAGAATTATTGGTTATCCATCCAGATATTGCAGGGTCGTATCTAATTCATTTTGTCTCCTGCAACTGCATACTAACGCAAGTTTGTTTGAGTTGTTTTAGGGATTTACATTAACATATTTTAGTGTTTTTTAATAATTATTATTAATATGAACTGCATTACTAACGCTAGTTTGTTTTATTTGTTTTTTGGGATTTACATTAACATATTTTAGTGTTTTTTAATAATTATTATGAATATGAATATATTTATAGATTTTTTTTAATAATTATTATTAATATGAATATATTCATAGAATCTGATCAAATGACTATATAATATATTAGACCAAAATAAATAGATCATGAACATTACAATATCTATTTACAAGGAAATGGTAATGAATAGAGATGAAGAATAGGAAATGAAAATGATTCTTTGGGGATGGAAATGATAATGAATAGAGATGAAGAATAGGAAATGAAAATGATTCTTTGGGATGGAAATGAACATTAACCATGTGGAGTGGGGTTCATAGGTCTAGTGGGCCTGGCTTCATATTGAAAATGACCAATTAATTAATTAATAATTATTTTTATTTTTATTATACTACTTGAGAACAGATGTTTGAAGAAATCTTTTCCAAAATAATAGGTTGGTAATTTATGTTGTGTGTAAACATTGAATGTTTTATTTAACTGGAGGATCAAGTCAATCCACTTTATGAATGTGGGGTGGATCTAGAAATACATTAAAGTGACATGAAACATAAAAGTAGAAAATAATATGAATTCACAGGTGATTTTACTAAATCTTAAGTTTAATATAAAATTGACCATTATGTAAAGCTAAGTTCTACTTTTAGCACCCTTCTTTAATGGTCGATTTATTATCCCTAAATTTTACATCCTTTTTATAACCCAAATACTTAGTGAAAATGTTTGTAGTTTGGTCCTTTGTACGATAGTACTACAACTCTAGTTCCTTCTTGTAATACCCCCAATTTGTTTTGGAATGTATATAACCAAAATTATGGAAATGATGTAATTATGCTAGTATGAATTCCTAGTGCGGTGCTCAAGGCCAAGCCCCAACTAGTGAATGGATAGGCATGTATGATGTATATATTTTATTTGGACCATATGATTGGCTTATCATGCCAATTTGAAATGTATGTAAATATTATGTTGGAAATTAATAAAATGGTCCAAAATGGTTGTGTAAAGAGCACTATAGGGGTTATGATTCCACCAAAAAGGGAAGAGGAAAGGGGGCCCATGGGGAAACCAAATCCTATGTTGCCAGGTGATGATCTTAGAACTCATCCAAAATATGCCATATGCATTAAGTTAGCCAATTAATTCATTTTTAAATATTAACCCAATCATTGAATGCATGTGGGAGGTTGGTGGGAAAAGTCACTTCATGTAGTTGTCAACTGTCAGTTGTCCTTTTCTTCTATAGTCAGAAGTTATGTCAGTTGTGTTTTCACCATCATATCACATCCCTTGCAGTCAACCCCCTTGTGATTATTCTCTCATGCATGTTCCAACACTACATAGAGTTTCCTATTGATGTTCATGACCATCACCAAACTGTGTTGAACTCAGAAATTCGAATTCAGAGACAACGCTTAATTTTGGGAAGAGAAGATTGATAGTTATAAGTGAGTAGAGAGGTAGGGAAAGCTAAGAACCCTTACCCATTGATTTATTCCACCCGCCAATGCTTGAGAATCCATAGTTAATGCTACAGGAGGTTCTAACAACATACAACATATTGGGCTCTTAATGCACGCACTTATAAGCATTGTAAGGGCTAGATTCCCTGAGGGAATTGTTGATCAATGAAGGGGAATGCCTTCCTTGTGTTGTGTGGGGCAGTTGGAAGGAGTTCCATGGTTGTGATGGCTAAGTGAGATCTCTATAGGATGTTTGGCTAAGCAGGGTGAGTAGAAGGGTTGTGGGCTGAGAGAGAAAATCCCGCAGGTGTTTCCTTCGACCTAGTGGCCTCCTGAGAAAAGAAAGAGTATATGTTGGATAGAGTGCCTATGGTTGGGTGGAAAATCGCTCTTACACAACCAATTTCTTGGATCTTCTTGCTAAATATAAGTATTCTCTTTTTTACATGAATATGCAAATGTTTTAATTTATGTATGTAATGATTAAACTTGCATATGCATGCTAAATGTGTGTGTAGATATTGATTTTCGTAGTGTATTTTGATGCTACACTTGCACACACATTTTTATTGTTATGAAATTTGTAATTATGGTTATTGGTTGAAAGGAGAGCCCAAACCAATTCTTGTCTCCTCTTGTCAGACAGGTTGAGGGATGGGGATGTGACACCTCTCCTACAAGTTGTATAATGAAGTGTTAATCTATCTCAACATACTTGGTATACTAATGGAAGATTGGATTCTTGGTTAATTTGAGAACCCCTTGATTTTTAGAGAGTAGGGGCGTCATCTTTCTTTGTTGCATCTTCATTTATAAAAGCATCATATTGAGCTAAACTGCCTCACATGCTCCTTTTGATACTCCTTGAGACTTTGCTTTTGTTAATGAAAGGGCTACTGCCTATTGCTTCTTATTGGTCCATGTGAGTTCACCTATGCCAAGGCTGATTACATATCCACAAGTAGATTTTATACCATCCACACAATTTGCACAATCTTAATATAAATATCCATGCATCTTGGGAACTTTAGTTTTACTATATAGAATGTCAAATTCAAACATCCCTTTCACATATCTCAACACCCACTTTGTTGCAGTCCAATGCTTTGCTTTTGGTGTTATCATGAATATGGAAATGAAGCTCACAACATAACTCAAATCAAGCCTAGTGGCTATAATATATACCAAGCTACCCACTAACTACCTATAGATTGTATCACTACCTCAAGGTCTATCTTGGTTGAAAGTTTCAAACCTTTTCCATTGGTTCAATAAAAATGTTGGTTCTTACTCCCATCTATGTCACCTCTTTCTCCCTTTCATGATTCTCATCTTGTAACCCTTTCCATTACCGAAAACCACAATATCCATCTCCGTCCCTCATTCCTTTTTTATCCACCTAGGATTTTCACGTACACACCTCCAAGAGAATCAACTCCTAGGTGGTCTACCCCTCCCCCCCACCTCTCCTGTCCTATCAAAATTTATCCCAACTTCCATGAAAATTAGACTTTCTACCCTTCCACTATGTTATTCCTTTATAAAAGGGGGTGGCTCTACCCATGAGACACCAATAAAAGAAGTTAAAATTTATGACCATTTTTATAAAGTAAGTGTGTGTGTGTGTGTGTGTGTGTTGGGAGAGTTTAAAGATCCATTATTTTCTTAAAGTGTAGAAACCTTGACAAATCTTACCAATTCTAAATTTTAACCATAAAATGTTTGAATGATATTTTTGTAAAATATTCAAATTTCCAAGGATTTTTATATAGTTTTTGGACAATTTTGGTGATGTTTGGAGAGTGAATCCATGAAGATGAGTAGCACTTTTTGGCCAAAAGTAATTGTGAAAAAATGATTTTTTTCTCATTTATTAAATCGAAGCTCTCAAATATCATATATACTTTGTGATTCCGACATGTAACAAAAAAAACAAATTGTAGGGAATTTCGTTGTCTTTTCACCTATATTTTAAAAAAAATATTATATAATTTCTCAAAATTGCATTTAATGATACGTTTGTTCTTGTAAATTTCAGAAAAAAGTTAAGAAGTGGCTTGTGTGTGCGTAAAACAATTTAGTGAAAAATGCATAATTTTTGGAAAAAAAAATATATGAACATAATCTACATAAAATGCACCACGGCACATATTTTTTTTAAATTTATTTTGGAAAATTATATATTTTTTTTAATTTCCATAATTGACCATTTCAAATTTTAATCACAATTTGTACACGTATATGCACGTAAAAAAACATTACTGGTTACAAAAGTAAAAAATAAATACCCTTTTGAAGATTACGCATTGATGTGGGGCATATATATTTTTTGAATTTTTTTGGTTGTGTACATTTATGTTGTTAATTTTTCTTTGCATTGATTCGAAGTTGTGGACATGTATTTTAAGTGTAAGTTTCAAAAGAAAATAAAAAACAATTATCATATGAATTCAAAAACTTGTATTTCAATGGATAGACGATTCATTGAAGAATCCATTGGTATGAAGTTTGTCACCTAAGGTGTGTTCTAGGACAAGGTTTAGGCCTGTCAAAGATGTCAGTAAAATTAGATTTGCACAAATGGGGGCTAAAAGTATATTTTTTAAGTCCTTGATCAAACTATGAGCTCGATCGAGGTTTATAAAATCCTCAATCGGGATCTTACGTGTGTTTTTAAATACCTTGATCAAGGGTTTGTGCGCGGTTAGGAAAAATATCGATTGATCTAAGATCTTGATCGAGCTTTTAAAAACTTTGATTAAAAAAATAATAATAACCTAGAAAAAAATTTAATCAAAGGTTTTAAAAATATCGTATCAAATAGGTATTCTTAGCATGGGATCCTCTTTGAATTCAATTAAAATCAAACATAGAATTATAAAAGAATCAAATTTAATAAAACATAATTTCATTAAGAAGAATGATACTTGTCAGTAATAGTAAATACCTTGAAGAAGAATTAGGTAAAAGCATTACTACCACAACTTCCTCTAGATTATATGTGTAGATATTAGTCACAGAGTAATCAGAGTAATAGATGTGATCAATCACATCTGTAACTCCAATTACTCTGCAACCCATAGCTACACATGGGTATCCCTTCTACATAGTTACATGATTTCAATCACATGTATAAACACCAATTTCTCATCTATTATATCTTTAACCCCTCTCTACTAGTCCTCGACTAAGTTTCTATGCAATAAACATGATGAAATAAGGGGTGTTTGTTTTTTTTGTATACTTATAACTGTTGCAAATGCTCAATTGATATTTTTATAACTCTTGATCGAGCTATAAATGCTCAATCAAGGGTTAATAAAACCCTCGATCGAGGTAACTTGCTCGATTGAGGGTTGTATTAACCCTCGATCGAGTGTTTTGAAATAGCTTCATCAAGCGCTTATTTAAGCCCTCGATTGAGTTTTTTAAAGCTTGATCAGGGGCTTAAGAAAAGATCGATCAATGTCTATTTTCAACATAATTGCGCTACCCATCTTCACAATTATGCCAAAATAATTGTGCTACCCATCTTAATGGGAACACCCTGGATTCAAAATAATTTATCCTTATGGAATTTGGGTGAATAATTTTAGAAGAAAAAAGGAAATTGAAAATCCTTTTTGGGAAAAAACATCGAAAGATTAGCCAATAGGCTAAATTCTACCCCTAAAATTTTCCATATATATATAAAGGCCAAATTAGACGAAAAAACCCTCTGAGGGGGGATAAGAGATTGCAAAAAAAATACAGATCTCAGACATAGTGAGGGTTGTGCATAAACAACAAGGGATTTGGTTACAACAATGATTTTTTTTAGTTTATATCCCAAACAAGGCAGAGGCCTTCAAGGGATTTTTTAGTGTCAAATTTTGACCAATACGATGTTGACTTAAGCCCATCAAGGGCCAAAGTTTAAACACAATGAGAGTTGTTTTTCTAAGGATCTTGTTTTAAGTGGCATAGAGGCCAAATTTTGGAATATGCTATCTACTTAGAACTTATTGCATAAATTCTCTAGATATTTATAAGTTGTAACTATATCTTGGTTTAAATTTTCCTTGCTATGTGATAAAGTCCCTTGTGCTATTGAGTTCAATGCAACATGGTAACTTATTGGGGTATAAGTCCTTTATATTATATTGAAGAAAATAAACGAAGCTATATTTAACTAGTATTGTTTTATCAAATTATTTTCTTGATATGCATATGCCCTAATATGTGCAAATCTTCATTTGTAGATTATTATTTAGTATAGAAGTTTGGAATAGATGTGGTGCAACTAAAATAACTAATAGAGTATCAACAAGCTCCTTGTGGCATGAGCTAGGAACCACTTGCTAACTCTTTACCCCCTTATCCCACTCCAAGAAATATCAATGCTATCAAGGCATGCCTCATAACCAATCGTTAATGATACAAAAAAAGAGAAAAGAACAATGTCACAATTGGCCTCCCTTTTCCTAGCAACATAATGATAAGTTTCATCTACAAGCTCATACTTAAGGAGACCCTCAACCTCAAAAAAGGTAACAATGAATGGGAGTCCATTGTTTCAAACCCTAAACCCATAAATGAATGAAGGTTGAGATATATCCTTCATGGAATGAGATGACTCTCCTCCCATTGTGAGAACGATTCATTCTATTGCATAAATCATATGTAGTTTTAATATATGTGTGCTAGTTAACCATACTTTTTTTATGTTAATGATAACTAGTCCTTTTTAGTCCCTACCTTCAAGCTAGTAACGACTATATGTGAACCGAACAAAATTTCGCTCACACAAAGATTACCAAAATATTTGGAATATCGAATAAGCCATAATAATATATAAATTGATGATAGGATAAGAGATAAGATAAGATAAAGGATGGTTACAATGGTTGATAACCCGCCTATTAAATAAGGCTTGGGAATTGTGAATGAAAGGTCATGTCCTTTCATCTTAAGTATAATCAATTATGTTTATTATTAATTATTTAATTATTATATTTATTTTATGTTCGTTACATTGCCTTCCCCTTAAGGGAATATTTGTCCTCAAAGATGTATTGACATTAATGTATGATTTACTTTAATCTGTCATCTCAGGATTCTTTTCCCTTTTTGTATTTGTGACATTTGAGGAAATGAGCCGATACGAATTACGGATTCCCCAGGAGAATTGTCACTTCGTATCTATTGTGGTCCATCCCATATCTATTTTTATCAGAGCTCTGAGATCTTTTTGTTGGATGATTCGTCTCAATTGTTGCTTAGTATGTTGATATTTTTGCATTTCCACATAAGTCTTCTGTGAATATTCATTTTGACACTATCGTTGGTCAAAATGATGATTATAATTATGATGTCAGTAAGGTGTAGGTGATGTTTGTTCTTCTTTCTTTTGGACTGCGGCGAGGATTGTCTTCACTTCCTCGATTTGATTTTTGGATGCATTTTCCTGGATTTGTGCTTCTTGGTTCTCCAGTAGATTGTTATGATTCTAGATCTTTTCGATTCTTTCATCTTGCGGTTTTTTTTCAATTTCTAACTCCTTGATCTGATTCTGTAGTTCCTTATTACAATTATTTAGACACTCGTTTTCTTCTTGCTTTTCCAGTATTTTTCCTTTGAGGTCTTCATCGGAGTGTTCCCTCTTGCTACTGTTTTTCAAATTTTTTTATTTTTGTAATCAGTGTTTTGTTATGATTTATTAATCTAAAAATTTCTTCAGAATTGTTGGATATTGTTTTATTACTCTTTACGATCTCCAGCTTGTGTTCCTTTTTAGAGTCGTTATTTTGTTGTTGAAGAACTTTTATCTATTGTCGATACTGGTCGACCACTAATTATTGATCTTCTAATTTCTGTCGTATGTGCGTTAGTTCTTCATCTTTGTTGTTAATGATTTTGTTCAAGTGTATTATTTATACTTCGTAATCACTTATTTCTTTCTTTATATCTTGATTTTTTGTCTCTGATTGAAATCACTTTCATCTTTTAATTTCTCGATTTGGGCAAACAATTTTTCTATATGATTTTTCTGGTCAGAAATTTTTAGTTGCTTGCGCTCTTTTTGCATCTTATGTAATTTAATCAATACTTCCGATTTCGCATTCAAGTCTTGTAACTCTTCATTGTCTCTTCGATAACGTTTTAACTTGGCTTCTAATTTCTCTATTTGTAGTCGTAAACCAGATTCCATGATCTTTGATTTCTTCCACACTAGATGATGATGGTCTTCAATTTTTTTCGATTTTGTTTTCCTTTGACTATTTCTTCAACAATAATTGGTCTTCTTCGTTAGGTTAAATAACCTTTTTTCCAAAAATAATAATTATTTTAATAATATATATATATATATATATATATATAATATTTGGACTTTTTTTTCAAAAATAATAATTATTTTCTTTTAATTATTTAAAAAAATAATAAAATTATTACTATTATTATTTTCTTTATGACTTCCTTTTACTTTTATTTTTTTATTTGTTTTAATATAATAAAACAAATTTAAAATAATATATTTGAAATAAATATTATATTATGTTATAATATTATATTTAAAATAAATATTATATTATAATATGTTTTTTTGGTTTTTTGTGTGTAGGTCGTCGTGGAGGTGGAAACGACGATGAGAGAGGATGGACGCTGTTGGGGCAAGCGCGGGTGGAATGGGCAGGCGTGAGGTGGGGTGGTGGATGGCAGATGTGGATGGAGGAATGGCATTGTTGGGGGCGTTGTGTAATGGGCAGGTAGATGTGGATGAAGGCGCGATTCATGGAGGAGGCACGACTAATGGAGGAGGAATCGCAACAGCGTGGGGAGCAACGGGAGGTGGGTGCAATGTGGAGGAATGGAGTGACCGGCATGGAGGTGGAGAAGGGAAGGGTGGCAGAAGAAGGAGATACAGGGGCAAGGGATAGCACGAAGGAGGGTGGAGACTATAGGGTGAGGAGAAGAATGGAGCGTGGAGCGCTGGTAGATGGCGGAGGATGGTGGAAATGGTGTGGGAGTGAACAGAATGGAAGGGTGAGAGAAATGGTTGAATAGCGCAGTGGTGGAGGAGATGGGGCAATAGAAGGATGGAGCGCAGGAGGATGGTGGGTGGTAGAATGTGGATTTATGATTTTTTTTTTAATAAGGGAAGAAAAAGGTCAAAGACCTACAACAGAGGGAAACCCTGATTTTCTCAGACAAGGTCTGAATTTGTTAACCACCGGCCAGATCAAGCAACACATACCAAATGAACAGAACAAAAGTTCGCTCACACAAAGATTACCAAAATATTTGGAATATCGAATAAGCCATAATAATATATAAATTGATGATAGGATAAGAGATAAGATAAGATAAAGGATGGTTACAATGGTTGATAACCCGCCTATTAAATAAGGCTTGGGAATTGTGAATGAAAGGTCATGTCCTTTCATCTTAAGTATAATTAATTATGTTTATTATTAATTATTTAATTATTATATTTATTTTATGTTCGTTACAATATGGATCATGTTGTTATTTTTCCATAAAATGGTACACAAATAATAAAAAATCCTAAGTTTTCATTCAAATAGTTTTGTTCAACGAATCATATGATTAAAGTCGCTTTCTCCACATATCAACAAATTTGAGCTCTTATTTGGCCTCTTCCCGAGGAAAAAACAAAATATGTCATATTTTTCTTATGTTTTTCCAACTGAAGAATTGAAAGATGTAGATAGCATTAATCTTTTAACATTAGGTGTTTTTATTTCCAGAATATTTTAGGCAACCACCTCCTTGATCTTCTACCGCCCATAGGTAGTCCCTGCCTCACCACCCTCCTCATGGCTATGTTTGATCTATGTTTCAATATCCCACAAATTAGACTTTGCTTCAATTCTGGACAGAGGTTTCCCAATTGAACCCAAACCATCTCTAGCTCACTCTCTACTTTTTTCTTTACTTGATCTCAAGGTATCTATTGGAATACCATCTCTATCTCACTCTCTACTTTCTTTCTTGCTTGGAGCCGCAAGTATATGTTGGAAGTCACTTCTGCAAGATGTATACTAGTTTTTGTTGATCATGTTGCATATATTCATGATTGTGCTCTGTCCAAGAAACCCTTTGAAATCCATCCTCAATATTCATGTGAACCATAAACAATGAATCTTGATTCTACCAATTTAGGGGTAAGTGTGAACAACATTTCAAGGGAAGGCCACTTCCAATAGATTGTTCTGATCTTGAGGGTGTATTCTCTTGAAATATTGATGCACCTACAATTGTACATTTTGGTTGGTATGTCCTAAGTTCCAACTTATGCATAATCCTAGATAATAAATTCAACTCTTCTCTAATTTTTAATGAACTTTTGCTTCTAACAATAGGGAGTTACACAAAACACTAGGATCAACAAATAATACTATTAGACTATGGAGAAGAGGAGCAATAAGCACGCCTTACTGTTTGGTGATTTTAGAAGGTCCCATAGGATAAATTAAGTCTATTTCTATGTCTATAGATGTTATGAATGGATTCCACATCTACTGTGGCATCTTGGATCATGATATTAAGGTTTGGTGGGTTTCTTCGAATATAAGTTGTTTGGATGATCACTAGGATGCCTATAATTGTTCACCCTTGTAAACTAGACACTCTCTTGAGAGTTGATGATATTTAGGTGGAAGTGACTATTGGATGCTGTGACTAAAATAAAAAGAGGCTCAAATAATGACTGGAGAGATAATAAGACATGGAGGAAAGTGCCTTGTTTTATTGTTGTAAGGCTTCAAATTGTCATGAACTAGTTAAATATGGAAAAAAAATACTATTCCTTCTTGCTTTCCATACAAAAACCTTACAAGCTATTTTTGTAATAGAGTCTATAAACTAGAGCTATGGAAAATTTACATATCCAAATCCGTTTCAACTAACTATACAAGTCCTACTTTGGATTAGATATATCATGTGTAATCTGTCAAGGCCCAAAACAATACTAGCTCTATTGTAACCAAGATTTATGAAATCTAGCATCTAGATGTAACAAAGACCTTCCTTACAAGTGCTTCTTCCTTTGTTTCAGTGCTTGGTTCCAACAAGAAAAGGAATAACATCATGTTTCCATGCATATTATAAAGAAGTTGTGTCTTTTAGTCAACTATCCTTTCCTTAATTAGAGTTAGAGTTCACACCCAAAATGATTTGATTCAGAGTTTGTATTAGGCATTATGTGGGATTGTGAACTAACTTTAGCATTAATGTCTAGTTGACTAAGCAACTAGGAATTTTTTAGGACAATATCGGATGTATTTTTCATTCCTATTATGATCATTTGCTCATTTCCCATAAAATATTCCATAGCATCATGAGGAAAGTGGTGGCATAGCTACAAAACCTTTTTTTTAACGTGACCCATCTAATATAGTTGGTCCATATCTTTTCGTGAAATGACTAGAAAAATCCGAGCGCAAAGAATAGTTGGACTCTTGAAAATATCCATGGATGAATTCATATGGAGCTCGAGGGAGTAATTGTAAGAGAGTCGATACACAGTGAGAATGTGAAGGTTAGTCCTATGAAAGCATAAAGAAATCATGCAACTAATTGCAGAGAAAAAAATATATATCCATCGGGGAGAAAAGAATTTTGATCAACAATGGACATTTAAGAGAGTAATACAAATACGAAACAAATGAAATAAGGAAGGGCCCAAGTGAATGCAAAAATATTGATAGTTTCCCTCTTTCAATGTCATTCATAAGAAGATGAATTTACTTTGACAGAGAAAAAAATTTGAAAAGAAGGCACGATGTGTACTCCATGAATGAGTTGAAGAGAAATCCCCTCCTATCTCGAGATGTTGGTTGGATTTCCCTATTCCTACAATATTCAACACAACATCCCTTATTGTGACATAGTCAATTTGAGATCCATAAGAAGCATAAGAAGCATTTAGTAGAACTCTTTGAGCTATTGAGGTATGTCGTACTTGAAGAAGTCCAAGTTTTCCTTTGACCACATCAAAATTCAATCATTGGGGAATTGGATTGGGAAAGGATACATTCTCATGGATCTTGGGAAGATCAGAGTGATTGGCTATTGGGAGGAACATAGAATAGTTCATGAGGTAATAAGTTTCTTTGGATTAACTAACTATTATGGCATATTTATTGAAGGGTACTCTAAGATTTTGGTACCACTCAATGTTTTGTTGAAGAAGAACAAAATATGGAATTGGATGGAGAAGTGTCAGCCAACATTATGTGAATTCAAAGGTATACTCGAGACGACACCTGTGTTAAAGCTATATTTTAAGCATATGTTTGAGGTACAAACAAATTCCTCAAACTTTTCCATTGAAATATTTTTATCACGCGAGGACCATCCAATGGCCTATGACAACATAAATATACTAGCTCACAAATGGAGGTATCATAACCATTAGAAAGAGATGGTCACAATTATGCATTGTCTACAAGCATGGAGAGACTACATGTTGGGGAAATCATTCTTTGTGAATATATACAATGACACAATGAGATACTTGTGATGCAAATAGAATTTTATATCTAAGTAACTTGCACTGTGGCAATATTTCTTCGAATAATTTGACATGAACATTAAGTGCCAACCAACTAGGATTAATGCAGCAAGAAAATCCTTGAGAAGGAAGGCATTACTTGTAGTATTAGAAGAATATGAGTTGCTGATTTCAATGGGTAGTCATGTTCATGTCTTTATAAACTTGCATGAGAATATCAAGGAAGGATTGTAGAAACACCCCATCACGATGATCATGAAACAAGTGAAGGAAGGAAAGATGAGGGTATTTTAGACACATATCAAACTTTTATACTTTGATGATGAAATATATGTGACTAAGTCATCCATTCTTGGGAAGGATATCTTGAATGAGTTCCATGACTCACATTGGGTTGGCCATATTTGATAGTGAGTAACAATGGCATTATTGGCAATAGGCTACTACTGAGTTCATATGCAAAGGGATGTACAAGAGTGCGTCAAGAATTGTCTTGTATGTCAATAAGATAATGTAGATACTAGAATGCAAGATAGTCCATTACAACCTTTGTTGGTGTTATTGAGACAAAGGGAAAGTGTCTCCATGGACTTCATCACTTAGTCGTTGTTTTAGCAAGGATGGAATGGGATTTCTTTGTTTGCAAATAGGTTTTCTAAGTATGCCAATGAAGGTTCCTTATGCCATAGAAGAAGTTGCAAATATTTTTTTCAAAAACATTGTGAAGATATGGGATCTACCCTTGAGTATTATGTCGGATAGATATTTGAGGTTCATAGGACGATTTTGGACAAAGTTGTTCGAGCTTGTTGGTACCAAGATACTAATGAGTTTGAGCTTCGTGTTTAGATCAATGTGTAGATAGAACACATAAATATCCTTTTGGAGGATTGCCTAAGGCATTTCATTTATGCAAACCAATCGAACTAGATAGAGTATTTGGATGCAAATTAGCTCAGTTACAACATGCATAAGAGTTCCAAGACAAGACACGGACCATTTGAGTTGTCAAATGGGAAGTTGTTGTTGGATCCCCACACAATTTTACAAGGATATTATGGGTGGAACCCATCAACCTTGGGGTTCATGAAGGGATGGTTGAACAAATTGGATATGACTTTCTTTTAGTTAATGAATGCATCAAAAAATATGAAGAACTAGGTAGATCATGATAGGAGGGAGGTAGGATTCAAAGTAGGTGACTTGGTCTTGCTTAAGTTGGTCAGAGAACATTTCAAGCCAATAACTATCCTATCGAATGCTTTGCTACGATGGTTTCAAGGGTCATTCTGTTGATGTATTTGTAACTTCGGAATTTATTCATCTGTATTTCTTATGTATTGTAACCCGACGATTATTCTGGGATGTATTTGAGCCATTTCATGCCCCGATGTTCCGATCGGGAAGTTTCTATAATGTGAAAGTCATGTCAAGTCATTGTGGGTAACCCTCCTATTGGTCAAGGGTAAAATTCCCCATAGTTGTGGGGCCCTAGGGTTATTAGACTATCCTAGAGAAGTTGGTCCTAGGTGAGTCATTATAAGTCAGGGCAATAGTCCCCACCATCTAATTCAAGGTTAACCCTCCTTGTTGAGCAGAGGGAAAATTCCCCACAAGTTGTGGGTCACTAGGGTTATTAGACACTCCTAGAGATGTCGACTCTAGTAAGTAATTGTTAAGTGAGGCCGACATGTTGGAGTGCACTTCAAGTGAATGAAAGAATATAAATAGAGAGTGAGCCTCTCTATTTATCACACTCACAACACACACACTCACTCATTGGGGCGCATGAGTGAGAGAGGAGAATCTCTCTCAGTGGGAGAGAGAGAAACAGAAGCTGTGGAGATCATCTTTATGTTTTGGGATTTTCTATTTTGGTGTTGATTCTATCTCTGAGGAAGTTGCGGGGTTTTCTCCTTTATGGTTTCCCCGAGGAAAATTATTTTTGTCTCTTGTCTCTTGTGTTTTATTGCTATGCATGTTATTCTCTCAGTTAAAGATCCTAAGATCATAATGCTAGCTTCAATGATAAAAATCTAACATGGAATCAGAGCTAACCTAAGAAGAAGACATTGTGCAGCTGCAGAAGCTAGGGCTTCTTACTTTTTGGGTCTCTCTCCACAGTCCATCAGCAAAAGTATGCTAGGCTGACTCTCCATTGAAGGGCGCATCTTTTTGTGAAAACGGAATTCGATTCCGAGCATTTTTAGTTTTCGATGCAGAAATTAGGGCTTTCTAAAACAGAGGAATTTTTGAGTGAGCCTAGCATAGGATTTTTATCCTCATCAAAACCGAATTTTAGAGACCTGGATCAAGAAATTTGGTTGGGTGAAACTCTGGGAAAGTCAAACCCTAGTTTGACCCCGAGCTAGAAAAACCCTAAATACTAAAACTACTAAGTTTCGGTATATTCGATATATCCTGAGATTGGCGAAGGTTCAGAAACTGAAAATTTTAGAGGCCAAATACGAAATCCTTGTTTACACTATTTCCAAAATTCAACCTCATATTTGCTATATTCTGGGAGATATGATCCCTCCAAGTTAGGGTTCCAGCCTCTTCTAGAATCCATCCCTAAACAGGACACCTAGGGAGAATTGCAATATATTGGGATACCAAGGTCCAAATGGAATTCCTGAAGATGTTCTAGAAAGGGCATGGACTGTAATTTCTGTGGTCCAAATTTCAGACTCATAAGATGAACTAGTGACACATGGAAGTCCGTACAACGTCGCTGTTCTGAACAGTCCTGTAACAGGTCACCTTGGGAAAAGGATAATAAATCCAAATTGGTGAAAAAAATTCTGATGAAACTTATGGTGTTGGATCAGGTACATGTGAGGATACCTCACTGAGAAATTTCAGACACATAGGAATAATAATTTCGGAGATATCACAGAAACAGTAACAGGAATTTCTGTAGAAGAAATTGGAAAACTAGGGCTTCCTATTCCGGGAGCTTCCCTCCACTGTTTTTAGAAAAGGAGTACATTGGACAGCTCCATTTGAAGAGATATATATATTGAACCAATAAATTTTGAAAGATTCCAAGTTTTTAAAATTAGGGTTTCTGTGACAAACCCTAGATCAACCAGCTCTGGAACCAAGACGGACACCTCAAATCGGTAAGATCTAATATTTTGCTATTTTCATTTGAGGTCCTCATTTCAAAATGATCTATCACATAATATTGATGATAAGCTTGGTGAAGTTGAAAACTTCCAAGCATGGAAGTATATGATCTCTCTGAAGAAAATGAATTGGACACCTACATGAGTAGAGAGGTTCCAGTTCCAGAGGGAGATGAGGCTCAAAGCCTTACACAAGAAGAACCCTGTCAAGACCAAGAAGATCATTGATGATTCAATCATGGATCAAATTGTACCACAAGTGTCTTCCCTAAAGACACCGAAGATGTTTGATTCCTTGACCAAGCTATTTGAAGAGAAGAACATAAATTAGAAGATGGCTTTGCGAAAACAGTTGAAGAATGTGAAGATCCAGAATGCAGAACAACTTGAAGCGATAGAAGAAGAAATGGAGAATGCAGAAGTAGTGATAGCCATCTTGAATGGCCTCCCAGGATCATGGGATTTATTCATTCAAGGAATGTGTGCCAGAAGGAAGTGATTACTTTCAACAGACTCTGGGAAGAGGACGAAGCTCAACTCATAAGAAAAGAAGAGAAGATGGGAGCAATTGAAGATCAAGCTCTCACCTTCCAAAGAAGATCCCTCAATTGATGAGGAATATGAAGATCTCAACTCTTGAAGAACTTCTTATCCACCTTAGCATTTGGATGAGAAACGATGCTGTTATGAATGAAGAAGACGATGAAGCTGAAGACTCAAGAAGGAGTATACCCATGAAACAAATAAAGATAAGTATTCAATTGTCATTTCATGATATTATTTTGTTATGAATTTGTTTATATTCAGTTGATGTATTATGCATGATAGGATGTTTGCATTAATGACAGTGTACTACTAATATGCATGTGATGGGTAAGTAGCTCATGGTGCTATACAACTCTCCATTGCTACTTATCTAGAATGAAACCTCTTTGCTGACATATTGGATCGGTGCAGAATCTCAATGTTGTCCTGGTATAGATGGAAGGCATCTAGAAAGTTTTTGTGAGATATGGATGGATGTTGTATTGGCTAAAATAGTTGCATGATCATATATTTATGCATACGAATTTTCCAGTATGAATATTTCTTATGAAATGTTTCTAACCATACAAATACATTTGACTTGTAGGAAAGATCGCGTACATAATCGCCTACAAGCAAACAAGGATGAGACTTGTTCCAAAGAACAAGTGACGACAGTTCAAGATGAAGAATAATATAATGAATGCAGCGACATCATTGATGCAGAACCTTCCAGCTATGAAGAAGTAACCAAGAAGAAAGGGAAGACCAGTTCAAGAAGAATGATGTCTAGGATACAGTATCGATACATGAGGGGAAGTTCGTAGCTCCATCATGCAGTAGATGGAAACATCGTACAAAGCAAGATTCATAGCATGAGGCTTCTCATGAAAAGAAGGCATAGACTACAAAGAGACATTTGCAGCCAGTAATAATTGAAACGCATACATCATGAGCTTGATGAAGATCTTAACCTTTGCTACAAGGTTGAATATGAGAGTCTATACACTATATGGATACATAGAATATTAGTAGCATAGGAAGCTACTTGTCACTCCAATACAGAATGCTTCAGTGCATAGAGTACAGAAGACAGAGGGAGTATGATGCTCTGCTTCAGAGGGAGTACAGAAGATATTAAGGTTCGACATGGTATGACAAGATGGATAGATTACTGATGACTCTAGGCTTTACTAAGAGTAAAGTGGATTCCAACCTTTGCTTCAAGGTTGAAGGCGGAAGACTAGTGATGCTCCTGTTATGTGTCGATGTACTATTTTCTAGGCATGGAGGTGTGGAAAAAGGAAGTATGCAGTAGAAATCCTGAAGAGGTTCAGGATGATGGACTGCATGACCACACCTATGGCATCGAACTTGAAGTTATTGAGTTTTGCTTCATCAGAGATGGTTGATGCTACGATGTATCATCATATGATTGGTTCCTTGATGTACCTGACGAATACGAGACTAGATATTTGCTTTGCTGTGAACACATTGAGACGTGTTCACCTGATGGTTGAAAATCATGCAGTGAGGTACCTGAAGGGTACAGTTGATTATGGCTCAAGTATGAGGTGAATCAAAAGATTATGTGGATTCGTATTGAGCAGGAAGAGCACTTCAAGGTGCTACTTCAGTATGGGATCAAGTGTGATATCTTGGTTTGGCAAGATGGAGTCCTATATGGCGCTGAGTACAACTGAGGCAAAAGATGTTGCCATTTTCTATTTGGGAGGTAGTATGTTTCTTTTGAAAACTACTATCTGATTTGGTTGATATGACTTGCATTTTGTTGTATGATGCAGAGAGGAGCAGTGATCCAGATCAAGATCTCTTGAAAGAAGGATTTCTAGCATAGCTGATGAGACAGGTTTCCCTCGGATGTAATCGGTCCTGTGAAGCTTTCAAGGTCATCCTTGGACGTAATCAGCCCTGATGTGATTCTATGCTAGAAATGGCCAAAGTGAAGTTTGAGTACTTCAGGGAGAAGCTTGTTGTTCTCAAGATCGAGGTTCGCTCTAAGGGGAAATGATGAGACCTATAGCCATTTTGACATGGTGAGAGGATTGGTTCCTTCCATGGTCAGATGTAAGGGTTGAGCCATTCTGTCATGGTCAGAGGATTTAGGTTCCTTCCATGTCAGATATGAGTGTTGGCCATTCTGTCGAGTAGGACAGATGTAAGGGCAACTTCTGGGAATGGAGGCACCTGGTCAGTTACCAGGAAAACTCAGTCTAGGACTGAGAAGCCATTCTGATGTGATAGAGGTATGTGTTCCCACTTGATCAGATGTAAGGGCTGAACCATTCTGTCATGGCTAAAGGATTAATTTCCTCCCATGTCAAATGTGAGTGTTGGCCATTCTGTCGAGTAGGACAGATGTAAGGGCAACTGCCATTCTGGGAATGGAGGCACCTGGTCAGTTACCAGGTAGCTCAGTCTGGGACTGGGGGCCATTCTAATATGATGATAGGATTATTTCCTACATTATCAGATGTGAGTGCACACTCTTTCGATGTGATGTGTTTACACATGGTCGAATGTAAGTGCAGAGCCTTTCCGACAAGATGAGGTTGGCTATAAGTGTTGAGCCATTCTGGCACGATGTGTTTACACATGGTCAGATGTGAGTGCTATGCCTTTCTAACAAGATGGGGTTGGATGTAAGTGCAATTCCTTTCCGACAAGATGGGGTTGGATGTAAGTGCAAAGCCTTTTCGATGAGATGTGCTTGCACATGATCAAATATAAGTGCTGAGCCTTTCTGACAAGATGAGGTCAGATGTGAGTGCTGGGCCTTTCTGACAAGATGAGGTCAGATGTGAGTGTTGGGCGTGCCTTTCTGACATGATGAGGTCAGATGTAAGAGCTGGGCAGGCCATTTTGACTTAAGTATTAGATATAACCGCTGATGAAGACCTACATGAAGGGTAGGCCTACAGGATTGACTCTGTAGAACTTCCTGTGATGAGAAGAACTGAGATAGCACCATTATGAGTTAGCATATGATGATGATCCAGACTTGATGATGATCCAGATCAAGTGATCCAGACTTGATGATGATCTAGATCAAGTGATCCATATGTGTTGATTCAGACTTGATGATGATCTAGATCAAGTGATCCAGATGTGATGATCCAGACTTGATGACGATCCAGATGTGATGATCCAGACTTGATGATGATCCAGATCAAGTGACAATCTAGATGTGATGATGATCCAACTTCAGTGATGATCCAGATCAAGTAATGATCTAGACTTGATGATCCAGTAGTGATGATCTAGATCAAGTGATGATCTAGACTTGATGATCCAGTAGTGATGATCCAGATCAAGTAATGATCTAGACTTGATGATGATCCAGTGATGATGATCCAGATCTAGATGAAGATGACTTGAAGATGAAGATGACCTGGAGATGATGATGACCTAAAGATGAACATGACCTGAAGATGAAGATGACTTGAAGATGAAGATGACGAGAGCTTGACTAGGATTCAGATGATACAGAGAAGAAGACTTGTGCTGATAAATTGTGTCGAGAGAATACCTTCCTAGTTAAGAGGGAGTGTTGATGTATTTGTAACTTTGGAATGTATTCATCCATATTTCTTATGTATTGTAACCCGATGTTTATTCTGGGATATATTTGAGTCATGTCATGCCCCGATGTTCCGATTGGGAAGTTTCTATAATGTGAAAGCCATGTCAAGTCATTGTGCGTAACCCTCCTATTGGTCAAGGGTTAAAGTCCCCATAGTTGTGGAGCCCTAGGGTTATTAGACTATCCTAGAGAAGTCGACCCTAGGTGAGTCATTGTAATTCAGGGCAATAGTCCCCACCATCTAAGTCAAGGTTAACCCTCCTTGTTGAGCAGAGGGAAAAGTCCCCACAAGTTGTGGGGCACTAGGATTATTAGACACTCCTAGATATGTCGGCTCTAGTAAGTAATTGTTAAGTGAGGCCGACATGTTGGAGTGCACTTCAAGTGAACGAAAGAATACAAATAGAGAGTGAGTCTTTCTATTTATCACACTCACAACACACACACTCACTCATTGGGGTGCATGAGTGAGAGAGGAGAATCTCTCTCAGTGGGAGAGAGAGAGACAGAAGCTATGAAGATCATCTTTATGTTTTGGGATTTTCTGTTTTGGTGTTGATTCTATCTCTGAGGAAGTTACGGGGTTTTCTCCTTTATGGTTTCCCCAAGGAAAATTCTTTGTGTCTCTTGTGTTTTATTGCTGTGCATGTTATTCTCTCAGTTAAATATCCTAAGATCATAATGCTAGCTTGAATGATAAAAATATAACACATTCAAGGTACTTAAAAAGATTAGCAACACCACATATAGATTGGAGTTTCTAGAACACATGAGAGTTGACCATCTTGTTTTACATATTAGTTCATTGAATCCTTATAGGATTAATGAAGGTGGTCCTAGAATAATTGCACAATCTAGAATCCATGCGATGATTGTAGATAAACTAAAGTTATAACTGGACAAGATATTTGCACACAAGACTGTATAATTTGGAAAGAAATGAAGGTAGGAGTAATTTATTAACTGGAAGGATAGACTTGAAGAGGATAACAATTGGGAATGGAATGAAGCACTATGTAAGTATGAAGATAAGATTAGAGAGATTGAAAAGAAAAACCTTGGGACACTTAGGAAAACTCTGGATGAACTTTGATGAGACAACAATAAGCTTGGTGGAGGAGGATGTAAATCCTTCGCCTATGATCGATAATAGGTGCACTATCAGGTTGGAATAAATCATTGTTGAGAAAGAGCGAATGCCAGCCATTTCTTGTCAAATAGTTTAATGGAGTGGTGAACCGTTCAGGTTACCTTAATAATACTTGGGGTTCCCTTGGGTGCACAATGAAATGTGCAGACCCAAGATAGTTTAACCTCCCCTTAGGCGCTAAACATTGCCTTTTATGGACATGATCAAGCACATCTGAGCACACTCATTAGATCTGTTTCTATGGACAAACTTGTTGATATGCAAGTGATGAATGAACATGCAATAAAACATGCAACATACACATTTGTGATGGGACCATGAGTGTTGAGCATACTTGCAACATGCAAATTTGCAAGCACATTTGTTGACATGGATGACCTACAAATGGAAAACACCAAATGAAACAATGTTGGATGCAGGAACTTGGGTACACCTTAGAAACAAGGGATTTGCAATAGCTTGTCAAGACTCATTTATATAGGAGCATGTGTCATTGTGATAAGGTAAGGGAATTCATTCATGCGAGGAAGAATGCAAGTGCAAAATGTTATGCCATTGTGTTAAATTATGGGTTTTGCATAGTAGGATGAATTTACCCTGGCTCAGTGAAAAAAAAGAAATGAATAGGACCTACAAGACGTATGCATGCGATAATTGTAGGGGTTGGATTGACAATTATGGGAAAGAGGTTCCTTCTATAATTGTAGTCTATAAAAATAACTACAAGTGGTTGTCTTGGATCCTCTGATCTACATTGTAACATACTTCATCTAATAAAGTTTAAGGCATCTACCCTAGGTACCATTTTCATCTTTTCATTGTGTTCTCTTTGGTTGGATGAATGTTGTTATGTTTCCTATGATGCATTGTGTTCGATACCTGGAAAATTTTATGGATTCAAAATTTTCATAAACTATACAAACCTTAGTGAATCTTACTAATTCTTAAATTCCCAACACTAAAATGTTTGGTGATTATATTTTTGTAAAAATATTCAAATTTCTAAGGAATTTATATAGCTTCTAGACAATGTTGGTGACGTTTAAGTAATTTTTATCTTGTGAAATTTGGGCAAATCATCTTAGAAAAAAATGGAAATTGATGAATCTCTTTTGGAAAAAAACATCAAAAACTATCCAATGTGCTAAATTTTTCCCATAAAATTTACCCAATTAGCTTACTGTTATAGTATTGACCAAGTATAAGTATTGTTGGGATGTTTTAAAGGTAGTGGTTGGACATGTCCCTATTGTTGGATAACTTGGTTAAGTATAACTAAAGTTGCACATCTAACATATTGTAGTCTCGGCTAAAGTTATGGGAAAACCTTAGGCAAATAGGTGTAAGTTAGTTTCAATAGCCACAGGTTGGTCAATCCCCTATGGTTGAGGCAAAGCAGCATTGCACGATCGAAGATGACAAAAAAAAATTGTGTAAGACTCATAGAGTCTATGCCACCTCTTGTGTGGAAGTTATCTTGCACTACACATGTGGAATAAAAATAAATATATAATAAAGGGTGAGGCATAAAATAATCTTAGGAGAATGCTTGTGGTGAAATATTTATCCTAATTCAAAACTTTATTTTCTTCCTTTTCATTTATTTAATAATTCTATTTGTTTTTATGTGAAATTATTTTAGCATAACTCAATTGTCAATTGGTATTGAGGACAATGATCATTAGCATTATCCAACCCTGCCAAAAGGGAATTGTTGGTTTCCAATGGATTTGAAGTCAATACAAAGTGGAGTAATGAGGGCTTGGAGGATGATGATGGGACTGTAGATTTTATTAAGATAGGTCCATCTTAGCAATGGAGTCTTTGAGCATGGGAAATAGTTGTCAGGCCATCACATTCATATATATTGTCAATATTTGGGTACACATAACTCACATGTGGGCACTAGCTTTAGGGTACACAAATATTTGGATGATTAATTATCAAGATTTGACCTAGAGGCTTCATGTTTGAAGAGCTTGGAGAAAGGTTTGGGTAGTGGGACCCCACCATAGAGGCTACAAGGATATTTGTGATTTGTAATGGAAAGTATAAATGAATCTAAGGTAGGAGGATTTCATCTTAAGGAGAGGTTGTTAGAACATGAAGGGGGGAGAATGTGGCTTAGGGATGAAGATAAATATTTTAGGATGAGTTTCTTATATTAGAAATGAGATGGGAAAGGGAATGTCTACAGTTTATGTTGGAAGGGTGAATTCTTCAACAAAAGGTAGAGTGAGATCAAGTTAGTGCTTAGGGAGGATGTGTGGATGACAAGGTGGTATATCTCTCAAAAATAGCTTTTCTAGGGAGATTCTTAGGTAGAAGGATGGGCTAGGTGGCACTCAGATCATGGTTGAAGGAGTAATGGGAGCCTCCTATAGGCTATTTTCCCAAATTTTACATGTTGGTCAGAGGTTGGTTGGGATTCGCTCTCTGAAAGAAAGATGAATGAAAACTATTAAAGGGTTCCGTTGGAAATGGGGTACGGAAACATTATTTTTAAAAGAATAGACTCAATTTTTCGGCCCAAGGAAAGAGAAAATGGACATTTCCCCAATATGGATGAAACTTTCAGGCTTGCTAGTGGACTTCTAGTCACTAGTAGCATTCAAATAAATTAAAAATTCCTTGGGTATTTTCAAGAGGCCGATATGAGTTTTGAGAATTCAAGCAATCTAACCATATCCCTTATTCTAGTAGGAGTGGACCTACAAGAGGGTTTGGAATCATAAATTTAATATTATTAGGGTGATTTTGTTATCTCATAGCCTTTGTATTATTGTGGTATCTTGTTTAAATGTGATAGGAGTCATTTCTATGGTCACCTAGTTCAGGATTGTAATCTAGGTTTTCTTCAGCCCTTGGAGAAAACTAAGAGAGGGGTTTTGAAGAAAACAACATGGGACTAGATCCTATGGAAGGAATCAATGGGGTACAAGATATGGTATTCGATTTAGGTTGCTAGGGGTGAATACATATTCATTAATATTGTTCTCAAGGATTGAATAACAATGCCCATGTATCCTCTACTAGGGACTAGAGGAACATGTGGGACTTTAGAGGCAGACCTAATTGACTGATATGACCCAAGGGGGGGTCATATATGGAATTAATGGTACATTATATGACGCCATTGGGGGAATATATGGGGATATATGGGCTTAAATGTATATGTAATAGTTGTCGTCCCTAATGAAGAGACCTCATGCGCAATGAGTGAATGGGTATATATAGAGGTAATGTAGTCATCATCAAGAACATGTGAAAGGATTATGTGAATGTATTAGGGTAATTCGAGAAGGATCTCCTCTTATTTAAGGAGTTACTATGTAACTTATATCTCTTATCTATATTGGAGTTGTGCTCCACGTTTACATTGTTGTACATGGTGTGTGCCTCTTTTCTCTTATGCTACTTTAAGGATATTGGTTCACAACATTGAGGTTATGGTAGAAGATGAAGAATTTCCCCTTGGTGCTCAAAATATGGACTACAACAGGAATACAATGGGCACTAAGTTTTCTTTTAATGATATGGAAACTTTGAATGAAGGTATGTATTTAAAGAAGTTAGATCCTATCTATGGATTTTCTCCTCTTCTAGAGGTGTTACAATTTCTCTGGGTTCTCTTTCTTGTAATGGATCAAGGTCTCTATGGAGTTGGAGGAAAGGTACCCTATTTTTGGATTGAAAGGTTTGGTTTTTATGGAGTTTTATGTGAATACTCCTTTAGTAGGGGCAGCGACTTGTGCAAATCATATAGGGATTGATTTTGGGGTAGAGGAGTCTACTGGTGTATATTTTGGTTAATATACTAAATACTAAAGGGAAAAATGTTATGGATTGGATGGTTTCGATGGGACTTTATTCATTTCAAAACACAGGGTTTTCAAATGGGGAGGAATGGGGAAGAAATCACTCATTAATTTAGAACAATAATTTGTCTTTCTTGAGAGTCAGTGTAGGAAGAAATTAACTATTAAAGAGGTGCTTACAGAAATCCAAACACCCTCCCTAGTTTCATGATGTTGTGCATACGATTGAACTATAGAGGGTTGGGTATCCCTGAGAAAAAATTGTCCATTAAAAGGTTAGTTGAGGTGCATGGACCTAATGTTAATTTTATTCAAGAAGCTATGGGGGAGGGATGTGATATTGTGTCAAATCTAAAGAAGCTTCTATGTGGGTGGGTTTTTTCTACTTGAATGAAAACAGAAGATTGCGTGGATAATGTTTGGATGGATAGCTATGAAAATCAATTATGCTAGCTCTTAGGCCCTTGAATCAGGTCTAAGACATAGTTTATTCTACTAGATTTGAGTAAGGAGATATTAACTTTCCCCCCATGACAGATTCCCTCGGGCTGACGACACACATCATAGCCATGAAAAATCATCATAAAGATAAGTGTGGGAAATCGTGTAGGTGGGAAAAGACAACCCAATTCGACTGGTTCCGAGTGGACCTTCATGGCTATAAAAGACAACCCAATTCATTATGGGCAGTTAGCTTCCAAAGGGGTGGCATTTCTACTTGGAATAAGCCATCTTGAGAAAGCTTCTCACTTTCAATCTATCGAAATTAGAAAGCATAGTCATTCTTTGACTGGGACTCCTATGTCTCAATAGAATATATCGCTCATCCTCTATGGGTGGTGGACTCAATATAGGATTCTCGATTCTATGCGGCTCATAATGGTGAAAACCAAAACAACCAAGTGCAAAACTAAGAATGGACCCCAGTCCTCTCATAGGGAATGGGATATAAAGAAAATGGAAAATGTTATAGTTTCTTCGAGACCATATTCAGTCAGCAAGCCCCGTACCACATAGAAATGTTGGAGAAAAGGTTGACTAGGGAAAGAAAACGCCCTAGTGCTTAAGAACTAATTGAGGAATTTGAGGGTCTACTGGAGGACTATGTTTCTACTTGAACCAAAAAGATAAGGAATACTCATACCCTACGTCTATTCTAGAGCATGAAATCCTTGCTCGTTATGGATATGGAATACTACATGTGGGAAAACAATAGGAGGATGTTGGAAATCCATTTATTCTATATAGGTTGGTGGTTGTGGAGGAGGGCATGCGCCAACTATCCCACGACCAAGTTATCGTCGATGAACATGTCAATGGGAAATTAGATGCTTTAGATAGGGATCTTACCAGGAATACATTCAACAAGCCATCACCATTTAACCCCTCAACTATGTAGTTTTTTTTTCATCGATGTCCTAAGGTTGTTAATTGTGCTTTTAAGCAAGAGAACACAGGTGTCGGCCTCTCCTTTTTTGTCATTATGGTGAATATTAACTCTAGCTCTATCATGTCTATTTTCATGTTGAGTAGTCTATTTTTCGTATCCTCTTTTATCTTTGATTTTGTTGATCATAACCCCTAGCATGTAAGGGGACCTCTATTTAAACTGGTTATCAGACTTATTTATGATTGTTAGACCTAACTCTTTATAGAAGATAAATATTGGATTCTTAGTTTCTCCCAGTTTTGGAACAATTATTTTATCTACGTCATTTGGACTCACCATGCTACTAGCAGTATTAGTTAGGATTTGTACAATTATTTTTTCTAGTTTGATACAATTATGGGCTATATGTTGATCAAGTTCCCTTTTGGTAATATTATCTATCTTGATTTTTTTTTGTGCAATCCAATGTGGTATTTCTAATATCTAGGGGGGTACGGCATAGATGGATACCCTCTCTGATTTCCTAGTCAACAAGATGGATAACATTGAACATATTGCTATAAATTATGTTAAGATGTTCCCTACCTAGAGAAATAAGAGAATGGATTATGAGAGAATTGAAAAAAGGTTAGATAGGTTTCTAGTTTTAGAAAGCTTGGTGGAATATTGGGACTATTAGGGATTTAGATCACCACCCTATTTTTCTATGCCTCTCTGGTATTGGGGAGGAAACTTCAAGCCCTTTCAAATTTAACTCCTCATGGTTGGAAAATGAAGACTATATTAAAATTGTTAAGAAGTCCTAGGCTCATTTTGATAGTATCAACAAGGCTTCTATAGCAATGCAATTTGAAGGAAATATGAGGTCACTAAAGAAAATCATCATAAAGTGGGGTTATGATAACAGTGTTAACGATTATGAATTTGTGAGAGAAATTGAGAGACTATTAGATGATATTTTGTAGGGAGAAGGAGGATAATGTATTTTAAATGGAACATAAGAACATGGCTAATGAATTTGAAAGGTTGTAAAGGAATTTCCTAAATGAAAAATAAGCTATGTGGAGATTAAAGAGTAGAGAATCATGGTTGGAAAAGGGGGATAAGAATACCAAGTATTTCCATTGCTTTCCAAGTCAAAGGAGTGTGAATACTATTTTGAATATGAATAATTAATATAAAGAGGAAGTGAACAATTTTAAGGAAGTTTCAAAAGCTAGAGTGAATTATTTTAGAAATATTTTCAAAGAAGACGCTGGAGGCTCTATAGTAGAGGAGTTAGAATGGCCACTTTTTTCTATATTTTTATTAGAGTGTTGGCCTGATTTTCTGACTTGGCCAACTAAAAGAGATTAAGCCCACACAAGTTGCTTATAACAACTTCCGGTATGTTTGAAATGGCAAAATCTCACAGGTTTTGGTCCTGTTACCAACTGAATTTATTCTCTTAAGGAGAACTTAAAAATTCAATAAAAAATTATCCTAATTCTTTTACTGCTTAAAATAAACCCTAGAGTTAGTTTCCTAAGTCTAAGTTATCCTAAAATGCTTTCTTAAGGAAAGTCTCCAGTTTTTGGGTTTTGTTTTAAATATTTTAACTAAAAGACTATTTTAATTTTTATCAAACTAATCGTATTCTATTTAACAACTATTAAAATAAACTAAACTAAGAAATAAAAATCAACTAGCTATCTTATCTCAGCTAAAGAGCAACTTGGAATACTAAATTAATTATCAATTAATGATTCAAATAAATAAACAGATAGACAATAACAATTCAAATGAAAATATTTAAATCATTATCATAAAATCACTTTGTTGAATATGCTCAACAACAGAAAATTAAAATAGATAACTACTTTTAATTTATTCGGTGATGCTCTATTAATTAATAACTAATATTCAATACGGAACATTTGAATAACAAGATGATATTTATTCATGAAAACATTGTAGAAAATACAAATGAAACCAAAAAATAAATATGAAAGGTTTATATTATCAAATTTCAATTATCAATACAAATATTGATTAACCAAATTTAATAACATTCTCAATCAAACATCAATATTGTGCAAACAGAGTATAATTTCAGATGATAAATACAACCATATCACAGTACAATTGCATAAAATTTATAGTGAGAAAACAATATATAGAAATATATATATATTAAGTTCAAAAGAGTAACAAGCAGTGATACCAGTTTGAGAACTCTAGTCACAATCCTCCACGAAGGTAAAAATTTAGTAAGGAAATTAAAATCGGACACTGTAATAATATTTCTAATAAGTCTATTCTTTCAATACTCCATCCACCCCTCTATAATCAGTCTTTCATAGTTTTATAAGAAGGACCAATAACTGCCTCCTATTTCTATGTAACTCTAATTAAAAATAAACTATTGAGCCTAAATCATCGAACATCTTAGAATCTGGGACATTAATTATCATCTTCTTCACTACTGCACCTGGCTTTTGAACTGTCTAATTGATAACTGCTTTCTCATCTACGAATGTCAACTTGTCCATATAGCATTTGTTGTTTGACATCTGGCATCTAGAACATTCAAACTCAAACTAACTTCATCATTTGCTGGCAAGATAAATGGAAAGAACATCATCAAAATCGAGGATCCATATGACACCTGCAAAATCAATTAACCATGCATGAGTTTTATCATAAATATCAAAACTGAAATAACAATTTAAATTAAATGATATGCAATGCCTACAGAATCTATGATTATGTGGGCATGCCAATTACCTGTTCTATTATCTAAAAACTCATCAGTAATAACAATTTTAGGGTGCACTTCTGAGTTTGATAACTCGACGAGCTTCAGACAATTTAGCCTCTAACTTTATACTTTCCATTTTATGTTGCTCTTCTTGTTTCAAAAACTTCCTGTTAGCCATAATCTAGGATTTTTTCAAAGTTTTTAACATGTCCTTCTTCTCCTTCAAATCCTGCCAACATTTTATCCAAATTAATAACCCATTCCTTAAGTTCTGCACTTCATCCTTCAATACAATGGAATTCGATTCGGCTTTTTTCAGTTTTTCTTTTAATTGCTCAATTTTGCTATTTTAATTTTATAGTTTTCATGGTACTCCTCAGTTTCTCCTTTGATGAAGAATCGTTATCCAAGGCAGATCCTATCTTGATTTCTGTATCATTTGGCAAAACCGGCGATTGATTTTCATTACAATCATTGTTCAAAGATGCAACAGGATTATCCATTTTTTCTTCACACTCCAGTGACGATACTTCTACTGAACCATAATCCTCATCCTCACTTAAAATTTCGATAAATGGAAAATCTTGGACATGAACAGTGCTTTTGAAGCGGAAGATTTCATGCTTCTAGTAATTCTGCGTAAACCCATCCCTATAATGGGGAATTCTGATAAATTCGATTCACCATCGAATTTTACCTTTCCTTTGTTTAACAATTTCAATTTTCCCCTTGCATTCGGAGATACAGTACGAAGATCCTCGTACAAAGCCGAGACTACAGGGTTTCAAAATTTAAAGGAAGGGATTCTATTGTAGCTGTATGCCCTGGACTATCCTCTATCGGCATTCTCAATTTAGATGTTTCAACATATTTTGACTTAGAAATAGCTTTAGTTTGAGGAAAACGTTCACTTTTTCTACGAGTTTTTGGACGCAGAGTAGACCAATATTGGGTTAATCCAAAACTATTTTCATTCAAAAATTCATCCCAAGATCTACCAAGGCGATTTAACTGTTACTGAAATAAAATTTTAAGAAGACCATGATGAAATAGACTTTGTTCTATATCTCCAATAATGGTCTGTACAATATGTGCCATTTTCCTAAGACTCTGAAGCAGAAAGAAAGGCAAATTGATTTTGCTACCTTTCAAGGCCATCAACAACCGTAAATGATAGTAATGTATATGAGAGTAGCGGCCATCGTAGGTAACATACCTGATTAAAATTTCAAAACAAGATCTCCATTGTGGTTTCAGAAATTTAACAGAAATGCCTCTTCCAAGATCCGAACCCTCTGGTAATGGTATGAGAAACATTTCACACTTCTTCTTATTGACCTTCTGACCTTTGAACCAGCGCTCACCAACTTGAGGAAGCTTAGTAGCTTTAGCAATCATATCCTCATTCAAAACCAGCTAAAAATCCCCAATTTGAGCTACACCATCCTTCAGTGACAAAGCGAATTGTTTGGTTATTTCTACATGATGACTACTAAAACCCTTAAAAAATGAACCCCAGCCTATCTTCTCAAACAATGCAGCTGCTTCTGGGTTTGATTCAACCAACTCAAGGCCTGAAATCTCAAATCGATTAAGAGGTGCCATTTCCACTCTGCAAAGATTTCGATTAGGGTTCGGGATGAAGGGATGCGTGAATACAGATGGTATTGGAATCCATGTGAATGGCATAGTGTAAAATATCACATCATAGCCCAATTCATTTGAAACGAGAACTGAAACTCTAAATCTATTTTTAGTAACCATAGTTTCAAAATAATGGAAACTAGCTCTGAAATTCTATTTCTTCGAAAAACGAGACCACCGAGCTAACGAAATCATTATGCAATGCTTCTCTGTAACCATTACCGGATTTCAAGATTTGTTTTCTCAATGAAATGATATCAAGGTTAAAACCATACAAATCAAAAAATAAAATGATAACCCTGTACATTTTTATTTTCAAAAATTTGTGAGCATCAATCTAAAATGACAAAATTAACAAACTACCCTACATGTGTCTGATTATGAGATTTCGTGTTTAATCCCAATGCTAGGATGATAACCGAAAATCAACAAAAATCACCAAATGATTTTTTGCCTTGAAGTTTTATCAATTCGTGACATAACAATTAACAGGTGTAATGATGTATAAATTCGTGTCATAATCATTCCCTTCCAGCTCTTGATCTTTGATATGATAAGTCGAATACGTGGAGGTTAAAATGTAACATCAATCTAAGCAATAGGAAACCACATGCTTAAAAATGATTATGGTGTATTAATGACATCATTAATAACAAGCAAACCTTTCCAATATAAGTCCATCAATAATATTAACTTGAAAAATCAATTTGATGATCATTAGAATTAACACAAGGAGTACATAAGCCATATAAATGTTGATTAGACAACATCATACCAAGCTAATCCCTTAAATCAAAATCAATTTCGATTAACCATTGAAAGCATAATATAAAGGATTTTAATCAACGTTTGAAAAAAAAATAAAGGCAAGATCTATCTATTGAAAAAAAAAAAAATTACACATTATATAAGACATAAGTTATAAGAATTTGTAACGATAAAAATATTCAACAAACATATATAGGTTATGATATAAAATATTATCTCGCCTTAACCTATATGTTTGAACATTTTTTTTTACAAATAACACTATGTCAAATACTTGAAGCCAACTATTTAAATAAATACAAGGGTTAAGAATCATTTAAGCAAATTCTTTCAAACCAAATAATGTAAAGCAGAATTATATTGATAATATATGATCATGGAATAATGAGAATGAATATAACAGCTGCAAAAAATGAAAGAGCTAGCTTAATTCCAAGTGTTTCCTAAACTATCATTTTGACCTCTAACTCTTCCTTTATTGAGAGTACCTTCAGAATCAAAGATTCTGAAGGCACTCTTATATCATTTTTGTGATAAATCATAGAAGAGAACTGATAATTTTTATTCAGCAAAGCAGAAAAAATTGAGAGGGTTGTTGCCTGCCAACAAGGAGGAAAATAAAAATATGGAGGTTGAGGTCACAGAAAAAGAGCTTCAGGTTGTTCTTTAGTATTTTAAGAAATACAGGAGTCCTGGTCATGACAGTTGGATTGTTAGATTATTTATGGAATTATTTGATGGATTGGGGAAATATATTCTAACGGTATTTGAGGAATCTATGCTAGGAGAAAAGTGCTTGGCTACATTTAATTCTACCTATATTTCCTTGATCACCAAGAAGGATTAATCTAGTGATTTGAGGACCACATACCTATTTATTTGTGTAGCAATATCTACAAGATTATACCAAAGACAATAGCTAGAAGGATAAATATCATATTATACAATTGTATTACTCTTGAACAATTTAGGTTTTTGACAGGAAGACATATACATGAGGCAATGTGGGTGTCCCAAGATCCTTTTCATTCAATAAAATTTAACAAGACGAAATGTATGGTGATTAAAGAGGACCTTTCGAAGGCGTTTGACATAATTGGTTTGTATCACATGTTGCTTATGATTCATGTGGGGTTTAGACTACATATTTTTAATTGGGTTATGGATTGTGTAACTTCAATTTCCTTTGTTTTTTTTATTGATGGGATAACTTACAGGTTCTTTAGATCAAGTAGAGGGATGAGGCAGGGTTACCCTTTTTCTTCTCTTCTTTTTCTTCTAATGGCTAAGGGTCCCAATATATCCTTGATTGGGGGCTAAAAAGAATGACATCTTTAAAGGAAATTCGGGGATTTCTTCATACATTTCACATATAATTTTTGTGAACAACATTTTCCTTTTTTGTGATGGATCACTAAGGGATAGATTAAAAGAAAAAGAGATCATGGAAATATTGCCTAGCTACATGAATATGGGCCAATGAAAGGAAGTCTATAGTAACTTCCATCAATGTAGTTGTGGAGGAAAGACAACAATTATCAAATATATTTATTTACATTCAAATGGACTTGGAAGCTGGCATAAAATATTTATGGTTTTACATCAAGGAAAATGACTACTCAAAGAAGGACCAATGGCGCAAAATGATGTTGAAGGTGGAAAATAGATTGTTCTATTGGTGCAATAATTGGTTCTCAAGAGGAGGAAACTATATCCTTGTAAAATTAGTTATCGAATTTATCCTTGTCTTTTGGTTGACTCTCTCCTCTGTACCCAAAGGAATTTTGGACCATATTCAAGAAGGAAATGATTTTTCCTAGGTGACAAGGGAATAAATTGTTAAGTGTAAAGTATTTGGAGGGTGGGAATAATAAAGGATGCATCTTCACTCGAACATTGGCAACAAACAATTTATAGAAGCTTATATATGGAAGTAGTTTGTGGTGACAAATCATGATCCATAAATATACATCTCCTCTATATGTGAAAGACATGATAACATCCCAAGTGAAATCCTAAAGAAGCTATTTAGTTGTGTGGAAAGAAATGGTGCTTTCTTTCTCTATGGTAGGGAGATGGCTATTCTAAAAGGTGGGTGATGGGTCAAGAGAGCTTAGAGATGATACTTGGATAAGGAGATATAATTATAAATTATCATAGCATCTAGTGAATTCATGAAGGAAAAAAGGGTCTTACTTTTTAAGACAAGTGGTTGTGGAGACACCAATTAACTTTGGGAGACATGAATGGATGAGTGTATCTAATCTAGAACTAGATGGGGAAACTTGAACAAATGGAATGGTTATATTGAAATTATTGATCAAGAACATGAGCTTCAATGCTCTAAAAATCGTGTGAGTGAGAAGTATACCCCTAAGCTCGGGTACTTAGCTATGCGATAAGAAAAGGATGGTAAAGAGAAATGTTGGTGGTATTCCTCTATTTGTAAGTTTAAGTGCCTATGAAAAGAATACTTGTTATTTGTTTTGTACTAGGAAATAGAGTATCCACTTGGGATCTTGTGCAAAAAAAGAGTTAGCAAGGACTAAGCATGTGCCCCTTATGCAAGGAAAATTTGGAAACTCTAGAACATCTTGATTATGCATACTTAGATACCATCTAGGAGAAAATAGAAATGTTCATAGGGATATTGGGATTGTGGATTGGTTATAATATCACTAATTATCTTAAATATTGGTGTGGGAATGCAAATTGGAAGAAGCATAGAGATCTTCCTCTTCTTTTTATTTGGGGAGTATGGTTTTCAAGGAATTGTGAATTATTTGAGTGTAAGTTAAAACAAACTCAAATAGGGGTTTCTCAAAGAATGAGAATGTTAGAAACATTCAAACAAGAATCTACAGGAAATTTTCAGAGATTAGTGGTCCCTGAAATTATAGACAAAATGTAGCCATGGCTTATTTCGATGGGGGAAGCTCAAGGAGAGCCTCATGTGGGAGGGCTAGGAATTTTTTTTTAGATTCTCACTTTATTAAGTTTAATGTATGGATTGGTATTATTACCAATAAAAGGAAAATTGTATGTCCCTTAAATTGATTATGTCTTTGGTTGTTGGTATAATAGTAAAGGCCATTCATATTATGGGAGACTCGTTACTCATTATCAACTAAACGAATGGGAAGGAACAAGTGTAAAATATTATTCTTAGAGAATTGTTTGAGGAGGTGTTTCTTTTGAAGCAAGATTTCATAGGAATATCTTTCTCTCATATATTTTGAGAAAGAAAATCATAGGCAAACAATTTGTCAAAACTAGGACTTTATTTGAAATCAGGTAAATGGTCTAGGTGGGAAACTAAAGATGGATTATGCATAGAATCTAGCCCTGTCATTTTTTCCTAGGATAGAGCTCTTTGATAAATTATGAGAGTTATTTAGTATTATTTTAGAACATATGAATTTTGGTGATTGTTTAATTGTTTTCTTACTAGATATATTGAACATTTTATACGGGTCAAGATGAACCTATAGGGAGTCCATAGAACATATTGTGGGATGCCCATATTCTTTATACTTCATAATTTTAAAATTCAAGTTTCAGACTAGAGTAAATCCTCTAAAATCATGGTTTAATAGATATAATAAAATTCATGTCCTTGCAATCATGAAGTGTTGTAATTGTTGGGAAATGATGATGTTGATGCTTTCCTTTTGTTGCAAATGAACATACTATTCGAGAGATGGTCATTTCACTATTGCTGAAAAATTTGATGGTTGTCAAATTCATAAAGTTACTTCAAAAAGGTGAGACAAAGATGCAAGAGATAACTAATAGATAATATGATTCAAATTTGAAGTTGGTTGAAATTATGCACCATATTCTTATATTTGTAGATTGTTAAGCCCTAAATGGTGGCACATCACCCCCTATATTTTGGCACATTACATTTGTATTATCATATTATTGATGCCATATTGGGTCCATTAGTGGTAATTGTCATTAGTATTATTATAGTATTGATGTAATCTTAGTTCCATTAGTTGTAATTGTACCTCTTTGTCTCCTATGTATATGAAGGAGACGTTTTCATTTAAAGTATCTTGTCTTGTCTTATGTATTCAGTATATTGTATAAGGAGGTTGTCCCCTCGAACAGGATTTATATTCATATATTTTATTCATTATTGAGGTGTGGAATAATCTCTCTTATCTATTTATGCTCTTTTGTGGAATTTGTTGCATAACATTTGGTATCCGAGCTTGGACGCTTCCAAAACAAGTCATCTTGTATTTTTTTCTATAACTTTGTTTCTAGGATGTTTCAGACAAAAAAAATCACAGGGCATAGATAGGACACAGAGAAATATCTATGATATGAGTTTCATTTATTTATTCATTACAAGTTCATATTTATACCCTTTAGAAGTTAGGCTTTCTAACTAGTATCAAACTGATGTTATGGAGAAAATTGTTATATTTGGAGCATGCAAGATCAAAATTGTAATACCTATTGCATTAGAAACAATACAAACCAAGGTATAATTGGTAGAAATTTTAGACTCTGATCCAGCAAATTGGACAAGGGGAATTCCATACACTTTTGCTTTTATGAAAGGACCAAAAATAAGAAGTGTTGGGAGATTTTCCATAAATACTTATTGACATATGAAAAATAAGTCATACTTATAGAATTGAAGAGAATACATTTTAGGACACTACATTAAAAAAAGGGCCAAAATTTTAGAGTTACCTCAGTTGGAAGGTTGGCTAGCGAATCAATATTCAAATCGGGATTTGAAAAAGGTACATCATTTTAAATTTGAATAGCTTTTAGTAGAAGGATCTATTTCAGGTGATATAGAAGATGTTATATCTATTGCTATTGTTCCACTTGGCACAAAAAGGTGGTTGAAAAAATCACACTCCAATAAAACCACCAAAGGACTCATCCCTGAATTACAATGAAAGTGAAGACCTATCTTTTCAGGTGTCCAAGTTGGAAGATCTAATTAAAGAGTCTGTTAGAACAGTTGATTTACTTAATATATAGGAAAGGATGGGACATGTGGAGAAGACGATGGTACATATGGATAATAAGATGGAGTAAAATATGAAAAGGATTTCTAAGCTCATGAAAAATCCAAAGTAAAATCTCCCTATAGGTGATGATGTGTCATAGGGTACTCATGAAGATAAAGATACTATCCATGTTGAGCAACCTTCCATTAATACTAATATTCTAAGAGGAATTGATTCTAATAATGGAAGAAACTAGGTATGTTTCCGAAGGGGTATCCAACTCCCTAAGATTGACATGAGGAATTTTGATGGCAAGGACCATGTTAGTAATCAAGTCTACTACCAAAACGATATTCCTCAAACCTTGAAATGTTGATTGGTGGCCCTCTCTTGAAACTTAGCTGTTTTTTATTTGATTGAATTCTTTCTTGACTTGTTTTATGTGTGGCATTTGTGTTCTATGTATAAAGATATTCTCCTTCAATTGGATGCAAATAATGGATATTTTGGAGGTTAATCAATTATACTAATGTTCTATTTTGTAGTATTTAACCTTTGCAATATTGTGAGATAAATCAAGCATTGTATTTTCTAAGTATGAGAATTTAGCAATTTTGTAGCAGAAAAATGCTAATGATTTCAGGCCAAAAAGCGCTACAAAATATCCCCCAATTATGCAGCAAGACTTAGCAATTTTTTCATTTTAGCGCTACAAAATTTCAAATTTCTGACATTGCCAAATGCATTGGGAAATCAATTTAAATTTGACAACCAGCCAATCAAATTAGGCAGGTTGTCAAAGATTCATTCAATTATGCATATTCGAGGGATTTGGTGACTTGCAACATCATGAGTTAGTTTGATATCATTTTAATCATGTTTGATTGTTTCTCATGATCATTTTTGAAACTGAGGATTTCAAATCTCTATTATACTAACCCATGTTAAATATGATTGCTTCCATTTCTCTTTCTAAAGTACTCCCATGCTTTCAAGGTTTGTATAAACCATTCTACAATTGTTCATGATATCTTCGATTCTTACCAATGACTTCCTAGAAGAAAAGTGGTCATTTAGTGCGGTATAAACCACTGGGAAGAAAGGTGATTTAAGCTTACCCAGAATTTGGTGAAAAGTTCAAGGCTCTTGGGTGGCTTGATTTCTGTCAAAAATTGTGAGGGCATCATGAAGGAGTAGCTAGGGATTTTCTAGAAGGATTCAACGACCAGCAAGCAAAGGTGGGAGACCTGAATTTTTAAGTGATTGAAGCTTTGATTGCTACAACCGAGAATTAACCTATTGATGGAGAATGGTTTTTCAAGAATCGAGACTTTATTGTTTCCAAATGTAACCATTTTCTCAGGCCAGAGTTCCAAAACCCAGATTGGAGGAAGGGAATTCCCAAAAAAAAATTAAAGCAGAAGGGGAAGGAATTGTTGTATTGGATCCATCTCTATTTCACCAGATAAGGAAGGTACACTTTTGTTTAATTATATAAAATGAGTTTATTGCTTCATATCACTGGATATGCTCTACTCAATTTTCCAAATTTCATGCTTAAAAGAAGCACTAAAATGTCAACAAAAGTTAGGGCTTATCCAAAGAAAATGCACCATGGCATTTACCACCAGTCACTGATTAAATTATTAGTTGTTGAGGAATTGGCTAAGATTCACCGTTGTTGGGATAATTTTATGTTCTTTTATTGTTTCAATACTGGTATTGTTCAGCCTAAGGGGATTAAATAGGTTCTTCTTCTGAAAAATCCAAGAACCCTGGGTCATCTCAAAGTAAGAAAATGAATACCCTTGATAGAAATTTGCAAGTTCCCCGTAAAAAGAGACAAGTAGAAGAAATTTATTCCAAGGCTTATAGTTGGAAAAGGAGAGTTTAAGAAGTGACCTAATAACCAAAAACTGAAAAGGGAAATGGAGAACCTACTCCTAAATTTGAAAACTTTGAGATAAGTGATCCTTTTAATGTTCATTCTAGAAAGAAAAGGCAACAATAAGTTTCGAAGGACTAGTAGGATTTGTTGTAGAAGCATCTGCCAAGAAAGACGCATACTCGATCGATCAACAAATCTAGGCTAAATTCCAATTCTATCTTCATCCCTTCTTTAAAAATAAATGAGGTTATTGACTTGGAAAATTATTTAGACGAGGATAGTGAAAAATCAAACAGACAAAGGAAATCAAAATCAATTTAAAAATCCTCCAAGGTGACAACAAATTCTAGGATGAATGTAGAGCAGGTAATGACTGAGCTTGAAAATCCCAAAAAGGTCTGACAAACTTGGAAAATTAGTTCCTACTCAGTCATCAGCATATGAGGAGGATGATCGCTCAAAGGAAGTGGAAAATAAATTGGAGAGGCTCTAACTAGTATTTAAAAGTATTTAAATGCTCTACCAAACTTACCAAGCATTGATCCCCATGATCAATCTCGTTCTGATGAAGAACGGGAAACTAAAAAAATTCCTACTTGTTTCGCTAAACCTAATGAGCCATCCTAGATAAATAAATCAGATACTTCGTAGGAAATTGAAAAAGTTTGAAAGAGTGTTGAAAGTATGGAGCAAGAAAATAAGAAATTTCAAAAAGAAAATTCCAAGGTCAATGAAAGGATGAGTAAACTGGTTATTAAGCATAAAAGGTTGTGTGATTTTGCTCAAAAAATAACAAACAAAAATAAAAGTTTGAACGAGAAAAAGAACTATTGGAAGACTAAATGGATTTAGGAGAAGCAAAGGAATCATGCAAGGAATAGTAGATTAGATGTTTTAGTAGAATTGGGAACTCAATTTATACAAGATACTCTCCATAGTCAAAATACTAAGGAGTAAAAATAGATCTTTATTTGCACTGTAAGTTTTGAATATTGGGTCACCTTATGCAACAATTTAGTCATATTTTGAAGCAGAGTAGGCTTGATGCAGGTTACAAAATTATCATGAAGGTTATAAAGATTTTGAAGCACCAAATTTTCAAGAACCTACTGAAAAAACTATATAATTTCATTTAGCATATTTTACCATGTTTTGTAATTTTTTATTTTATCATCCTAGTCAAATGTTAGACTTAAAAAATTTATTCTTATAATATTATATTTTGATGTAATATTTGATAGAGACAAAGGATAGAAGATAAAATTGGTCAACTATTTCCTATACTTTTGGATCTTAGCTTAGATTGGGTCTAATTGTCATATCTTATCATATCCATGTAATCTGAATTTGGACAAAATTAGAAAATTGAATGCATAATGTTTTTTTCATTGTATTAAATGTTCCACTTGTTGTAGATCTAATAGCAAGATTTCTTGGTTTATTACATGTAATCAGTGGACTATGTTTAATATCTTGTGTATTATCTTTCATAACTCTGTTTTGGAAATTGATATTTGTTTGGGAATGTGTAAGTGGTACTGCTCATACTCTTATATGTTTACCTTTTGCATCGTTCTTCTTCCAGTTGTATTATATCAAATCCATTAAAGTGTTCCCCTATGAAACAATGATTTGTTACATGTTGAATCATCCAAATATTTGATATAATCCGAGACCTTATGACCTATTTAACCTAACTATCAAATGCAAAACCAAAATTATTCCAAATCTAAACTAAGTGCCCTAGATTTTCCCTTTTTGCAGTCAAGGTGCAAAATTTAGGGATAACAAACCCCATAACATTGATATTCCAAATGGAGCAATGTTTTGATATACATATGTGCCAAATCTCCAAAAGGTACCTAGTGCATCTTTATATTTAGAACCTGAGCAGTTTGTATGGTACTAATGGATTTGTGAACACAAAAAGAACTCCATTATCTCTTGGTCCTTTTTTATAGAAGAATTTATATCATATCATGATGATGTTAAGAACAATTCCTTCTTTACCCAATTGATAAATCTAAGGAAAAAGGGTCCATTAGTTGAACACATTCAACGGTTTCAAAATTTGAGTCTCAAAGTGGAGGGAATACCAAACGATAAATTGTTAGATATATTTATTGGAACCTTGAAGGATAACATCCAACATGAGGTGTGTCTCCTCAAACCAATATCCTTAGAGAAGGATTTCATGGTAAAAAGGAAGGTTGAAAGTAAAAATATGGAAATGGATACTACAGGGACCATGTCCAATGCATTAACAGAGAATAGTGTTCCTTCTTCTAAGCCACCTCAAAGGTTGACCCTCAACAACTAGATGAAAGAAGAGCAAAAGGTATATGCTTTAATTGTGATAACAAGTATATTAAGGGAAATAAATGTGGTAACAAGAAACTATTATACATAGATTGAGAAGAGGAAGAAGAAAATGAACATGAGCCGACTCAAGTTGAAGAAATAGAAGAGACTACTCCTGAAGAGATTACGCCCACCATGTCTTGTCATGCATTGGCTGGAATTATCACTCCTCAAACTCTCAAGATTCAAGGATATATCAAAAATAAAAAGGTGATAGTAGTGTTGATAGATTATGGTAGTACTCATAATTTCATTCACTGTAAATTAACCAAAGCTATCAATTGCTTTATATATCTAGCACCACAGTTTCAAGTAATTATTGCATATGCAAGACCTATAAATTTCTTAGGGAAATGCCATGATATCAATATTGCCATGGGGTAATATGTATTTAATATTCCAATTATTGTTATCCCAATGGGTGGTGTTAATGTTTTCTTAGGGGATCAAAGGTTACAATCATTGGGAATAGTGGATTTTAATTTTCAAGAACTTTTCATGAAATTTTCATGGGAAGGAAAATAATTTTACCTAAGGGGTATCACAGGGGAACCAAGCAAAGTGATAAGCTTTAATGGTATGACAATTTTTTTTGAAAAAGGGACACCAAGGTATAATTGCACAATTATTGTCACTAAATGTTCAAACATCCAAGCCTCATATTTCCCTGGATCTCCAAAGGGTCATTGATAAGAATTCCAAGGTATTTGAATATATTCCAAAAGTTCTTACACCTTCTTGAGATTTTGATCATGTTATTCACTCAATTATAGGAAGCGTTCTTCGTAACAATATGAGACCTTACTGATACCCCTATGGCCAGAAGAGTGAAATTGATCATAACATTTTAAGAAATGTTAGAGGTTGGCACAATTAAGCCTAGACTAAATTCTTAATCTGCACCAGTGGTAATGGTACACAAGAAGGACGGATTGTGGCATATGTTTCCATATTATAGAGAGTTCAAAAAGATCACCATTAAAGATCATTTTCCCATGCTTGTCATTGATGAATTGTTAGATGAGCTACATGGAATAGTTTACTTCACAAATTTGGATCTTCGTTCAAGGTATTACCAAACTATAATGAAGGAAGAAGACATCCCTAAAACAACATTCATAACTCATGAAGGTCATTATGAATTTATGTTTATACCTTTTGGCCTTATGAATGCACCTTCCACATTTCAAGGTTTGATGAATTTCATTTTCAATCCCTTCCTTAGAAAATTTGTGTTAGTATTTTTTGATGATATACTAATCTATAGCAAGTCTTAGGACGAGCATGTTTAACATGTCGATAGGGTGTTACACCTTCTGAATTAGCAACAACTATATGAAAAACCTTCCAAATGTTTCTTTGGGGTAAAGGAGGTAGAGTATTTGGGTCATATTGTATCTCATGAATATGTCAAGTTAGACCTTAACAAAATTAAAGCCATGGTGGACTGGTTGATTCCCAAAACCTTGAAGAAAATTAGAGGATTCTTAGGTTTGACGGGGTACTACCGCAAGTTTGTCGGAACTATGGAAGAGTAGAAACACCTCTAATAAAAAATTTGAAGAAGGAATCATTTTCTTAGACTCTAGAGGAAAGTCAAGCTTTTGAACAACTTAAACAAACAATGTGCAAATCTCTTGTTTTGACCACACCAAACTTCACAAAAACCTTTATTGTCAAATGTGATGCATCAGGAAATGGCATTTGTGATGTTCTAATGTAAGAAGGATGGCCCCTTTCTTTCAAAAGTTGGTAAATCAAGGGAAAGAACTAACACAAACCCATTTATGAGAAGGAAATGATGGAATTACTGCATGCACTTAAGCAATGGAGTCCTTACCTAATAGGTAGGCACTTCAAGGTCAAAACAAATCATGATAGTATTAAAAACTTCTTGAAATAGATACTATCTTTAGAATATCAATGAAATGGGTAACCAAGATGTTGTGATATGACTTTCAAATCATCTATAAAAAAAGGGAAATAGAATGTGGGGGCAGATGCACTCTCCATAAAAGATGAGGATGTTGAGGCATTAATTTATGTGATTTCTATTATACAACCTAATTGGGTAGTAGTAGCAAGGGAAGAATGGAAGAATGGCCTATTTAATAAATTTATGTGGATGCTCATTCAAAAGCTACAAAAGGATCCCAATGTATCATATACTTTTGTGTGGAAAAATGATTCACTATGGTATGATGATCGCTTATATATATCTAAGAACTCCCAACTCAAGCAAAAGGTCCTTTTGTAATTACACACCTCTCTTATAGGCATTGGGAAACACTCAGGATTCCTAAAACCTACCAAGGGGTCATGAAGGAATTTGTTGGGAAGGTCTTAAATCTAATGTTCAAAGGTTCATGGATGAGTTTTTTATTTGCCAACAAAATAAGGTTGAAATAGTTAAGACCCTACGTCTTTTACAATCATTAGACATACCTTGTTAGTGTTGGGAGGAAGTATTAATGGATTTTATCACAGGTCTACCCAATTTAGAAGGGACCAATGTTATTATGGTGGTTGTTGATAGACTCACAAAGTATGCACGCTTTTTTGCACTCTCTCACCATTTTAATGCAAGTATAGTAGATACATCCTTCATGGAAACCGTTTAGAAGTTACATGGAAACCCATGTATTATTATAAGTGATAGAGATCCAACTTTCACTGGAAAATTTTGGACTGAATTATTTTCTTGTTTGGGTACCCAATTAGCTCATAGTTCATCTTATCATCCTCAATCTGATGGGAAATATCAGATAGTAAACAAATGTTTGGAATGGTATCTTCCTTGCTTTGCATCAGATAAACAAAAATAGTGGGTGAAACAGTTATCTTTGCCAGAATGGTGGTACAGTGACTTCCTTCCATACATCATAAAAAAATTCCTCTATTTATGGCACTTTATGGGTACTGTCCTCCATTTATCACATCTCCCTTAAAAGGAAAATCTAAAGTTCAAGTTGTGGAATATCACCTAGAGCACCAACAAGAAGTTCTCCAGATATTGAAGGACAGCTTGGGTATGTCAAAAAATAGGATGAAACAATTAGAAGAACAACATCACAGTGACAGGAGTTTTGAAGAAGGGGATTGGGTATTTCTAAGGCTGCAACCTTATAAACATGTGTTCATAAAGAAACTAAAAAGGAAAATAAATTATCACCCAAGTAATGTGGTCCTTATAAATTGTTACGGAAGATTCATAGTATAGCTTACAAATTGGAGCTCCCTTCATCTTCAAGGATGCGCCCAATTTTCCATGTTTCTTGCTTACAAAAGGTATTAGGGGAGAAGATCCCAATTCAAACTATATTGTGGGAGCTTAATGAAGAAGGAAAATTCATATTGGAGCCTTAACAACTCAATGAAACAAGGACCAAACAACTACGGAATCAGGATACTATTGAGTACCTCATCAAGTGGAGGAACTTACTAGTTGAATATTCGAAATGGGAAGATGAGTCCTTCATATAGATGCATCCATAACTAACCTAGAATTGAGAACAACACTTTTCTGAAGGGGAGGGGCATGTTAGGCACTAAACGGTGGTACATTACCCCATATATTGTGGCACATTACATTATTTTTGTCATATTATTAATGTCAGGTTGGTTCCATTAGTGGTAATTGTTGAAAATTTTGATGGTTATCAAATTCATAAAGTTATTTCAAGAAGGTGATACAAAGATACAAGAGATAACTAATGGGTAAGATGATTCAAAGCTAAACTTGGTCGAAATTATCCACCATATTCTTGGATTTGTAAATAAGAATATATTATAATTATGGGGAAATTATGGAAAAAACTATAAATTCCTCTTTTATGTGTGTCATTGGAATTCTCTTGGTTGTGTTAGTCAATCAGGATTAGAAAGTTTGGTGATTGTTTGACTATTTTCTTACTAGATAGATTGAACTTTTGGAATGCTATAAGGGTTTAGATGAGCCTATATCTAGTCTCTATACTATGGGATGTAAGCGTTGTTTTGGTAGTTTTTTCTGTAGCAATGCATACATGATGTTTTAGAAGTGTTTTTTGGTATGATGAAAAAAGGAAAATGTTGAAATTTATTTTTCACAAAAATAAAGTTGTTATTAGTTTGCATAAGTGTTTTAAATGAGGATGATAGTACATTGTTACTTTGTGAAAAGTTGAGGAGATATCTAAACATTTTTAAACTTTTACACAAAAAAATTTATTAATCAAAATAACTCTTAAGCTTAACATATAACACAACTTTCATGTAAAAACATTTAATAAACAAAATAACTTATAAGTTTTAACATATAAGGCATTTTTTAATTGAATGATTAAAATATATCAATCTAAATATAATAAAATTTACAAATAAATAATTTAAAATAAACCTTTCAAAACAATGAAATATAAAGAAAATACTTGTTTATTATCAAAAGTATTCTTGAACCATAAAAAAACAAAAATTATTATTTTAAATCACATTAATAAGACTTAACCAATATAATTATATATTTCCTTAAATATTAACCATATTATTTTAAATCACATAAATAATACTTAACTTGTGTGTGTGTGTGTGTGTGTGTGTGTGTAATAAAAAATAAAATTAAAAATTAAAAAAAAACTTTTACTATATTAAATCACGTGGATAATACTTAATACAACATTGAGAGTTGTAGAGTAGCAAGTATATGTTTTTTTTATTTTTTGTTTTTAATGTTTGCAATACCATTTACATTGGTATTGAAACAAATATTAAGGATAGGAAATGTAGATGCACTAGTAACAATTCTAGGTGTAAATGCATAATCATGTATGAGCTATCCATTAACAACATTTGAGCTCGTGTAAACAACAACTTGAGTAATTGACCTATGGCCATGAGTAGGGGAATATAAAAGAAGAACCTAGTAGGCTAGAGTAGATTAAAATGAAATCATCTAATTGTAGTAGAGCACATAATCTTCAATCCATAATATGTATAAGTATCAACATCAAATCAAGTAGTTTCCAAACTAGAGATAAGTGAGCAAGCAACAAAGTCACTCATGGTTTCTTTTGATAAGTTCCAAAGCTAGTTGATGACCCAATTGTTCTTCCACAAATGGCATACATAGTTCCAAGTTTATCTCATTTAGTCTATAGCAACTAACCCAACATTCAATCCAATTCAAGTATCACTCCTAGTATTTGAGCTAGTATTTATTGTAGGTTGAGAATGATCATAACTCATTCAAGATCCATATCGAGATCAAGTTGTGGTTGAAGAAAAAATTCATAAAGTTGATGGGTATTTATCTTGGATGCAATGAACTATTACTATTTTTTTTAACAAGATCAACAAATAGAGAAATTGTTACATATACCCTCAACTATGATCTACTCATTCACCAATGCCAAAGAAAATTGATGACAAGAATATACCATTTATTTTCGGATTAATATTTCAACTTTGCTTTAGAGTAAATATTAGATAAAATATTATGGCTTTGAATGAATACACTTTTTCATTTTTTTTATGCTTCCTAGTTAGTGATCTTAGTATGAAAGTATCTTATTTTTTTATGCTTAGTAGTTAGTACTCTTAATAGGTAAGTGTTTGCATATCCTATATTAGATGTGATGAAAGGTAAAAAGAAGTTTGAAAATCGTTGTACATAGGTTTTGAGATTCTTTATACATATATCTTGTGTATATGTAAAAAAATTGATAATCTCAAATAATTAATCATTCTCTATTCCTAAAATATGTAAAAATTTGATAATCTCTTATCTATCTTTAAAATTTGAATGTTGGTTTAAGTTGTTTAATCCAAAACTTTGGAATTTATTCCAAGAAATAAGGAAGGGTTGGGTTACTAAGATTGGCTTATGAAGGCAAGCATGTCTATTTTCTAAAGACCCACATACTACCTCCTTCTCATTACGAGGCATATAACATTACATGTTGCAAATAAAAAATCAATGTATCATCATCGGATTTACTTTACAGAAGAGATACGTTTTAATTCCTTTATTAGTACTCGTCCCTAGTCATTAGGGAGTTAGGTTGCTTCATAAGGACAAGTTGTTCTACTTGGTCTCATGCTTGTAAAGGAAATAGTTAAAAACAATAAAGCGGAGCTATAAATTTGTCATTACTTGAAACCATAATATGTTGGCCCCAAAGTAAGGGTTGAGTTTTCCCTTAAATACTAATAACAAGTTTCATTGTATAATAACAACATTTAACAAAAATGTTCCCTTCGCAAATGCCTAATATTTTGTTATTTTTCTTATTCCACAATAATGGCGAAAGGAAGCAAGTGCTTCCACGAAACATAAACCATAAGAGGAGAGGGATATCTCCTTTATGCATGGCTCCATGTACTTAGAGTAAGTCATTAACAAAAGTAAAATCGATGTGATGGATCAGAAAGGGAAGTTATGGAACAAGAACAACTACCTAGTAACTAAGTTAGACAACGAGAAGAAGGTGATAAACACAACACATGCTTAGGAAGAGTTACTCATCAACTATAGTTGCTCGGGTTTGAAAAGTGGTTGCTCATGTGCTTATGTGAGACCTAGCCAATAAATTTTATGGAGAAGGTGTGAGGCACATAAAAGGTCGATTTCTAGAGTTTTCCTGGAACAACGGTTATTCCGAATAAACCTAGATACTCGATGGCTGATCGGTACACTGGCCCAACCTGCTCCTCTCTAGGGTCAGCTCTTCGCAGTTATCTCTTCGACACTAGGATAAGTTCAATTCATTACTTATTTTCTTCTAGGAAACTACTACTTACTTGGTTCTCTAATAGCACTGGTTATTCGTGCCTACTTTTCCATAAAATGTGGGTAACATGTTTTTACTACTAAGTGGTGTGAGTCATTGAAGTTGATGTGTGATTTATTAACTGAGATTATTGATCAAATAATGTAATGCATGAAACACCAATCACAAGTTCAATTTCTACTAGAATAGGAAGCCACTAAAACTCCATAGAAGACTCATATTGATACCTCCATGCATGTTATACGAAGACTCTAATCAGGAGTTATAGTGACAAAGGATTGAGAAAGCCTTTGGAAATAGGTAATAGAAACAACAAACTAGCAGATAAATAAGATGGATACATATTCATGTTTTCATGGGGCTATTTGATAGCAAACACAACTTTGATGCATTGTTTACAGATAATCTAGTTCAAATCCACATGGTTTGGTGCCCCCACCACCTGTGCTCATTGTTGTTGTTTATTTTGTTTTCTTTAATGCCTAAGATTATCGTAATGCATTGTACTGATAGTTTGAAGGCTTTGTGTCTCAGTTAAGCTTAGGGTTGATCTCATATTGTATAAAGAGACACTTAATGTTCTAATGGAAAAGGCATACTTAAACTGTCGAAACACATGACAAAGGGTTTCCATAATAAAGAGGACACAATAGGCATCCATATGAGGGGAAAGATATAGAACCCACTAGCTAATAGATAGGTGTTTATGTTGCCATGAGAATTGTTGCAGCCATTACATGTTCAATTAAACCATGAGCAAGTGTGATCATGGACTTTATGCCATAGTTTCCTTTAGTGAATAGGATGCCAAGCATCATAATATTGGTTTACAAGTTCCCAAAGTATGCCTCTTTTGTTGCATGGATGATGTCATACAAGGTTAATGAGGATGAAGTATGTTACTTGTTCAAGCATGTGATAAAGTACTAAGGGTTTCTATTGGGCGTCATCTCAAATAAGGATGCTCGGTTCACAAGTAATTGTTGAAAGTAAACTAGTTTCCTTCTTCATTTTTGGTTCACGTTTAAACCTTAGTTTAGATATCAACAATTTTCCTTAATATCTAATGTTGTTCCACCATCTTCATCTACTTCTTAAAATGGTGCACATAGCTAAACAACAATTTCAATGAGAACTAGGAAAAGGCCCACTTTAAGTCTAAAGTGAACGTATGTTTCCTAGGCTCCAACAAACCCCTAGTAATAATATCTACAATAAACAAAGTGTTCATAGGTAATATGACATGTTTGTAGAAAAGAGATAAGGGGAATCCAACAAAAACCCAACACTTTCTAATTTGGGAATTAGTTTTAGAAAGAAAAAATACAATTTATTTATCTTCCCCATGTTACCATATGTAGATCATTCAAAGGCATGATTTCAAGCACATTTCAATAGTGTTTGATAATGAAGAAAAGTCACAAGGGAAGATGTAATTTAGATCGATTCATTGGAAAGGTATGCAATTTATTTTTTGTAAAAGATGATTAAATAAGAAAAAAAATTGAGCTTGGATTACCATTGTTTAACTCTTAGATGGATTTGAGATGTTTTTCTTATTATAATTGATAGTTTCTATGTCTAAAGTGGTTATTCATGTAGTATTAAGTGTGAAGTCTATTCTTTGTCTTTTAGAGAATGATAAATTTGGTTTCATTTATATTTTCTATAGAAAAATTGAATATAGATGGGAGCCTCCAGTCAAAGGTAACTTGGCCATAAGTATTATAGATACAACTTCCCATTTCTCACAACTCAATAAGACACATATACTAATTGCATTAACTCTATCTGCATAACAGGTTATTTCAACATATAGGTCTAAATAATATCAATATCATTATAGTGAAAAGTTGAGGGGAGTGACTTAACCTATGCACAAATTGTATGGAAACTAATTGAGTTGGGATATATTCAAGAAATTTTATAATAATGCATTAAAGTATATTTCCATTGGCTTAGTTTACCAAGGCGAAAAAAGGGAGAACATCATTTGTTTTCATCAAGTAAAAGTCAAAATGTTATTGAATGTGGTAGAAGGATTTTGTTGTGAGAGATAAAGGGACAATTTTCTAGGTTTACTAGTGATGTATTTGTTTGCTTTTTTCCTTACTCAATAATAAAACACCTCATAGTTACCCTATGTTTTATGCTAAGGGAAACATATAAGGTCTAACAAAACTATAAATTAATATTTAATTAATTATTCCTTGAACAACTGATCCCTATTTTTGTTAGATAATAAAAAAAGAACTTGGGAACTAGTAGAATTTGATTTGGATCTAGTTAAAGGGAATGAGTTGCATCACAAATTTCAATAACACTCATTTTCATAGTTATTGTCCCATTTCCAACAGTATATCCCCTAGTCACACATACACCAACTATAGATGTCCCCTTGTACTAGGTTGAAATAAAATCATGTTCCAATCATAGATAATATGAAGGATGGTTCTTATCTCCCGGGGTGTAGAACAATTGGAAATAAGGTGCACTGTTAAGGAACTCTTTATGATGCCATTAGTTCAAACCTAAACTAGCCTTGTGGCTATGCATGGCACAACATGTGTATGCTTAGAGGTTATAGTGGTAGAAGATCGGAATCGACCCCATGTCATGTGAGTATGAGCCTGATCCAGTGACTGGTTGATTCTGTCATATACAAAAAAAAATATATGAAGGATGGTTCTTATGGTGGTATTTGTAAACCCAAGCATATAACTCCTACATGTATATTGTAAGAAATGTGACCAATCTATTCATAGTAAATGCATTGATGTAGACAAATATTATGATTTTCCCCTTTTACAATGAAGTTGATAAAAATAGCAACATCATTATCCCAAGTCTTATATGTCTTACATAATCAAAATCAAACTAATGTTACAAATCAAGTTCAAACTGATGATAAAGTTCCTGATAACATTAGGTGTTCCATGATTTGTGATAAAATGACATTCATAAATATGACACTATGTATGTTCAAACCACAGATCTAATAAAAAAATCCACTATCAACTTTAATTAACTTCGACATGAGACCAAATAAAATCACAAGATATATTATTCATAAAAAAATATTCCATCAAAATTTAAATCAAAACTTAGACTATACAATTAATAAAATTGTTTTTAGAGAAATAGAAAAATGATAAGTGGTTTCATATAATACTATATTCTAAAAAGAAACATTAAATCAGAGGAATTAAATCTCATCTTTAATTTCCAAACAAGAAAAAAGTAAATCCCGGATGGAGTGCCTAGCAGACGATGAGTGTGCATTACCACAGCAGGAAAAGTCAGTTGGAAATGAGGCAACGGTGGCAATGTCAGTGACAGTCTGCAATCACACCCTCCATCTCTCCCATAGATCGACATGATGAGTCTGTACATGTCGATTTATTGCATGATCGTGGCGGTTCTTGGTTCATGCATCAGGTTTTTCATGGTTCAAATAGATGGACAAGGGATCATTCTAATCTATTGTGCCTAGGGGTCTCGTTGTTACATTGCTAGTGCTCTCTATGTTCCAATGGTATCCTTGTGGTCAGGTGGATTCAAATGGAGACATATATTTCAAAGGTTGTTGGTGGCAATGTGTATCACAACGGAGTTTGTAGCATGGCTCGTGACTTTCGTCATTGATCTGGATTTATGTGAGAATGAAATGAAAGAGCATATATATATTCACATATACAAATATATGGAAATAAACATAGTGATACAATAAACTCATATTATATTAAATGAATGAAATAGAACAAACTATAAAACAAAAGAATCTAGAATGGTGGTAGTTGTATCTATGAGAAGAGATGTGGTAGCTACGCTCACTCGTGACAAGATGAATACAAAAGGAGGTCGAAGGACATTTTATCCTAAATACTTGGAGAGGAAGAAACCCTAAACCTAACCCTAGGAAATGAATCATAATAAATTTTGTGGCCACAAGGTGTTTAGTTGAATAGACAACTTCTCAAGGTCATACCTTTTGGATATGATCTTTGTTTGGGGCGCTCAATAGCCCATTGGAAAGGTCTATCCGAGATTCACAACTTTTGACTAGGGATAAATGCATGTAGTTGGAAACTACATGGCCCCTCAAATAACCAAAAAAATATTGTTTAGGGCCTCAATATGGCCCCAGAAACTTCTGTTGAACTTGACTCTCGGTGAGCCACTTGCCTTGGTGGAGGAGCTTCCCTATCTTGACAACTCGATATAGTTGGATCTTATCCTGGAGGGTTCCCTTAACCTGTGTGTCCATGATATGATCAATGGTTTCTTGTTCCATGCAATTGATATTAAGCTCTATAGATGTCAATTGTTCTGTCTCCTCCAACGTGTCCAACAGTGGCGCAAAAAATGGTCGAAGGAGCTCCACATTGAATACTGGGTGCAAGCCAAGGAATGGAGGAATGCTTAATTTGAAGGAATTGTCACCAACTACATTGGTGATGGTGTATGGCCCATATCAAAGTGGAAAAATATTGTGATGGGGTCATGTGAGCCTCTCTTTCTGCAAATGCAACCAAACCTTATCCCCTACCTAGAACATATGTGGAATTCGATGTTGGTCATGTCGTTACTTGTACTTAGTATTGGCCTTTTCCAAAATGTCATGGACCTATTGGTGGATTTATTCAACAAATTGGGTTTGCTTATCACCCTCATCCTGAGCATGGGAATATTTCTCCTATGTGGATGCAAGGGGAAAATCTATGTTAATTGGGGCCAGTGGTTGGAAACCCAGGAACACCTAGAAAGATCTGTAACATGTAGATCTATGAAGAGCTCTGTTATAACTATGTTGAACATAAGGAAGGATCTCATCCCATGTGTGAGGATTTTTATAATTGTACATTCTCGGAATATGCACAATCATCCGGTTGACTACCTCTGTTTTTCCATCGATCTAGGGGTGGAAGGCAGTTGATTTAGTGAGGTTGGTATCCATAAATGACCATAAGCTAAACCAGAAAGTACATAGGAACCTGTTGTCCCCATCTAAAATTATAGTCTGTGGAAACCCAAAATGAACCCAAACATGCTCGAAGAAGAGCTTATCAATGGCTTCGACATAGATGCTCTTCTTGTAAGCTATCAAAATGGCCATCTTAGAAAATATATCCACGACCATAAACACATAGTCATTACCATGCTTAGTCGAAGGTAGTATTAACATGTAATCCATGGAAATGGATTCCCATGGCCCATTCAGAGTGGGAAGGGGGGTGTACAATCCCTTCTTTTTTATGGTTGGTTTCGTGATGGCGCAGGCAGTGCAAAATATCATATATCATCTGATTTCTTGTTGGAGTTTGGGACAATAAAAATACTTCTGCAAGACTTCCACCAGACTGTAATGTGCTTCCAAAATTATCTTTGCATGCTTGCTTGAAGGAACACAGAGATGGACCAGGCGGCATAGCAATATTTCCTGAAGATGAAAGTCTGCCATTGGTGTACATGCACATAAGACTTGATAGATGGGAGAAAACTCAGGATCAATGTCATATAGTTCATGCCACCCATAGGTATCATGGTTATAATAGTTGAGAACCGTGGTTAATTCTACTATTGAAGGTCGACTGAGGCAATCAATGACTCAATTGGTGTTTCCCTTCTTATATTTAATGTTCTGGTGGAACTGATACAAGTAAGTGGACCACTTATGGTGGCGGTCATTCTGTAACTTTCCTTGGGTAAGCATTGAATTGCAAGGGATTGTGATTAGTGTGGATGAAGGTTTCTTTTCCAAGGATGTAATTCTTCCATTGGCGTGGGCTTTCATAATGGAGTACATTTTCTTGTTATAGGTGGGGTACTTGTGGACTATATATGAAAGTGTTTCACTGTGATATGCCACTGGATGAACATGATGAGTGAGGAATGCACCAATGGCATATTCTAAATCATTTGTATTGATATCAAAGATTGTTGCAGATATGGTAAGGTAAGGATGGGTGTCGAACATAAGCGATGCTTTAGCTCCTCAAATGTGTGTTGTTGTGGCTTGGACAAAATGCAATTAGACTCATATACACCTTTGGTAACCTAGATAAAGGACCAAGAAATATTAGAGAATCCAAACAAAAATCTGTGATAGAAGCTTTCAATGCTTAGGAATCTTTAATGTCCCTTCTTGGAGTTTTGGAGAAAATTGCAGTTTGGGCATTTTCAAGCTTAACTAGTCATGACTCTAGAGGGTTCCAACTTTCACCAAATGGTCCTAAATTTGAAAGAAAATGGTATGGTGAGTATTAAAACATCCCAATTTTTTTTATGGATACTTTGTATCTGATTTTATACCTTTGCAACCTTGTTTTGGGTTAAGGAGAAACAATGCAAATTAACTAGGAAAATGTGGTCAACTAGTCCTTCTTGGTTTGGTTCCAAACACCACCGAACCTTTCCAAAATTATCATGTAGTTATCCTATGGTATTCAACACATACTAACATACCTCACACACTAAATGGTTGAATCATAAATTCATTTTTACAGGTTACTCAAGTTTGCACAACTTTGGCCAATTTCTAGCTTTAGACTAGTGAAACCCAAGTTGACCCAAATGCACCCAAATGAATTCAAATTCTTTATGGAATATCTTGAGGGGTATTATTGAATCCTAATGCATAATATGAATTCTCATACACTTCCCAATTGCTTCTGAAAATTTCATTTGGCCATAGGGAAAGAAGGACAAAAACACTAGGAAATCGATGTTAAAACCCCCAAGGGTAGATGACACTTTTGTTAGGGTTATTAATCCTCCCTTGGTCAAATATATATTAGATTAATTATTTTATAACTTACGAACCTTAATTAAATGATTCACTAGTGCAATTGGGTCCACATGGCCCAATGGGGCCACATGTACCAGTCATTGAAGTGTGGGGGACAATGCTAGAGGTAAACTACCACTTACTGCATGTGCATGCATCAGTGGGGGCACCTCCTAGACCAATCCCTACATTTTAGGAGCCACTAGGAGTCCCAACACTAACCTACTTCAATCAGTTTGTGTTAGCACTAGTTAGTCTTAGTTAGCCCTCAGTTACAATCAACTACTTCACATGCAGTTATGCTAGCGCTATTGATGCATGGATAATGCATGGTTGCATGGGGAGGAGAGATTTTCCTACCTACCTCACTCTCATTTGCACTGAGTTAACTATTTGTTACTGCATGTTGGAGTTATTGGTCATCAGGGAGTTGTCTCTTTGGACTCCGATATTGATTGGGAGACCTTGAGTTAGAGATTTAGTTAGATACAGTCTTATCCACTTTGAGGAATCAAATTCATTACTCGTGCATTTGAATTCTACCTATTTTGTATTCTATTGTACACCGGATATTATTATGATGAATATACTATAAATTCCTTAGCAATACTTGTCCATTTCTTGTGTGGTTTGTTTTGCTTAGTTTGTATTTTCATTCTCCATTCAATTTCTGTAACATAATCACAACTCTCTATCTAAATATCTAAATGGAATTAAAATTATAACATGGTATCAAATCTTTCTCAGGTAGGATTCATGCTTGTTTCTCCTCATCGAACATCAAAAGCAGCTGGGTTTCCACAGAAGCCCCCTATGAAAATTTGCTAGCTCTAGATTCATTCAGAGCAACGGAGAGGGCGTGACGAAACCTGAAAACATGTTCATGTATGGAGGAAAAGCATGATTCTAATAGTTCTAATGTTTTAGTGTTATTTGCAGTGAAATTGACAAGCTACGTAGCTTGAAAGAAGTATTTGCAGTCTCCCTGCCGGAGCAATTATGAGTTCTCAAACTCCTGAGCCACGGATCCTCACAACTTCCAATTATCTTGATTGGAGGATTGATATGTATTTGGCCTTACGTAATCATGGCTACCACAGGATTATACATGGATGGGAGGCTGAACCTCATCATCCGATAGAGCGGAAGAAGTTCCTAAACCATTGTGATGAAGCATTCAAGTACTTATGTACTTATATTTCCAGAGATATCCTCTTTCATCTAGAAGGATTAAGGACTCCCAAAGAAGCCTGGGAGAAGCTTGATAGCTTGTTTAACAAACAAGCTGAGATTCAGGGACACATTATGGAGAATGAGTTGCTATCTTTACATCCCAGCAGTTTCGAGACTATTAAACAATTCTTCTCCAAATTCAAGTCTCTAGTGCTACAATGCAGATAGTGCAGGATAGAGCGAAAGGATGAGCAAAATGTCCTTTCAATACTCAGCAAACTAGGTCCTGAGTACTCTATCTATGTCTCTGTGTTTCATTCCAAGTGGGAAAGCTTTCCTGATTGGAAACTTCCTTCTTTAGATTCATTTTCCAAATCCTTAATCAAAGATAAAAACAAATTGATTCGAATGGGAGTCATCTAGACCTCCAAAGATCAAGCTCTCTTGGTTACCTACTCTTCCAAAGCACAAGCAAAGGGTAAATCAAAGAAGAAGGAACCAAAGGAAACTGATTTGAAGTCTAAACAAAATCAACAAGCTTTCGAAAGGGCCTCCGGCTCTAAGAAGAAGAAATCTGGGAAAACATTATGTCCCTACTATGAAAAAGGATATAACATTGAAGATCATTGTATGAGGAAGGAAATTGATGAAATGTCTGCTCTTCTCAAGCAGCATAACATTCAAAGAGAAAAACAGTCTGATAATGGACATGAAATATGTCATGCTTTAAAATCAGGACTACCTCAATCTACAGCCTATTGATTGATTATGGAGCCTCCAACCACATGGTTTCCTCCAAGGATCTCTTCTCCTCTCTCAATGTCAAAGAAGGGCCCACTATTCACATGGGAGATGATTCCCAAATCCTAGTAGTATGGAAGGGCACCATCAGAGCGAAGCATGGTGTGTTCATAGATGTCATATACGTTCCCTCACTTGTAGCTAATTCGTTATTTGTTTATCAGATGACCCATACTGGCTTTCCAAAGCAAGTATTGTTTGGACCTGACTCAGTAGAGATCACCAATATCTCAACTGGGGAGATTTAAGAGAAATGGATTGCTGATCATGCCTCCAAGGATTACTATTTCTCTCACTTCATGCCATTCTCAGATCCAACATCATCACAGCTTCCATTCGAAGCTGATGAAGGTATAAACATCCCTTCACTTCCTATTGCAGTTTTAGTTTTAAATCCTGACATTTCTTATTCAGATTCAGAAGAGGAGTCATCCCAGTTTGATCTAGACATTAAGCTTACAACTCAAAGGGATCTAGATCTAGATCCAGCATCTACCTCATTCCAACAGCCTAAATGGGCCAAACAGATCATAAAAGCAGCTGGAGATGGTGCTGGGGGTCCATATGACAAAAGAAGAACAAGGTCCCAGTATCAAAAGGAGAGTGCAGCACTGTCTCACACAGATCCTCTTCTTGTTGATAGGTGTTTTATGATTCTTGGGTCAGATCCTCAATCCTTTAGGGAGGATTTCCATGATCCTAGATGGCAGGCAGCCATGGATGAGGAGTTTCATTCGCTACATGACAACCAGACCTGGGAACTTGTCCCCTTACCTCCAGGAAGGAAGCTGGTACAGTGCAAATGGATCTACAAAACCAAAATAGTTGCTGATGGGAACACAACCAAGTACAAGGCTCAGTTGGTGGCAAAAGGGTATTCTCAAGTCCAAGGCTTGGACTATAATGAGACATTCGCTCCAGTAGCTAGAATGGACTCTATCAGGATGGTATTGGTCATTGCTGCTTCCAAGAGATGGGAAGTACACCACATGGATGTGAAGAGTGCATTCCTCCATGGAAATTTGGAGGAGGAGATCTATATGAAACAACCTGAGGGGTTTATTAATGATCCTTCCATAGTTTGCAGACTGAGGAAATCACTGTATGGACTCAAACAAGCCCCAAGGGCATTGTACTCCAAGATGTATGCTTTCCTCATCTCTAAGAAGTTTAAAAGGTGTAAATCTATTTTCAATGTCTACATGAAGAAGAAGGAGGGGTTCTTGCTTCCAGTTGTATTGTATGTGGATGAATTTCTCATCACTAGCAGCTCTGTTGCTAGATTAAGCATCATCAAGTTTGCTCTTAATAAAGCATTTGCTATAACTAAATTAGGACTGTTAAGACAATTCATTGGTCTCGAAGTAGGTCAAAATACTTTGGGAATCATGATCTCACAGTATAGGTATTCATCATATATGCTTAAAAGGTTCCACATAGAGGATTGCAAGGCATCCCCCTGCCATTTCCTATCAGGCATCAAGCTTGAAGAAGGTGGTTCCACACCTTTGGTACACAACACTCTCTACAGACAACTCATTGGAAGCCTTTTGTATCTCACTCATTCAAGACCAGATATATCCTATGCTGTGAGTGCTACTGCTAGATATATGCAGGAGCCACATGAGCTGCACTGGAAGGAAGCAAAGAGGATCTTGCACTATGTGCAGGGTACTATTGATTATGGAATCCACTATGTTGCTGGAGCACAGCTGGATCTCATGGGATTTACAAACTTGGACTGGGCAGGAGATGGAAATGATAGGAAATCCACCTCAGGTTTTGTATTCATGATTGGATCTGTGCCAATTTGTTGGTCGAGCAAGAAGCAAGCAGCCCTTGCACTTTCTTCAGAAGAAGCATAGTATCAAGGAGTTGTGAATGCAGTTATTCAGGCAGATTGGTTGCATGGCATCTTGACAGAGTTCGAGATTCATACTTCACCTACAATAGCTCTTTATTGTGACAACCATAGTACAATCAAGATCTCCAGTGATCTTGTTCAGAAGCAGAGGACAAAGAACATAGAATTTCACATGCACTACATTCAGGAACTGGTGCATGACCGAACCATCACATTGCACTACTATCCGACAGAGGATCAGATTGCAGATATTTTTACCAAGTATTTTACTGAAAAGAGATTTTCCTTTCTCATGTCTCTTTTGGGCATTAAAGCTTGATTCTCATTTCCTATCTTGAGGTGGTTTTTCAAGAGGTTTTCCTACCTCATTTTTTATTATCTTCTTGATTGTATTTGGGTGACCTATGGTCTTGTTACCAGGGTCCACAGTTGTCCAATTTAGGATTCAGGGGGGGTGTTAGGATTATTAATCCTCCCTTGGTCAAATGTCTATTAGATTAATTATTTCCTAACTTAGGAACCTTAATTAAATGAGTCACTAGTGCAATTGGGTTCACATGGCCCAATGGGGCCATATGTACCAGTCATTGAAGTGTGGGGGACAATGCTAGAGGTTAACTACCACTTACTGCATGTGCATGCATCAGTGGGGGCATCGCCTAGACCAATCCCTACATTTTAGGATCCACGGGGAGTCCCGGCACCAACCTACTTCAGTCAGTTGGTGTTAGCACTAGTTAGTCTTACTTAGCCCTCAGTTACAATCAGTTACTTCATGGTCTGTTAGGCAAGCACTACTAATGCATGGATAATGCATGGTTGCATGGGGAGGAGTGCTTTTCCTACCTACCTCACTCTTAGTTGCACTGAGTTAACTAGCTGTTACTGCATGCTGGAGTTATTGGTCATCAAAGAGTTCTCTATTTGGACTCCGATATTGATTGGGAGACCTTGAGTTAGAGATTCAGTTAGATGCAGTCTTATCCACTTGGAGGATTCGAATTCATTACTCATGCATTCGAATTCTACCTATTTTGTAATCTATTGTACAACGGATATTATTATGATGAATATACTATAAATTCCTGAGTAATACTTGTCCATTTCTTGTGTTCCTTGTTTTGCTTAGTTTGTATTTTAATTCTCCATTCAATTGTTGTAACATAATCAGAACTCTCTGCCTAAAGATCTAAATGGAATTCAAATTCTAACAACTTTTTGTTCTCCAAATGCAGTACGACCCTCCCGGATTTGAGAACAAAGGATGGGCATGAATATAATACAACAGGCCCATGTAATTAATTATGGGTATCATATCTGTAAACTGATTATAAAGTGCAACATTCACATAACCACTTTCAGGGAAATTGCTTATGGGGAAATTTCATAACTAGCTCAATTTTGACATATGAAAGGTAGAGTTAAAGGTTCAGATTAGGATGTGACATATAGAGGCCATCTAAATAATACAAATTTATGCCCCAAAATTATTAAACTTCAGATAAATTACTTCACACAAGTCTGGTATACAACTCATTCAGTATGGGAGTCAAATACATGAAAACTAGTGATTTAATAGCATGGAATTGCAAGCATTTCACATATGGATTTCATGAATTTCGATTCACAGAGCATAGGGACATGAAATTACAGAGTATCAGATCATATATTTCTATCATCATCAAAATTATATAATATCCCTCATACAAATCTGATATAAATCTACTTAAAGATTGAAGCCAAATCCATGAAAACTAGTTATTTGAGAGCATGGGAATGTGAGCCTCTAACATATGTATTCTTGATATTTATACTTACATAGAATATGGACACAACATTACAGATCCATTCATCATATACCCAATATTTTTCATCAAATATACTCAGCAAAGTGCAAGCACCACTCCAACAAGTGCGCCCTCAACATGAGAGTGTGGGGGAATGGAGAAGAAGGAATAAGAGAATAGGGTGATATATGAGAATTCGATTGTATGGAACTTCAAAATACAAATAAAATACATTCATTAAGTTCCAATGAGAGGTATGAATTGCCTCTCCATCATCCAACTTGGAAGTGAATCAAACTCCCTCGAATTTGATTCACAAGCAGGTAGAGTGAACACACACCATCCAATGGACAAGCAAAATCTCTCCAAAATTCCAAAGGTGAATTAACAAATGATAAAAATCCATTATCCTTCCTCATGAAATCCTTTTATTAAATTCATGAGGCCTCCTAAGGTCGAATTTCCATCCATGGGATTCCTCCAACTCATCTTAGTGGTTTAGTAACTCCTATGACACTTGTCTTCCTCTTCATGCTCCAATTATTTCCCCAATTCGAATGGCTGACTCTAACTCCCAAATTCCACCTCTTGCTGGATATTTTTATCCATGTCATGTCATATTTTTCATATGTCTGCAATCAGGTCTGAATTTTTTATACTTGTCATAGAATCTTTCATCATTTGTTGTCACAGAGTGCATGGAATCTCCTTCTCAGTGGCACACATTGTCTTATAGTCTCTTCCTCTTCCATGGTAGTTACTCTCCTTTACTAATTATAATTCCTTGGCTCATTATATTATACTTTACACCACATCACCCTCCAATAAATTTACATTACCCATGTGTTCGAATTTGGATGAAGAGCATGCCAAGTGTGTGGGGAATCTAGTCACCCTAAGGATCCACAAGCTTCCAAGTGTCTTTATGAACCCATGCCACCTTATTTTCTTAGCATTTATCATTTATGTGAACCATTTAAATGTGAATATGTTAAACTAAAGTCCTTTTGGGTCCCATATCCTCTTATTACAAAATTTATGTCTCCATCTCAACCTATGGAGCTAGTAGGTTAGTGAAACATTATTTGCAAGTCGCCTTATTTGGAAATTATTTAATTGGGGGCATGACAAAAGCTTCGAATCTCTATGAGATTCATTGGGGTCATCCAATCGCAAATGGATTGGATATTGGATGGATCTACATGAACACCATGTTCATCCATGATGTATCCCAGATATTGAACCCTTTCCATGCCAAATGAGCACTTCTCTAGATTGGCATATAATGAGAGAAACCTCATGCGATAAATAATGAAAATGCACGATATAAAAGAAATAGAAGAACATAGAAGGAATTTAATGATCGCAGAAAACTTCGAGGGGGAAACCTCCTTTGAGAAAGCTTAATGCAAATAACTCATGGATTCCTTCATTGGCCTCAACATGTACTTATATACTAAGTATAATCTAAACAAATATTACTCCCCATGAATGTGGGATAATACAATATACTCATAGGACAACTTACAAATCATATGTGTACAAAAACAATATACTAACAAAGTAAATAGAAGGGATGACACAGGTTCCTAACATCCCCTCCCTCTTAGAAAATATTTTTCCTCAAAGATTTAGATGTGGAATTTGTTGTTGAATCTGAAGAAGTGGTTCCCATGTAGCATCCTCTAGTTGCATGATGTGCCCTAAATTAATACCTCTATGATGGATCGAGAGCGAAGCTGACAAATGCGCCTATTGAGGATGGCCTCTGAATCCAAAATGATGTATCCTTCCTTATCCTATTCTGGTAAAATAGTTTGTGCTCTAATGTTGGTGGCAATAAATTTCTTAAGACAAGAGACATGAAATACTAGGTTAACGCGAGAAGAAGGAGGAAGTTCCAATTTATAAGAAACAGACCCAATCTTCTGAAGAACCTTATATGGACCATGGAACTTTGGATCCATCTTATGATTCCCTTTTAGTTTCATGGAGGATTTCTTGTAAGGTTGTAGATGAAGAAAAACCATATCACCGACTTGAAAAGTGTGCTCATAATGGTGTTGATCAGCTTGTTGTTTCATTCGGTTTCTTGCCATGTGAATATTGTCCTGCAAAATGTGAAGAATCTGATCTCGGTTTTGGAGAACCATATCAAATTCCTAAACTGGTGAACTATTGTGGGTGTATGGAAGGAGAACTGGTGGTGCCTGACCATAGACTACTTCATATGGAGTCATTTGAGATGTAGTGTGGTAGGAGGTATTGTACCACCATTCAGCGAGAGGGAGCCACTTTTCCCATTGATGTTGTTGTTCAGATGTGAAGCACCGAATAAAATTTTCCAAACATTTGTTGATAACTTCAGTATGACCATCTGTTTGTGGGTGATAACCTAAACTCATATTCAGTTTGGTGTCAGTGTGGCGAAATAGTTTTGTCCAAAAAATGACTTGTGAAAGTTGCATCGTGATCTAAGACAATGGAAGAAGGTATTCCATGAAGACAGAAGATATTCCATGAAAATTTGTGCGACTAAGGAGGTGGTATATGGATGGTCGAGGGCACAAAATGACTATATTTGGATAGGTGATCAACCACAACCAATATCATTGTCTTCCCTCCATATTTAGGGATCCCTTCAATGAAATCCATCAAAATATTTGTCTAAATCCATGTAGGGATGGGAAAGGGTTCGAGCAATCCTAAAAGGAGTGTCATTTCACCCTTATTGCACTAGCATATATCACATTTATCCACCATATATTGAATTTCCCTTTTCATTCCCTTCTAAAAGAAGTTATGATGTTCCCTCTCATACATTTTGAGAAACCCAAAGTGCCATGTCGATGGAGAAGCATGGAGTTCATAGAAGAAAACATTTTGAAGATATGTGCTCTAGGGAAGCACCAGTTGACCCTTGTATCTCAGAGAAGCACCATCCCAAGATTAATGTGGTATAGCAGAAGGGTTATTGGCCAATCATTGGATGATTTTAGATAATGAAGAGTCAGTGGCATAACCTTACTAAATAGATTGCAACCAATTTGGGATAAGCATAGAAATAGCTGAAAGAGAAACATGGTCATCAAATGTGCGAGAAAGAGCATCCACCACAAGATTGTCCTTACCCTTATTCTAACTGATCTCATAGTCATAACCCATGAGTTTGATAACCCATTTCGATTGTGTTGGGGATGAGACTTGTTGTTCCATGAAATATTTCAGAATCTGGTGATCATTCTTAATGCATAAATGATTCCCTAATAGGTATGGTCGCCACTTTTGTACTACATGCAAAATAGCCATGATTTCCTTCTCATATGTAGAGGCGACTAAATTATTAATAGAAAGGGATTTGATGGTGAACATAAAGGGATGTTCATCTTGAAGGAGAACAACACCAAGTCCATTGTCGCAAGCATTACTCTCAATAGTGAAGGGGTTGGTAAAATCAAGCATATATAGAACAGGTGTGGTACACATAGCTTGTTTCAGTTTGTTAAATGTACACTCAGTAGCATATGTCCATGTAAAAGCATAATTTTTCAATAGATTTGTTCATGGATATGCAATATTCCCGTAATCCTTGACAAACTTGTGGTAGTAGCCAGTCAGTCCTAAAAAAATACGAAGGATCTTGATTGTTTAAGGATGTGGCTAATTTTTCATCGCATCTATTTTGGCAGGATCAACGCAAACCCATTGTGCTGAAACAATATACCCGAGACAGTCTACTTGCACTTTCCCAAAAAAACATTTAGACTATTTGGCATGGAGATGACGATCATAGAAAAGTTGTTGTATAAGATACAAATCATAGAGAGGCTCATCCCATGTTTTACTATAGAAGAGGATATCATTAAAGAAGACCAGAATGAAGTTCTCCAAGTAGGGAGGAAATATTTTATTCATCGATGCCTGGATGTGGAAGGAGAATTAGTGAGGCCAAAGGGCATGACCAAAAACTCATAGTGGCCATCATGTGCGTGTAAATCCGTTTTAGGGATATCATCCTCATGAACTTGAATTTGGTGATACCCAAAATGAAGATCCAACTTGGAGAAAAAATTAGCACCATGAAGCTCATCAACAACACTAATTGGAGACTTATCCTCGATTGTGATATGATTAAGTGCTCGAAAGTTAATGCAAAGACATCGTGACCCATATTTTTTTTGGACAAGAAGAAATGGTGAAGAAAAGGAACTGGTACTAAGGCGAATAATACCTTGCTTCAGTAAATCCTGAACAATCATATCAATCTCTATAATTTGGTGAAACAGATAGCGATGGGGCATGATGTTGGGAGTTACGCTTCCAGGAAGGAGTGGAATACAATGGTCCTTTGGTCTTGAATGTGGAAATACCACTGGTTCAGCAAAGACGCATGCATATCGATCCAAAATTTGTTCTAGATCCAAGGGAGTAGTGGAGACCACTGATGGTTGCATCGGGGTGGAATGGAGCTGAGCGGTGACACCATGTGAATTATTCTTAAGGATATTTTCCATGTGATGTGAACTGGTTGTGGTAAGAGACCCTAGTTGTAATCCATTCAATGTGTGTTTTCTCCCATTAACTGAAAACTGCATCCAAAGTTCAACAAAATCCCATAAGATGGGTCTAAGTGTGCGTAACCATTGAGTGCCCAAAACCACATCACATCCGCACAAGGGAAATACAAACATGTTGGAGCGCAATTTATAATCTCCAATAGAGATGTACACATTGCGACACTTCCCCTTGCAAGGTAAGGTGCCCCATTGGAAATCATGACTTCAAAGATGGAGCAAGGATGGACAAAACAATCAGCCTGTTTGGCGATCCAAGGGTCAATGAAGTTATGAGTGCTACCATAATCAACGAGCATTGTAAGAGGGGGATTCTTGAAGAAACCATTGACCCATTTGGTTTGTGGGGTGATGACTCCAGGTAATGCATGGAGAGATATATCTAGGTAGTCGTCTTGACAAGGAGGGTCAACAGGTGGCTACTAAATGTTGACCTGATCATCTATTGGATCCTGAGCATCTTCACAAATTTCAAGTGTGGGAGGAGAATCCACATCCAAGAGATAGATATTTTGCTCAACACATTTATGTCCCCGGGTGAAATTCCATGAAAATTATAACAAATCCATTTTTCTCTACGTGCATGCATCTTGGCTTTAGACAAATGCTTGATAGGAGTGGTTTTAGGAGCTGGCATGATTGGAGCTCTTTGGGAAACCATATTTTTGAATGGAACAAAAGTGGATTTGGAGTGTTGTTGAGATATGATATTGTCCTCCTCCAACTTAGCCAACCTTAGGGATTCCATCATTGTGCTAGGACAGAACATTTTAACCTCAGATCGGATTGCATCCTTCAAAACATTGATAAAACAACTCTTATAGGATGCATCAGACAATCCTTCTGTGTAATTGACCAATTTCTCAAATTTTTCCTAATACTCTCTCACAATTCCAGTTTGGCAAATTTTAGTGAGTGCTCCTATGAAGTCATCAAAAGCACTAGGGTTAAATCGTTGCAAAAGGAGTTGGCAAAACTATGTCCATTTTGGCTCTTCATGAGACTTGATGTACCAATGAAACCATTAAAGGGCTTCATGTTCCAAATGAAAGGATGCAAGTGGGACTTTGTTGACATCAAAAGTGTTATGCACACTGAAATATTGATCTCCCCTGTATATCCATCCAGTTGGATCACCACCATTGAAGCGAGGAAAATCAAGCTTCATCCCATGAAAATTGTTGAAAGAAGAGAACCCTGTGTCTACATAAGACTCTGGTTGTCATCCATTGTTCATTGATGAACGCTGAATATGGAGGTCGAGAATGTTTTCATCCATATCTTGGAGTTTGGTCTTGAGGGGAGCAAGTTCATCTTCCATTTATTTGTTTTCTCTTGCACGGGTGACAACCATAACCAGTAGTTTTTTTTTTGGGGGGGGGGGGAATGGGTAGAAAAACAAAATTAGAAAATGAAATTTTGGAGTTCGGAAAAACTCTGATGGGTAATTGGGGTTTGACTAGGTTTTGGACACTTTCTAAGAGAGAGAGAAATAGAAAATGGGGATTTCAGAAGCGGGGTGAAAGAATGGGAAAATTTGTCAAAGAGGGATAAGGAAGCAGAAATATGAAATGAACACTATGGAAAAATTTGAAGGTGATTGGGTGAGAATCAAAGAAGTTATGGAAAAACCTAGAAATTGACAAATGTGGGATTTCTAGCTTCGAAAAGTGGAATTTAGGATAGGTTCCCCATGGAAGGAAATATGCATAATAGAATTGTAGAGGTTCCAGTGAATTTTCAAGGGAAATGGAGCTAAAGCAAAGAAGATACGGATAAAAAACAGAAAAATATACTTTTTCGGTAGAAATGATTTGTGACGGCTCTAGACAGATGCAAACTGCTATTTATCAACTAGCAATAGAAATGGACCCCAGGTATGTTCAAATTCATAAAGATTCATGGGATTTTATTAGCCACCAATGTTGTCTAACGACTTGCATATTGGTCCAATACCCCTCACTCCATGACTCAGTTAAAACTGCTAACCACTTTGCCACAAACTACAGCTCTTGGTTTACCTCACGGGTTGGAACTATTCAATCAGGTAGGGGTCATTTCCCATTTCACTGGCAGGTCCTCTCAATGGATAACTACTTCGAGGTTCCCGTGCTACTCCTCACAATGCATTTTAGGGATATTCCTAGGTACTTCTCATAGTTAAGAGGATAGTGGTTATTCCCTGATATGAACGTGCAATTGAAATGAACAATACATATGCAAACAATAAAAACTACTGCAATAATCACAACGTCGCGAAGCCATTACGAAAAAAGATTTGACAGAAATTCCATCCAACGAGCCCAAGAAAGTGATATGATACCATATCAGAGAAACCTCCTACAATAAATAATGAAAATGCATAATATAACACAAACAACATAGCACATACATAATTTATTGATCGCAGGCCACTTCAAGGGGGAAACCTCCTTTGAGCAAGCTCAATACAAATAACTTGTGGATTCCTTCATTGGCCTCAACATGTACTTCTATACTAAGTCTAATCTAAACAACTATTACTCCCCATTAATGTGGGATAATACAGTATACTCATGGGGTGACTTACAAAGCATATGCGTCCAACAACAATATACTAACAAAGTAAAGAGAAGGGTTGACACAGGTTCCTAACATATAACTTGTGTCGTCATAGAGTGTTGAAGACCTGGTGGATATGTTGCAAGTGTTTTTCCCATGTTCTATTGTAGATGAGGATATCATCGAGGTATAATACCACAAATGAATTGGTGAATGGCCTTAGAATACCATCCGTATTCCTCATGAAGGTTTTTGGAGCGAAAGGCATGACAAACTACTCAAAAAGGCCTTCCTGATATTTGAAGGCGGTCTTCTAGACATCGATATTCTCAATTAGAACTTGATGATAGCTGGACTTCAGGTCAATCGTGTTGAAATACTTGGACCCCTTGAGTTGGTCAAGGAGGTTTTCAATCCATGGAATGGGATGCCGATTCCAAACTGTGATCTTATTTAGATCTTGATATTCAATACAGAGTTGCCATGTCCCATCTTTCTTTTGTACCAACACAATTGGGCTCCCGCAAGGTGAGGAGTTGGGTCAAATGTGCCCCTTTTGGATTAAATTTTTAATTTGGTGTTCGATTTCTTCATTCTCCATGAGGGAACGCATGTATACTGGCCCATTAGGTAAAGGTGCACCAAGGATAAATTCAATGGAATGCTTGATGTTGAAATGTACTAGAACCCCGACAAGTGTGGTGAAGATGTCTTTGTATCCTTCCGTGATCTTGTCCTCCTGTTTCTACTACCTAGAGGGGTTCTATGTGGAGGTGGTGGATGTTGTTGTGATATTTAATTCACCCTCAGAATGAATCATGAAGAGTGCAAATTTCCTTGTATGGGAGATTACCTTATTGCACTGCTTTGATGTGATGAGAGACACTGTAGTAGTAGGAAGTGTCTTTGGTATCCTATAGAGTTTCTTTCCCAAAGTAATAATGACATTATCAGGCCTAGACTTGTACATAGCATGAAATTTCCACATATATGGTTTTCCTAAAAGAACCTACAAAATTCAAGTGGGGAAACATCACACATTAACTCATCTTTGAAGGGATTGATGTCATAGGAGAGGCGACATTGTTGACTGACGCGTATGTCTCATCCCTTGCTCAACCAACTAATGTTGTAGGGTTGAATATGTGGAACCATCGAAAGTTTCAATCGTTTGACTACCTCGACCAAGATGAGGTTCTTCTAACTACCACTTTCAACAATGAAATGTAGTGGAGTCCCTTGCACCCATAGTTGTGAATGGAATAGGTGATCCCCTTCCTCTGGCTCCTCTGACTCTTCTGGTTGGATATTTGTAGTTGAAATGGTGACACTAGGTTCCCCATCAATGATCCAATTCCCCCTTTCTTCTCTGCATCAGTGTGTAAGTCAGAGTCTAGATCTGGGGATTTTGTCTCATCCAACAATGAATGTTTTGAGCGGCATTCATCAATGTTGTGCCATCGGCTTTTGTGGAACTTGCACCACTTGTCGATGTTCTTCTTCGATTTCCCATTACCCTTCTTTTCCTGCGGCTTGGAATGGTGGTCGGAAATTTGGTCATCCTTGATATGTCCTTTAGGTTGTGAATTAGGGCCACTTTTTCCTGGCTTCTGCTACTGATTTGTAGACCCAAAATCTCGCTTATTATTTTGCTTAAATGTTTGCTCGATCTTGACAGCATATTGGTAATATTCTCCTAGTAAGGATATGTCCAGGAAATCCATCTCCGAATGAATGTAATTGTGTAGGTCACTGTGGTATTTTACAACCAAGTTTCATTTAGAGTCTCTAATACTAGTATTTGTTTGTAGGGTATGGAATATATTGCTATACTCCGACATTGTTTGGTCTCTTTCCTAGCGCAATGTCATCCACCGGGTGTATTGGTCATCATAGTTTCCAACAGGGTAGAATTCCTATTTGACAGCATTGAGAAAATATGCCCAAGTGGGTTATGTATTTAATATTTTATATTCATCCCTCGCATGCCTCTTGTAGTACCCGCCCCACTAGTCTTTGATATGGGGGAGGTACTTAAGGAGCATGAAGGTGATCTTTTCATTGTCGCGGAAATTTCGGACAGAGAAGTAACCCTCTAACAGACTCAACCATTTTTCCAAAGCATATGCATCTACCTTCCCTTCAAATAAGGGGATGCGAATTTAACTTGTACCTTGAAGGGATTCGCACCCCCGAAATGATTTCTCGTTGAAGGTGCATCCACTATCATCAGAATTCTTCAAAGGATCTGGGTGAAGTTATCCATCATCTCGTTCCTAGATCGCGTGAGGGATTACTTGAGAAACAATTTAATAGGATATCCTTCTTTGTCATGTCTCTTTTCTTCTCCCTCCATGTGAGGCTTCTTGGGATTATAAGAGGTATTTTCCCCAAGCTCAACTAGTTCGATACCCAACTCTCGATATTCAAATCTCGTCGGGGGCATGCACTGAGAAACCAAAAGAGAAGAAGGCTCTGATACCACTAATATGGATATATGTGAGAACGAGATAAAAGGGCATATATATATTCACATACACAAATATATGGAAATAAACACAGAGATACAGTAAAATTAGATTCTATTAAATAAATGAAACAAAACAAACTGTAAAACAAAAGCAACTAGAAGGGTGGTAGTTGTATCTCTGAGAAGAGATGTGGCGGTTATGCTCACTCATGACAGGATGAGTACAAAATAAGGTCGAAGGGAGTTTTTTCAAAAATCCTTAGATATGCAAAAATCCTAAACCTAACCCTAGGAAATGAATCACCATAAAGTTTGTGGACCCAAGGTGGTTAGTTGAACAATCAACTTCTCAAGGTCTTAACTTTTGCATACGATCTTCGTTTGGGGCGCTTGATATTCCGTTTGAATGGTATATCCAATATTTACAACTTTTGAATGAGGCCAAATAAATGTTGTTGGCAACCATTCCCCCCACACTCTCCCTCCTCCTTCCCTTTGAATCTCAAAAAACGTCATTTAGGGCATCAAAACAGCCTCGACAGTTTGGGATCTAAAAAACTGTAGAAAATTACAAGAAAATTGCCAAAATGGGAAACTATTTTGAGCTAGTGGAATAGGTGGGTGACCACCTATACCCATCTGAATCAATTGTTCCCCCAAAAGGAGTAATCCCAGACATCAATCCAACTCTCAAGAACATAGTGGTGCGGGCATTGCTTCTCACCTCACCACGATGACAGACATGCTCCTGGTCATTTGTAATGACACTAAGGAGGTCGAGGAAGATGTGCAGGCCATAATATTGGAGCTTCATGATAGGATTAAAACTCTTATTTAATGGTGCGGTGATATAATCGAGTTATTTCATCTCCCTTCATCTCTACTCGCAACCATTAGGGAGGATGGGCTAATTCACTTCAATTCTAATACGAAGGTTGGAGGCGAGATGCACCCCAAGGAGGGAAAGGGTCTAGAAACATCAATTGCAATGGTCAAAGAGGAAATACATAATATAACATTGGCAGGTTCTGTGAAGGTCGACGATGCTAAGACATCCATCTCCAGTGGAAACATGCATGAGGACCAAAGAAACACTAAGGATGAAGCTGAGCCTCTAGCAACTGAGCGACGAGTGAACCATGACCCTGCTCAGTAGAGTTTCTCCTTGTTGTGACTTTTTCTTAGAAAATTTCAGTCTTTACTAAATGGATTTAGTTTTTTATTATTGTCGATTGTTTGAAAGATTGTTTTTTGCCACTTAGGTTCTCAACAGACTTAGATTTTTTCGTTCTTATATTTTGAATTTCACTGCAGTTTATAGGAAGTCTTATGTTTATCTATGTCTTCCTTTTAGAATTTTCAATGCATGGTTGTTTTCTCTTACTAAGAGGAATGATTACTTTGACTCTAGGTTGTTTTATCTTGATGGGAGGCCTAGTTGTTTTGAATCTTTATGTAAAAAAAATTTATAATATAATGTAAATTATAAATTAAAACATAATAAATAAATAAATAAGCAAAGAATCAAACTTCAAATAGTGATATAATCTCATTTTCATTTTATTAAATAAAAAATATTTAATCTCTTATTTATATATATATAAGGGGAGGAAGGTGCGGGAGGGATTATATTTGATCCCAGAGGAAACATAGTTGACTCTTTTTCTTGGAGAGTGGGGAAAAGATCCAACAATCAAGCATAATGGATGGAGCTTATGCATGGGGTAGAAATCATAGCCAAGTTAGGAACTAACAAAATAGTTATAATAGGTGGCTCAAGGCAAGTTATTCAAAAGATGCAGACCAGATATGAAAATGGAAACATCAAACGTAAAATAATCCATCGAAGGATCTCCCAATTTTATTCCAAAATAAAAATAAATCTCTTTCATATCCTTCGAAATAATCGGGATGTTGGATTTATTGCAAATAAAGGAGCTCTTTTAGATCCAGGTTTAGTGATCTATGCCAATGGTGAGATCAATTTTCATGCCATTCCTTGACCTTCTTTATTCTTGGGAGGATAAGGAATCAGTAATTTTTGTGGGCCCCTTGCTTCCCCTCCCAATTCTCTGTATTTACTGTCGTGGAGGTAGTAGGATGCGTGGTGGGATGCATGTTCAGGGCCACATGATTGACAGTCATATTTTTTATGTTGAAGGGACTCAACCTTTACTCTTGTCCTCTGTCCCCAATGCTACCATGTCTAAAATAGATGTGAAGATGGATATCTTCCCAAGCGATGAACATAGGTTCTCATTCCAATTCAAAGGAAAAGACAGGTCCAATGAATAATTTATCATTCCTACCTTCTTCGGGATAACTAACTCCCTCCTTTCGTGGTCAATAAGTGATTCTTTTGAGATGGATCGAGAGAAAAACATAGAGAGAGGATGGAATGTAGGCATTCACAGCCTCAGGGTAAGGTTCAAGGATTTTAAAATACATCTGCGACGGGTTTATGAGGTAGTCTATGGAGGACTTAAGCAAAATAAGAAACTCTCTACTGATATTGGATATGTTATTCATCAGCTCTCTTGTCAAGATTCGAGAATTGATGATCTGGAAAGGGGCATTCAAGAACTGATGGAAAAAATGGACATGATTTCAAAAAATGTTTTGAAGGTGATCAATTGGACCCAAGGAAGCTACAATCTTGAGATCGCAACCTTTAAGCACAACCAATGGAAGAGGTCTTAGTTTCAAATCCAACTCTTGGAACGGAAGGCAAGGAAAAGCAATAGACATGGACCTTATTTTTTCTGTTGAGTTTTTTTTGTATAGTGCTTAGCTTTCAATTTATCAAGGTCTATCACTCCTCTAGTATGGTGAATCATCAAAAGAAAATGAATTTTTTTTGTAAATCTATAATATTTTTAATTGCAGTCTTCACAGTCATGGTGAAAGCAAAAAATAGACAAATACCAAGTTTTTTGTAATAAATGGCTGTCCAAATTTTTTTTCTAAAATGAAAATATTTTCCAATTTATATATATAGACACACACACACACACTTTCTCACATAAATAAACTTATAAACTCATAACTTCTCCCATAAGTGAACAAGAAAGATATAGAATATTACACTTATTTTTAGGATGCAATATAGAGTATATTTTTCATATATTTACGAGGTTTGGTAAAATATATTTTCATGGATTTATCATCCAAATACACCCAGAATGAATCCCTACTCGAAAAGAAATTCAATTATTTTTTTGTGATGTGAAACATCAACCATTTTTTAGTGATGTAAATAGAAGAGGCAAGGAATCTTATTCTTGCTTTACCAACTAGAGAAGCATAAAATTTCATTATTATTTTAATGAATATAGATTCTTATTAGTCCCTACCTTCAGATTGGCAGGGACTCTATGAATTCTCTTGTTGTCGTTTCTATTAACCTACACGAACACCAAGAAAATGTTTTACCATTTATCCTATGTTTATTTTGTTAATAGATGAACACCAAGACAATATTTTACCATATATACTATGTTTCTTTTGTGATATGTTTATTTGACCAATATAAATTTTTGAGGCGTTATTTGGCCTCATATCGAGGCCAATTTCATTTTAGTGTGTTTCAACTTAGCATTGGGATATTGTATATGAAACTATCATTTTCATTTATGTTAATGCTACTATCAATAGTTTATAACCATTAAATGTTAGCAATAGTCTTATTCATTCTAGCTTGTTGCATGCAACTTGTTGCATGTTTCACATATGTTCACCTATTAATTCCTACATGTTTACAATATTTTCCCTGTCATCATCTGCATGTTTCACATATGTTTGCATATTTAACATCTGCTCATTCCTGCATGTTTACCATATATTCCTAGTCATCCATTTGTTCGTCGTCATCTACTAGAGATATAACTCCATTGTTCCCTTCTACCATGAAGATGGGTAGATATCCCAATTTCAAGAAGGCTCAGGCCAACAAAGGGCCCTAGACTAAAGGAAACCACAACTACCTCATAGCTCACATTCAAGCCCATGGTGAAGGCACCCAGCATTCCCTTCTCAAGTCCATAAGTTTCTTGCCAAACCTTTGCTTCAAATATTATTTATAACGTTTTCTCGATTTTTGTATTACATGGTTGCTAAGATGAAGAGTTGCATGTCACGTCCCCTCCCCTCTCGTCACTGAGAGGACGCGACGAACACTACTATCAAACCGACCATCTATCCCCATGAACATAAGCAAATGCACTGAAAGTAAAAGGATATGCAGATGTATAATAAATAAAAATCCATCGGAAGCAAATACTTTCACGCATTCATCATAATTCTTAAAACCAATCAATTGCAGAGTTAACACAAGAGAGCAATTACCTTGAAAATGAGTTGCCTCGAGCAACTAGCTATGTCGTTGCAACGTTCCACCCAACCATGGGCCAGTTGTTCTCATCAATCTCTCAACACAAATGCCACCCCCGAGATGGGCATGATTTCTACAAGGAAAAAGGGAACAACAGGATCACACATAGCCAAATACACACCAAGGTTCAGCCAAGCCATTCCACAATTGGGTTTATTAGGCTGCTAAGGTAGTGGAAAGGAAGAATTGCTAAGCTAGTGAGCTCAACCACAGAGCTATGGAAACCTTTACAATATCTATCTAGCTTGGCCTCCACAATACCTACACACCTAACACAAGGAAGTATTCCCTTCACTGCTACACAATCCCTCAGGCCATACCTTCCACTCTAGTGTTCTCTCAAGTGTGCATAGAAGATTAGCCAACCCCTCTTGATGTTAATGTGAGGTCCTTCTCTTCACTAGGTTTATCAAGCCAAACCGGGGCCTCTTCCACTCCTAATTCTTGCTTATAGTTCAGACCAAAACAAGGACGCACATAACAAAAAAACACAAGTGTTGGGCATGAAGAAAAACATCTTGAGAACCAAAAACGAAATGGTAGATGGGGAAATCAACCTTGGGAGAGAAAATTCAATTTCATAAAATGTTCATGGACATTACAGGAGTAGAAACGACCTCTATAAACCCCCAAATCGTGAATCCCTCTTTCCACCCACTATGCAACTCAAAAACAGGTTTTCGACCATGGAAAGATGATGGGAAATTGCAGAAAACGTGAAGGAAAAACACCCAGCTAGCTCCAACTGCATGAGGAAGTGAAACACATGGGTGAGGAATGGAATGGGCACACATTTCTGGGTGTTTTCTTGCCCCATAAGCAAAAATACGATTTTCCAAAAATCATGGCTTGTCCCAATACGAAATTGACTGCCATACCTGTCCATTCCCAATGCATTAACTGCCCCAACCAACTCTTGGAAGAATTAAATGATTGGGTGCATAAGTCAAAATTGGTAGTTCAGAGTTTATGGGTTCTCCCATTGAAATTTGGCTTAACACTATTGGATCAAGGGTTTGAATAATTTCCCTCCCTATTCCTTGTGAAATCATGCCCCCATCTTTTGTCGCATTGCATAGCTAGTTGTGGGTATTTTTTTAATTGTATATTTACATGATGTCTCAATTTATATAATGCTTGGCTAGCATGAGAACCATAGGTCCTCGATTTTAATTTTCGATACATAAAATGTTAAATTGATGGTGGGTCCTTAGCCTTGAGCTTTTCACCATGATTCAATAACGATATTGACATTATTTACAATTTTAATGCAATAGGGTCAAAATCGGGATATTACATTCCCCTCCCCATTATATTAGCACTGTCCTTAATGCTCTTCAAAATTGAACAAAAACGGGTGTGCCACTCTCATGGAATCCTCCAGCTCCCGTGTATCCTCATTGGGACCATAGTGCTTCCATTGCACCTTTACCTGTCCAACAACTCGGTTCCAGAGCACCGTCACCTTTTGGTCTAGTAGGATGTGCAATGGCTCGTTTTGGAACTCTCCCTCGAGTTCCACCTGGATCACATCCCAATTAATCACATGGGTAGGATCATGTACATATTTCTTAAGCAAAGATACATGAAAAACATTATGAGCTCTAGTGCTAGCAGGAAATGCAAGTCTGTATGCAACTGACCCTATTCTTTCAAGCACTTCAAATGGCCCACAATATCTAGGTGATAGCTTGGCACAACTCCCAAGCTTCAAGGATCTCTTCCTTGGTCTCACTCTAAGATAAACAAGATCCCCAACACTGAACTCCCTATGCACTCTATGCTTATCTACATATCTCTTCTGTCTATCTTGGGATGCTTTCAAGTTCTATCCGATATTTGCAACCTCTTGTTCCATTTCCTTAAGCAATTCTAGACCAAGCCCAATTCTATTCACTGGATTATCCCAAGTCACGGGTGTCCTACATCTTCTTCCATATAAAGCCTCATATGGACTAATTCCCAATGATGCTCGCTGCCCGTTATTATATGAAAACTCTATCAAGTGTAAATAATCCTCCCACTTGGATGGCTTGTCCATTACATACATGTGAAGCATGTCTTCAAGCACCTGATTTACTGTCTCTGTTTTTCCATCAGTTTGAGGATGGTAAGTGGTGCTAAAGTTCATATTTGTACCCAAATCTGCAAAAATACCCTTCCAAAATTTTGAAGTAAACTTGGTGTCCATGTTTGAAATTATTGCCTTAGGCAATCCATGCAATCCAAAAATTTCCTTCATGAAAATATTTGCAATGGCATTAGATTTATATGTGGACTTGATCGGTATAAAATGTGATGCCTTTGTTAACTTGTCGACCACAACCATGATGGAATCATGTTGTCTCATAGTCATTGGCAATCCTATAATAAAATCCATGGAAATGACTTCCCATTTTCATTCTAGGATTGGAAAAGGTTGCAACAAACCTGATGGGTGTTGATGTTCAACCTTCACCTGCTGACATTTCATGCACTTAGAAATATACTCAGCAATGTCCTTTTTCATTCTCGGCCAAAAATACTGCTTTCTGGCTGTAGCAATTGTTTTATGATATCCTGGGGGACTAGAATATGGAGCTTGATGAATTTCATCCATAACAATCCTCCTCAAGTCTACCACATTTGGAATATAAATTCTATTCTTATAAGTAAGAAGTTCATCTCCTTCCAATTGATATCCTTCGTACTTCCTTTCAAGATTTTGCTGCTGCAACTTGTCCTTTATCTGCACATACACTTTATCCTCGGCAATATGGTTAATAATCTGGTTGGCAAGTACTAAGAGATGCCACATGCATTTCGTGTACCTTCCTCCTGAGTGCATCAGCCACCTTGTTTTCTTTTCTTTTTATATGTTTGATTTCAAAATAAAATTCACATAAAAATTCCACCCATCTAGCTTTCCTAGCATTTAAATTTGGTTGATCAAACAAGTATTTCAGACCATAATGGTATGTACTTAGCTCAAATTTCATTCCCATTAAGTAATGCCTCCACATATTTAGAGCGTGTACTATGGCTGCAAGTTCTAAAAAATGAGTAGCATAGTTCTTCTCATGCTCCTTCAATTTTCTTGACTCATAGCATACCACGTGGTTTTATTGCATAAGAACTCCTCTAAGTCTTTGACTGCATGCATCGGTACACACCACAAAGTCTTTTTCTGGGTCTGCAATTTTCAAAATTAGTGCACTCATAAGAAGATTCTTCAACCTTTGGAATCTTTCCTCACATCTTGGTGTCCATTTAAACTGTATCCCCTTCTTTTGCAAGGAAGTTATTGAATGTGCGACCTTGGAGAATCCTTCAATGAACCTCCTATAGTACCCAACAAGTCCCATAAAGGATCTCACATATGTCACATTTCTTGGAGTTGGCAAATTCATAATGGCCTCAATCTTCTCAGGGTCCATCGATATTCCTTTGTCTGAGATAATGTGACCCAAATAATGAATTTTATATTTATAAAAGTCACATTTGCTCAACTTTGCAAACAACTTATTATGCTCCCTTAGCAATTGTAATGCTATTCTCAAATGTTCTTCATGCTCTTCTTCATTCTTAGAATAAATAAGAATGGCATCTAGGAAGACAAGAATAAACTTGTCCAGATACTTGTTGAAAACACTATTCATGAGACACATGAATGTAGCTGGTGCATTTGTGAGACCAAATGGTACAACCACAAACTCATAGTTCCCATACCTTGTTCTAAAGGTTGTCTTATGAATATCTTCCTCTTTGATTCTTACCTGATGGTAACCAGAGCTTAAGTCAATTTTTGAAAATACCTTTGCTCCTTTCATCTAATAAAAAAGGTCATCAATTCGAGGTAATGGGTATTTATTCTTCACAGTAACTTTGTTCAACTTCCTATAGTCAATACATAACCTGAGTGTCCCATCTTTCTTTTTCGCAAATAGAACTGGTGCTCCCCATGGGGACACACTCGGCCTGATATGTTTCTTTTCCAACAACTCTTGTAACTGCATTTTCATCTCTAGCAATTCTGGTGTGCTCGTCCTGTAGGGTTTCTTGGACAATGGTGTGGCTCCCGGCACAAGGTTAATTGTAAAATCAATGTCTCTCTTTGGAGGAAGTCCCAGAATCTCATCAAGAAAAACATCCCTGAATTCTTACAATACATGATAGTCCTCCAACTTAGGAGTTTCATTTTTCGTTGCCTCCAAAACATGGGCTACATACAATCGACAAACTTTCCTACAGAACTGCTTCAACTGCATTGTTGAAACCTACCTAACATAAATCACCTTTGGAATTCCTCTTACAACCCTTGGGTTTCCTTCTTCATCCATGCATTCAAATGTCTTGTTGTGGCAGTCAAGTTTAACCTTGTGTGCTTCTAACCAATCCATTCCAATGAAAATATCATAGGAGCCAAGTGGCATAATATTCAGGTTTGCATAAGTGAATAGCCCATCCATCTCTAATGGACATTTCTCTACAATTTCACTAACTTTTCTCTTGGTTCTAGTGGCTAGTTGAACTAACCATGATTCACTATGCTTTAATTTCTTAAAAGAACAAATCTCAACAATTTTAGGAGTGATATAACTGTAAGTAGATCCAGGGTCAACCAAAATAGAAACAGATTGCTTAGCAATCTTACCTTCACCTTCAACCACAGTTGATTGATGATCTTCCTGTAAGCCCTCTAGTGCTGCATAGATTCTAGGGATGGTCCTCGCCAATTGAACCACAGTTTTAGCTCCTTGTATGTTGTGAACTTGAATTACATTCCCATTCTAATGCAGACAGTTCCTAAGCTTATGGTCTCCTCCACATCCCCAACATTGAAGTGGCTCTCTTGGCTCCTTTGGATCTTTTGGCTTGTCTCCCATCATTCTGTATGGCTTAGTCACAGCTTGTGATGGCTGCCTTTGCTGATTTCGGAGGTGAGAGGGTTTGAAACCTTTCTTCCTTTGGTCAAACTTCTCATTCATCTTGTCCTTCCATGCCTTATGGAAATCATGTTTGTTTTTTTTATTATCATAGCAATACTTTTCCTTCCTTATTTCCTCTTCTAGAGTTTGAGGTTCATCAAATTCAATCCTATATTTATATGACCGAGGTATCCCACTTAGAAAACGGTGAATTTTCACCTTATCATCTCGAATATACTTGACATACCTAAACATTTCCAAGAATTTGTTTGCATATTCTTCCATGGTCAACTGTCCCAATTTCAGCCCGAGGATCTCTTTAATCTTATCATCATAGTACGTATCAGAGAGATACTTCTACTTGAAATATTTCTTGAACTGTTTCCACACAATCTTTCTTCATTGATCTTCTTCACTTTCCTAAGGTGCTCCCACCATATATATGCTCTTCCATTTAAGTTGAACATGGCTACCCTTGCCTTCATATTTACAGAGTAGTCTTAGACTTGGAAATACTTTATCATCCCAACAAGCCAAGCTTTAGCTTCTTGACTAGATTTTACCTCACCATCAAATGTAGGAGCCTTTTCCTTCTTGAATTCCCCATATGAATTGTTATTGTAATGTATCTTCCTCTTATTCATGTGAGATGAATAACTTGAACCCCCATTGGATTCTTCAGAGTCAGATGATCCACTAGAAGATATTTCTCAAGTATATGTTCTATCTTTAGAAACTCTTCTTGATCTATTGGACCTCTTGCGAGAATTTCTCCTTGAACTACTCCCACTCCTTTCTGGATTTTTTGTCCAATGCCTAGAGTTTATCTGCCTTTGGATGTCTGTCAAAATCTGTAGCATGGCTGCATTCAACTGATTTTTTTCTTCCTGAGCTTTAATCATCATTTCATTATCTTCTCTGCAACTTTGCAACTCCACCCTTAGGCTCATCATGGTGGATGCAATATCCAGGGGAGTCTCTTGATTTCTTTTCCTATTGGATTATGTTTCAGCATTCTCAACCTGTATGGTTTCCCCCATGGCATCTATATCGGGCTCATAGGGACCATGTGCATCATTCATGGTGTTGATCTTCATGGCCTAACCAAGACCAAATTTTCCAAACTGTACTATGTGGAATGTTGCCTTTGATGTGATCAAGATTCTACAAAATGTGTTCATAAACACAATAGTTAGCTGCGTGACATTGTTAGAAATTCATAAATTACTTACCTACATTTCAGAAAATCCTATATTGTCAACTTGTCAAAACATAGACTTTTATCACAATCAACAACTGTCTGAAGGGGACGATGTGGGTCAAGGGAGCTTTCCCGACATGTATCGACAAAAATCACCAATTTTTTTTTGACATGCATCGACGAAACCCGACAAAATTTTCCGACATGTATCGACGCAACTCACCTTTTTACGTTGATCGGCAAAACTCGCCAAACTTTTCCAACGTATTGGCAAACTCAACAGTTTATTCTGATGTATCAAAAAAACTCACCAGTTTCTTTCGACATATCAGAAAACTTGGAAAATATTTTCGACAGGCATCAACGAACTCGACAAATATTTTTGACATAGAAATTTCAAAACACTTAGAAAAAATTATGTTTCGCAGTGATCTCGACAAATCTTGCTGACATGTATCGGCAAAACTCATTTATTTCTTCTGACATGCATCAACGAACTCATATTAACTTGCCGACGGTTTCGGCGTTTCTGGCTGATTTTCACCGACATGTCTCGCGGCAATCTCGACAAATCTTACGGACATGTATATACTTGGAAAAAATTTGAAATTTTTTTCTTTCTTTCTCTGTTGACCAATGCTCAACAGAGGGTGATATTACCTCTACAACTACTCTACTTAGCCCATTTAATCCCAATCTTGTAACCTGTGGGCTCTGATACCACACTGTCACGTCCCCTCTCATCATGGAGAGGACGCAACGAACGCTACTATCTAAGCGGGCATCTAGCCCCATGAACATAAGCAAATGCATTGAAAGTAAAAAGATATGTAGATGTATAATAAATGAAAATACAACAGAAGCAAATACTTTCATGCATTCATCATAATTCTTAAATCCAATACATTGCAGAGTTAACACAAGAGAGCACTTATCTTGAAAATGAGCTGCCCCAAGCAACTAACTATGTCATTGCAATGTTCCACCCAACCATAGGCCAGTTGTGCTCATCAATCTCTCAACACAACTTCCACCTCCGAGATGAGCATGATTTCCACAAGGAAAAAGAGAACAACGGGCTCACACATAGCCAAATACACACCAAGGTTCAGCCAAGCCAATCCACAATTGGGTTTATCAAGATGCTAAGGTAGTGGAAAGGAAGAATTGTTAAGCTAGTGAGCTCAACCACGGAGCTATGGATACCTCTACAAGATCTATCTAGCTTGGCCTCCACAATACCTACACACCAAACACAAGGAAGTATTCCCTTCACTACTACACAGTACCTCATACCATGTTAGAATAGTAGAGTCAAGCTAAACTAGTTAACATATTTAAGCAACCAACAACATATCATAAAAGATAAGAACAGAAAAAGAAAAGGACAAGAGAACACTGATATATGTGGTTCACCCTAATGGGTTACATCCACGGGAAGGTAGTCTTCTATTATCTCCAGAATGTCTTCTCCAATCTTACAAGAGAACAAAGCACAAATACCCCAAAGAATATAGATGATGTACAACAGTGTCACAATAGTACCACTATTACATCAAGAATACGTGATGTGTAGAGACTCACTTGACTCTATTATATACTAAGAGATGAGGAGGAATTACTCTCACATATTGCATGTGGGATAATATAATTCTCCAAAATAACATCTCTTAATACAATACCATGGACAAATACTCTACACAAGTAAATATAAGACCATATAACTTTGGGTTAAATGTATTACTCCTTTACAGAAGATTGTAGACAACTTCCAACATAATACAAAGACATTATTACCTTCCAAGGAATATAATATATTCTAACACTCCCCCTTAATAATGGTTGGGAGAAGGGCCCACACTAGCACTAAGGAAGTAATGAGTCATTACTGCTCCCCCTTGATGACAACTTCCAGAAGAACCAAAGCTGCAAATAAGAAGAACACTTCTGCTGATGGAATTCGATGATGAATAACCGCTTCTCACTAAATCATGAAAGTGCACACGAATCAGGTTGTACGATGAAAGACCCAACAATAAAATGCCGAGAACATGTGACGGAATCCAATCGCAAGATGCCTAGATCACCACAAGAATCATCACAACCATACATGATAGTTGAAGAACTCTGATATAACATCCACACCAGTATACCGATACCTTCTGATGGCCAACACAATAGAACGTGTGGCTAAGAACACCACAACAATGTATTAAAAAAACCCAAATGGCAAATACACATGCGGATAGCAAACATTCTTCTAATCAAGGTGCAATATAAAAATCTGTAGAATACCTCAAACATCGAAGAAACAAGACCCCAATGGTTTATACATCGAAAATAATATCATACAGATGAACATCATGACTTTAACAGTAGAAGATGGTGCTTCATTATTCCTGGAATAAGGTGAAAGCCTAAACAGAGAACTTATGTGCACAAGAACTTTCAAGATTAAAGAATATAAAGATCATAAAACAAAATTTCTCATACAAAAATGAAAATGCTTATATACCAAAGGTTAGCAAACATCATATAAAGGAATGGCAACATAATATGATCAAATAAAAGATTAACTTGCTCATTAAGGAAAATGAAGTTACTTTTACACATTAAGTGTCAGCCATAACATATAAATAGTGAACCAAATATTTCACTTAAATATATGAAAATTTAGTCATTAAGCAACTAATCTGAAGCATAGGTGCATTTCCTATTAGTATGATGTTAATATGCAAGAGATGAATGCCCTGAAAATGTCAATGCTTCCATATAGGAACGTTAGAGACAAGTAGGAACAAGATAACCTCTGCAATCATAAGAAGTAAATAAAGAAGCATCACCAGTCATATGTTTAGATGCACCAGAATCCATTATCCATTCCACGTTAGAAGAAGAATTATTAGGCAAAACAATAGATGCACATAAAGCTACTTGAGAGTCATGAGAAGTTTTCTTTTTAGCTTTAGCCATTAAACATTTTGCTTTAAAACAATTCTTTTCAGGATGGTTAGTTTTACCACAATGTTTATAAGGATCATATACTTTCTTATGTTTACTATTTCCACTAGAAGCATGAGAAGCATGTCCAAAATTAGTATTAGAAGGATTAGAACCTTTAGCATTATTAAAACTTTTCTTATGATGCTTATTAAGTGCAGTTAGAGCTTTATTGGGTGTGAGTTGTCCTAAAAAAATTAACCTTTCTTGCTCATCGATCAAACCTTTACAAAAATCATCAAAAGTTTGCTTCGTAGTACTTTGAGACAATTTTAGAGCTCTATTCCTAGTTTGGATGAACATATCAAAACAAGATGGCATTTTACGTTCTACAAGAATAATAAGAGCAGTGTCAGTTTTCTTGTAATATTTACCACAACTATTTAATTTCTCATTTAATGTTTTCAATTCAGCAAGATATAACTCAACTCTTTCAAAGTCAGCAGGCTCAAGGTCAAAGATATTCTTTTCAAGATAATATGCAGAAACATCATCAGATTTATCAAATAAAGAGGAAAGAATTTTCCATACCTGAACCGGGCTGTCTTCTGCCTCAATACTTACTTGAAGACTATCTGCAACAGTTTGACCAATGAGCCCCCTTGCTTGATCACTTTTATATTTCCCATATAACCAAATCATCAACAGCATTAGGTGTCTTTTGTTCACCATTAACTAGCCTCCAAAGATTGGTACTCCTGAGAACATCAATCATCTTTCTCTTTCAGGCAAGATAGTTAGAACCAACTAATTCAAGAACAGAAGCTACTTCAGAAGTCATAATGAGTGAAATTTTGTCAAGAAATAAAAAACCCTAATACTAAAAAATGATAGAAAAACAGTGAAGACCTTGAAAACAGTTACACTTTACTGATCTAAATCTGCAAAAGCACAGTGAGAAACACAATAAAGAAAAGAGGAGAAACTTTCACTTACAACCCTGTGAAAAAAAATGTGCCAATAAAAGCTCACTCTTCTGTTCTAGTCATGTGAGTGGATCCAGAATGGTTGTTCAACTTCCAAAAATAGGTTATAATAAAAAATCCGATAAGAAATGACCAAGTTACGGCTCTTTTTTATAACTGTTGTTTTTTGTACTGAAAGGAAGCCCATAAATGCTCTGTTTTATGTTCTAGTAAAGTGGGTGGATCCAGAATGGTTGTTCCAATTCAAAAAACATGTTATAATAAAAAAACATGTAAAAATTAACCAAGTTACGACCCTTTTGTATAACTGTCGTTTTTATTACTGAAAAGAAGCCTAGAAATACTCAGCTTTATGTTCTAGTCGCGTAGGTGGATCCAAAATGGCGTTTCCAATTCCAAAAACAGGTATAATAAAAATTCCGATAAAAACTGACCAAGTTAAGGCCATTTTTTATAACTATCATTTTTATAATCAGAAGAAAGATCTCCTTGAGGAGAGCCCCGAAATCATGTCGATCTGCAAAAAAAACATCAAGAAACCCTTGAAAAAATTATGCAAAAATCTTACACAACAAGTTAGGGTTAGGGTAAAAAAAAATGCAGAAATATGCCCAAATCTGAAGAGAAGCCTAATGGCTACCAGATAGAAAGCAAAACTACAACAAAATGACAATGCCCAAATGATAATCATTATTGATTAAAAGCTATAGAAGGCACTAGATCATAGCAACCCGCTCTTATACCATGTTGGAATAGTAGAGTCAAGCTAAACTAGTTAACATATCTAAGCAACCAACAACATTTTATAAAAGATAAGAACAAGAAAAGAAAATGACAAGAGAACGCCGATATGCGTGGTTCACCCTAATGGATTACATCCATGGGAAGGTAGTCTTCTATTATCTCCAGAATGTCTTCTCCAATTTTACAAGAGAGCAAAGCACAAATACCCCAAAGAATATAGATGATGTACAACAGTGTCACAATAGTACCGCTACTACATCAAGAATACGTGATGTGTAGAGACTCACTTGACTCTATTATATACTAAGAGATGAGGAGGAATTACTCTCACATATTGCATGTGGGATAATATAATTCTCCAAAATAACATCTCTTAATACAATACCATGGACAAATATTCTACACAAGTAAATACAACACCATATAACTATGGGTTAAATGTATTATTCTTTTACATAAGATTGTAGATAACTTCCGACATAATACAAAGACATTATTACCTTCCAAGGAATATAATATATTCCAACATACCATACCTTCCATTCTAGTGTTCTCTCAGGTGTGCATAGAAGATTAGCCAGCCCCTCTTGATCTTTCTGTGAGGTTCCTCTCTTCACTAGGTTTATCAAGCCAATTATGGGCCTCTTCCACTCTCAATTCTTGCTTATAGTTCAGACCAAAAGAAGGATGCACATAACAGCAAAACACAAGTGTTGGGAATGAAAAAAAAAACGTCATGAGAACCAAAAACTAAATGGTAAATGGGGAAATCAACCCTAGGAGAGAAAATTTGATTTCAGAAAACGGTCATGGACATTATAGGAGCAAAAACGACCTCTATAAACCCCCAAATCATGAATCCCTCTTCCCATCCACTATGCAACTCAAAAAGGGGTTTCCAACCATGGAAAGACAATGGCAAAATTGCAGAAAATGTGAAGAAAAAACGTCCATCTAGCTCCAGTTGCGTCACGAAGTGAAACGCATGGGTGAGGAATGGAATGGGGACACATTTCTGGATGTTTTCTTACCCCACAAGCAAAAATACGATTTTCCAAAAATAATGGCTTGCTCCAATACGAAATTGACTACCATACCTCTCCATTCCCAATGCATTAACTACCCCAACCAACTCTTGAAAGAATTAAATGATTGGGTGCATAAGTCAAAATGAGTGGTTGAGAGTTTATGGGTTCTCTCATTGACATTTTCCTTAACACTGTTGGCTCAAGGGTTTGAATAATTTTCCTCCCTATTCCTTGTGAAATCATGCCCCCTTCTCTTATTGCATTTCATAGCTAGTTGTGTGTATATTCTTTAATTGCATATTTACATGATGTCTTAATTTATATATTGCCTAGATAGCACGAGAACCATAGGTCCTCGATTTTAATTGTCAATGGCAGGGCCTTGGCCTTGAGCTTCTCACCATGATTTAATAACGATATTGACATCATTTACAATTTTAATGCAATAGGGTCAAAATCGAGATATTACATTGCAGGATCTCAAACATGGAAGTTCACAGAAGAAAAAGCCAAACTCATCAACAAAATCCTCTCTTTCGTCTACAAAAAAATATATAACTTAATCACTTATGTTGCTCCAATGGATTCCATTATTGAAAATTTGGATTCGAAAGTTTCCTATAAACACATTTCAATAACACATTCAAATTCAATACTGATATAAGAATACATACTAGAGCAATATATCCATATGATCCAACTACATTCGTTGAAGACTTCGTGTAATCGCCAGAGGGATCTACGGGCCAAAATATGCAAGGTAAGGTTCGAAATGATGACGCAACAATAAGTCACTTAACGTACATTTTTCTTCTTTGAATGTGACTTGAACCAAAATGTTGTATTTAAAGTTCAAAAATAGCTTTTCTTTTAAATGGTGGTGAAATAAAAAAAATGAGTGCTTATCGTTCGTCCCATCGTGGCCTCATCAAAGTAGATTTTATGTAACTCAAACATAATGACACTCAATTACATAAGAAAGACATATTGAACACAAATGCTCAGTTTAAGTGCACTAAGAAATTACATAAGACTAATGCTCAATGAATAAATTATTAAGAGCCAACCATGCTCATGTGCAATGAATGAATATAACCAATAAATAGATTACAAAAAAAATGATGAGCTCTGAGTACATCAAATTCCTTCAAGTTCATGGATCTATATTGCCTGTAAATACTGTGATATGTGCTTATAACCCACCGTTTGGTATGTTAAAAGTGAAGATTCCGGTGTAGGCAATAGGTGTGTAGATCTAGTATTCGTCGGATCTCAGGAACTTCAACCAACGTTTTTTCATCTCTAATTTAATAACAAAAACTCCTTAATGTTTACATGAGATCAAGAAAGGAGAGTCACCTTGACTTGAAGTTGTAAGAATTGGACGTAGTTGATTGCTTCTTCCAGCATCGTACTTCTACCAACCTGAGCAAAGAGCATGTGGATTATAAACACAAACAGACTGAAGAATTACAGCACAGATATCGTGATTTTTATAGAGAACCATAGCATTGGAACAAAGATACTGGGGGCATGGGAGTGCCATTTCTAAGTTTCCACATGAAAAATCCCTATAGAGGGTATAATAAGCTAAAATAGACTGTACAAAATCAGTTGAACACAAAGCTAAGCAGCCCCAAGAAAAACCAAATGCTCACCATCTGCTTTCCTGAACAAATTCAAATGACAGAGTTTTCACAAACAGTTGTGCATTGATACATGCTCATACTAAATACCCTATGTGCCCTTGTAACTACATTGAAGTACTCTTCCCGTGGTTGGTCCATGCATGAGTGGTAAAGATCCTCTTGTTCATCTAGGGTTTCATTTTGTTGCAGGTGCATGCATGAGTGGTAAAGATCCTCTTGTTCATCTAGGGTTTCATTTTGTTGCAGGTGCATGCATAAGTGGTAAAGATCCTCTTGTTCATCTAAGGTTTCATTTTGTTGCAAGTGCATGCATGCTACTAGTATAGCTAAACTATTACTATTAGTCACGACTCTATTGCATACAGAGTAGAAGGGGTACTAATGTACTTTCGGAATCAACATGCATGGGTCACAAGTGGCTCAACCATTTAAGTGGGATAGATACAATTGTTAATGAATGGCTTTAAAAGTGACCTGCATCGTGAGCACAAATGCATTGACGTGTTGACAAACTCAAATAATTGAGTTGGCAAATGTCAAATTTCAGCTTGGAGATAAATAGCTCTTAGTGATATTTTCTCATGCTCTCGAAAATTCTATTAAAAAAGTTGTTCTAAGTAAAACCTGTATGCATGGGAAATTCCTATAAATTTCATTTAAATTTATTAGATTTTATTAATAGTTATTATAATATAAACTAAATTTCTCAAAAATTAAATAAGAAATAAAACACCTACTTTTGAAAAATAAGAATATTTTCTAAATACAATTGTATACTATGTAAACAAATATTTTGTATTAAACTAATATTTTTCAAATACAATTGTATACTTTGTAAATGAACAAATATTTTCCAAATACAATTGTATACTATGTAAACAAATACTTTCATATATTTACTTGAATAATCCAAGATTAGAATAAGATATCCATTCAAGTTATTGGACCGAGCATTTCATTTATGCTTGAAAAGGCCCACCGATTCAACAACATTCATATTCAACAGTCGAGGTAAGGAACTAAAGTAGTAGTAGTACATAGACATTTTTCACGAATATTGAGAATACGCCACATGATATCATATAACTTTTTTATATGATTTCCAGCTTTCTACTTGTCGATCAGTCAAAAACTAGGTCTAAGCCATGGAGGAAATCTGCAGCAGTGGTTTTGATATGAGAGACCCTGCTATGGTCCTGGAGTCCAACTGAGCCCGTCTTAGTCTAGTACCAACTAGGCAAAAAAGTGGGAAGTTCCGTTAGTGTTCAAAATCTCGTAGCTTGGTTTCTCACTTCGTGTTTTTTCCTTGTCGATTTTTTCCGATGGGCTTGGACTAGAGCCCTTGCCGCTAGTCTTCTGCAAATAGGCCCGGTTTCTCCCCCATCACATCTACCTCGCTCTTGGTTTCGGGGGATTCACCCCCTTCTAACAAGTTTGAGGGTTGTGTTCTCTTTGGGGATGATGTTTCAAAAGATGGTGACATTTGTAATGTAGATCCTCTGCCCCCTTCTCATGTTGCTCCATCTTTGGTAGTCAAGTTAAATCCTGCGGTCTCCAGAATTCTTCCCAAGTTTGAAAAAGCTCAGAAAGGAAAACCTCTCTACGTCCTTAGCAGGGATGTCACCATGGATTTAGTGTCGACGTTGTCTCTACGGTCACTGGTGGGAAAGATGGAGTTTGTCAAAATCTCAAGGGCGAAGCTTTTGTAATGGATTTGTGATCTCTGGAAACTTTATATTAAGAATATTCCTAGGGTCCTGGCCTTGGCGAATGGCTGGTTTGTCTTCCATTTCCTTTCAAAGGAAGATCGACAGGCAGTAGAGGAACGGTTTTGGGTGAAGGGAAAAGGTTCTCTGGTTTTGTCAAGATGGTCGGTAAACTTTGACCCTAGAACGGTTGTCCTACCAAAATTCCATCTGTGGATGATTTTGTCAGGATTCCCACTCTTTTGCTGGAACCTTAAGGGTTTTTGTGTGGTGGATAACTTGATCAAAAAATTTATCCATATCAAAGACTCCCACCTTCTGGGATCTAAGCATATTGCTCCCCATGTTTTTGGTCGGTCTTCCGCAAGAGCTCGAGATGATTTGGGAAGGAGGTGCATTCCTCCAGAAGCTCGAATATTGGTGGGTTCCTTTCAGGTGTTTCCATTGTCAGGGCATTGGCCATTCAAAAGAAAATTATCACACGGCCCTAGCGAAGGATGTTGGAAGCCCGTTGGCTAATGTTGGACGGGATTCACTTGAAGATGTCAGTTTCCCTTTGCCATCAGATCACGTGACCACTCATTCATTTATTGGCAAGTTCAAAAACTCAGTTCCTCTTCTGCTGAAATTTCTATCTGTTGATGAGATCACCAACCATCTCACTTTTGAGTCTGCCTCGGATGGCACTAAGGTGGAGCAACTTCCTACGATTTTTGTTGTCTCTCCTGCAAAGGTCAAAAATGTTGTTGAGGGTTGCGGTGAGGATGACACTTGCTTGGTCACAAGTGATCAGTCAACCCTTGTCGTTGGTTCTTTGGAGGGGGACTCATTGTTTAATGCTGAGGACTTTCCCCCCTTGGCCAAGGTTTCTCTCGGTCCTCTCCCTTTCCATGTTTTGAGTTCCCCTAGTGTAAAGGATGTCTCCCCTTTCTCACCTTTGGGTCCTTCTGTTTTGAAACCTTTAACGACTTTTGCTCATTATTCATTAGACCCTGATTCGGTCGATATCTCCTCTATTAGAAGACCTTTTGTTACTATCAATAAATCTAAGAAACGGGGAAATGCTCCCCCTAAACCTCTCCCATCTCTGGATTCTACAGAATTTGATGTTGTTCGCTTAAACTCACACCTTTCCTCTCTCTATGACAAAGGACTCCCAAAGGAGGTGGGTTCCTCTCTGTCTGATTCCTCCCAGTCTCTTAGAGATTCAATAGCGCCCCCCCCCTGGTGCCCAAATGATCATTGTGTCCTTTAATGTGCGTGGGTCAGGCAGCGAACCTAGAAGAGCTGCCCTTAAGTGTTTTTTAGATAGGTTTAAGCCGTGTGTTATCCTGCTTCAAGACTATGATGGATGGGGTCTCGGCCTGTGATTACTTTTTGAAAATGAAGCCGACTTGGCGTGTCTCAACTTAGGACTCTTGTGGTTTGTCGGGTGGAACTTTGGTGGCTTGGAACCCCCATGTGGCAAACTTCAAAGATTTTTGTCCAAGGCTGGGATTATGGTGGAAGGCCATATTTTTGGTCTCTCAAAGCTTATCAGAATGCTTAATATATATGCTCCCTATAGCAACATATTGGAATATTGGGAAGGTGTTTTTTATTTTGGAATCATGGACGATAAATCTCTTATTGTTGCGAGAGATTTTGACATCACTTTGTCTCCGGATGAAGTTTGGGGGGCAGGTACGACTGAAGATCCTATTGTCGATTTTTTTAAATCAAAGTTGGAAGAGAAGAATCTGGATGACATTTTTCTGAATGTGATCAGTTCCACTCGGTCAAACAATAGATGTGGTGCGGCGAGATTGGCAAAGTGGTTGGATCGATTCCTCTTGGCTAAGGATCTTTGTGATGCTCTACAGGACTTAGTCCCATGCGCTGGGGTTTTCAGATCATAAGGCAGTCATCCTTCAAATCGATTTTGACAAGAGAAAGGCTTATTACTCGTTCAAATTTAATCCTATTTGGCTTGAGGATAAATTTTTTTGTGACTTGGTTAAGGAAAAATGGTCCTTGTGGTCAGGCCTACACTTCTCTTCAAATTTGTACGAGGTAACTCAAAAATTGAAAAAAATGAAATTTGAAGTCCAATCCTGTGAAAATTTGAAAAAGATTGAAGATCGCCAGTTGTTAGGAGAAATCGAAGCAGAAATTCAGGCTTTTACAGGTGTGGTGGACGAGTTATATTTTTCCTTTGATAGGAAAAAGAGACTCTATGAATTGGAAGCCTCCCGTCGTATTTTATTAAAAAAAAGAGAAGAAACTATGCGATAGAAAAGCAGAGCAATTTGGTTGAAGTCTGGGGACAATAATTCGAGGTTTTTTCACAGATTTGCAAACCAGTGTAGGATTACCAATATTGTGTGGGAAATAAACTATGATGAAGGTGTAGTATGCTCCGAACAATCTTTGATCAGTCGAGAAACCATTGATCATTTTAAGGATCAATTTGAGAAGCATCATGATGTAATTATCTTGGAACAATTTGCGACCCTGCGGAATTTTCCTCGATTTTTCACGGCTAAAGACTGTGTTTCTCTTGAAAAAATGATGACCCTTGACAAGGTGGCACATACGTTGTCTTTTTTCGCGCAGGACAAGAGCCTCGACCCTGGTGGTTGGATCGTCGAATTCTTCAAGCATTTCTTTGATGTCTTTGTTCAGGAGATCACTCTGGCAGTGGAAGAGGTTAGAGACCAAAGAAAAATCAATGAGTCCTTGAACACAACGTTCCTCACTCTTATTCCTAAGAAGGAGATTCTAGATTCCGTCAATGACTTCCGACCAATTTCGTTATGCAACCTTCTATATAAACTTATTTCTAAATTACTTGCTGAAAGGTTGGAACCATTTCTGGGAATGTTTATTTCTACGGAATTCGCTTTTCTTCCTGATAGAAAAATATCTGATGCGGTAGGGGTGGCTCAAAAATGTCTCCACTCAGCCAAAACTTGTAAAAAGACTGCTTTATTTTTAAAGTTGGACCTTGTGAAGGCCTACGATCAGGTGGATAGGTCTTATATCAGATTGATTTTGGTGCAGATCGGTCTCTCTCCCAATCTGGTTGAATGGATTATGAATGTTGTCACTTATGTTCAGTATGCGGTGTTGGTTAATGGGGAGCCTATTGATTTCTTCAGGGGTTTTAGAGGTTTAAGGCATGGCTTCCCTCTATCGCCCTACTTGTTCATTCTAGCAATAGAAGGACTTAGCCTCCTTATCAATTAAGCAAGATCACAAAGGTCTTTTTCAGGGTTTAAGGTGGCCAGGGGTTTGTTTGTCACTCATATTCTTTTTGTTGACGATGTGCTCATTATTGGTGGTGGCTTGGTGGAAGAATGGACTTTTCTTCAGTCTTTATTACTATGCTTCTTTAAAGCTTTTGGTCTTGAGGTAAGTGCAAAAAAATATTTTCTCCTCTACTCTTGTTTAGATGCGGAGCTAAAAGATTCTTTATTAAATCTATTTCCTTATAAGACGGGTTCTATTGAGGAAGGATTCAAATATATGTGCTTCATCATCAAGCCAAATGGCTATTTCCCAAAGGATTGGGAATGGATTTTGAAGTGTGTTTCCAGGAAGATCAATTGTTGGGCTTTCCGTTACTTGTCCTTGGGAGGCAAGATAGTTTTGATTGAATCGGTTTTACAAGGGATCCATGTTTACTGGATGACTTTATTTTCTTTTCCAGCCACGATTATGTCTAGACTGAGATCAAAATTTTTCCATTTCTTATGGTCGAGCTCTTCGAAGTCCGGAAAATTTCACCTGGTGGCTTGGGATAAATTATCAATCCCCCGTTATATGGGTGGACGGGGTTTCAAGAATTTAAGTCATTTCAATGTTTCCCTGTGCGCAAAATCTTTGTGGATATGTTTGTTTGGAAAAGGAATGTGGGGCATTTTGATAAAGTCAAAATATCTTAAAGGGTTGGACTCAATTTTTTGGATCAAAGAAGGAGCAAGTGTAAAATCAGGAGCTTCAATAATATGGAAAAGTTTAGCAATAACTTTTCCATTCTTAACAAATGATTTCAGTTGGCAAGGAGGACGATGCATCCAAATTCAGCTGATTATCGATCCTATATGCGGGCAGGAGGATAGCTCTATTATTTCTCATAAACTGGTTTCTGAATTGCACCGCAAGAATGTTTATGTTTTGAAGCACATTTAGAGAAGTTTTGGTGCAAATTTCTGGGCCGACTCCTCGGTGTTGGAACTGTCTAGTAATCTTGCCAAAGAATGGGAGCGTTATATCTTGTCTATGTACCATGGAAATATCACTCTCTCAGAATCTGCAGACAAGTTGGTTTGGGCCTACAATTCTAGAGACGAAAAAGTGACAACCAAGCTCGCCCATCGTTCCATTATCTCTTTGCAAGCGTCAGATGTTTCCGAATGGTGGACGAGTTGGTTGTGGAAAGAAGGATTGTCGTTAAAATTAAAGCTTTTTATGTGGCTAGTTTTAAATGATAAAATTCTGACCTGGGAATCGTTGCAGAAAAGGGGTTACAAGGGGCCAGGAAGATGCTCACTTTGTCTTGCGAATTTTGATGGGACTCACAATCTGTTTGGTGATTGCGCATATTTTGATGAACTGTGGCTTCTGATTATGAACTATATGAAAATCGCTCATAGGTGGCAGAAGGCATCTGTGAGGGTTAATCTCCAGGCTTAGAAACAGAAGAAAGTTGGATATGATTACCTTCCCTTTTTTGTATTTTAGGAGGTCTAGAAGGCCAGGAACGTCTCCCTTTTTACTAATTCATTTCAAAGAGTTTAGGTTACCTATGTCAAGGCTCTTTCCTCTATTTCAGAGTAGCATAGAGAGAAACCATTAAAAAGGAAAAGAGACCTCTCTTCCCCTCCCTTTGATTTACTTTGATGGTGTCGCAGTAAGTGGAGTATGTGGTGCAGATTTTGTCTTAAAGTTGGCTATGGGAAAGGAGATAAAAGGTTGGCTTAAAGCTGGAAGGGCTCTAATACCCGCGCAAAAATTATTGGTTTATGGAGTGGTCTCTTTGTTGCAAAATTGTGGGGTTTGAAGGACCTCCTTGTCGTCGGTGACTCTCAAGTGATAATCAATTGAACGCTGGAAAAAACTCAAGTTTTATCTCTGGAAATATCCCACTGGCTGAACGACTCCAGAAGACTGATGAGCAAATTCAATAGCTGTTCATTCTACCATATCTATCGTGAGCTGAACTCAGAAGCGGACGCTCTCTCTAAAACTTCACTGGATGAGTTAGATGGCAGAATTCACCTTTCTTTCTTCTCGGATGGCTTCTGTCAGCGCAAGGATACAATGATCTTCTCTACATAGTCTATTCTAGATCACTGTTTGTGTAATGACCGGGAGTTAGTAACTTTCTCTGTTTTATCCATTAATTTTTCCCTCGGATGGGCGATTAACCGTCTTTCTGTGTCTAAAGGTAGAGTTGTTTTATTTCGACACTCTGGAGCTTAATTTCTTATGTCTGGAAATTGTATGTAGAGATGTATGTATCGACGACATTATTGGTTTATGTGGGTCAGAGTTACCATTTTTCCTGTTTTTATGTCGTTGCATGTAATCGGCGGATCAATTTCTACTAATACTACTTTTATTAATAAAAATTTGTGTTTTCACCTCTGAAAAAAAACAAAAAAACACAAATAAAGTATATAACGTTCCCTTTAATTTTTAGATGCTTCTAGTAGTTATAAATTCGAGTTCCTCTTCTTTTTCTTCTGGTATTAGTGCTCATTATTGTCATTTTATGTTTGCCTGTGATGGATCTGGATTTATCAGTCATCATGTTGGTATGTAAATGATGTGTTTTGATTCATATGAATAACAAAGACTGGTATTTTTTTCTCTGAAAAAAAGTTGTGTTTCTTTATGGATGAGCATTTCAAACTCGCATCGTGGTTGACGAACCTCTTCGTCAATCTCATACTCCAAACTATTATATTTATTTATCATAGTCTAAACTAGTATATAACCTTAACATTCATACTACTAAAGTTAAAATATATTTATCATACTCCAAACTATTGTGTAACCTTAACATTCCCTATACAATATTTTCAATTAGCATTATAATACAATGAGTAATATCTAATCAAAATTATAAAAAAATGGATTATAATCAACATAGATCCATTTTAAACCTATATCTACATAGCATCGAGACGGATCCAATTTCTTTAGGTGTAATTTTTTTTATCTTAAATTTTACACATCCGAAGAAATTACTCCTCAAAAATTTTGATCCCTTTGGTGTTTGGTAAATCTGGATTTAACATAGATATTTTAATTACTTTTCATTTGGTTTTAATATTGAGTTTTTATTATTTAATTTGATTATTATTTGATAAATTAGGTAGACATGGTTTTCTTTATATTCTCTTTTTGTTTTGTTTTTTAGACAATATGTTGGTGTAGTGTTACCTATGTTTGGGTCAACATCTCCCCCATACTGGACTGTAAAGCACCTCGCTACTCTCGGTGTCAAAAATGAGGTTTCCTTGTCGATTTCATCAAAGATATGGTAATGAAACCTTCTTTCCTTCCAGGATATGGATATGGTAACCATAGAAGGATAAGGACTTATTAGAATGTATTAAAATACTAACAAATCAATATTCAAAATGGTTACAAGTAGATATAGATTATTTTGTAAGTGAACAAAATTAGCAATAGATATATTAGCCACCAACCATATGAAAGAGGTGTATCATATAGTGACATAACAATGTTCAAATGTTGAAAAAAAACATGTGAAAGAGATGGGTTGTATAATGACATATAAAAAAAGAATAAACATGACAAAAAACAAATTTGTTAAATTGTGATTAAGCAATATTAATAATTGAATGAAACAAACAAATATATAAACAAAAATATTTATATATTTTTTCATATAAACAAATTTTTTTATTAATTTGTGTATTTATATAAGTAATTTTTTTATTAATCAAAATAATTCTTATAATTATAATAAAATAGCTACAACTTATTAATCTAAATATAATAAAATTTACAAATAAATAATTTAAAATAAATCTTTTAAAACATTGAAATACAAATGTATAAATAGAAAAGAACACAATCTTAGGATTACATAATTAGTACTTAACCAACATAATTATATTTATTTATTTAAATCTCAAACTAGATTTAAAAACTAATCTTTGAAGTGTAAAATAGCATTTACTATTTTAGATAAAAATATTTAACTAAACATAGGAGCTATAAAGTAATAAGTACTTTGATTTTTTAGAATGTGTTGTAATTTGCATTACTAAACAAATAGTTAAGGATAAGAAACCAGATGCACCAGTTACTAGACAAATAAATAAGGACATGGAACCCCACATGTGCCCCACATGCACCATTAACACTTCTAGGTACAAAATCATATCCATGCCTACCCATTTAACAGAAGGATCTAAGCCAACGTAAATAGTAGCTTAAGCAATCGAATCAAAGCCATGAATAGGAGTGTAATAAAACTAGTAGCATAGAATGCTATTAGTGTAACTTAAAATGCATACCTTCAAGTTGCATTGTAGTCCATAATTCCCAATCCATAATATGTGTAAGTATCAACATCAAAACAAGTGGTTCCTAGAGATAAGTAAGCAAGTAGCAAAGACACTCATACTTTACTTCTCTAAGTTCCAAAGCTAGTCAATGACCTAGTTGTTATTCTACTTGTGGCATATATATATTTATAAGTTCATTTTATCTCTTTTAAACCATAACAACTAACCCAAAATTCCAACCATTTCAAGTACCATTGCTAGCATTTGATTCATTATATATTCCAGGTTGAGTGCAATCATAACCCTTTCAATATCCATATTGAGATCGACTTGGGGTTGAAGCAAAAAAACATAAATTCTATTGGTTGGTACTTATCCCAGTAGTGCTAATGGATCTAATACCACAACTATTTATTTTGACTTTATCAACCAAGAAATAAGTCACTATATAGACACTAAATTATGATCTACTCATTCACAAAAGTCGAAGAAAATTGGTGTTCATAACATAGTCTTTCTGTTTGGATAAATTCTTTTGAAAGGATAAACTATTCTTCCTTTTATTCTTTGTATTTAGTTCTTTCAGTGTGAAAGTATTTTCATTTCCTATTGGAGGTGGTGAAAATCAGTTTTTTATTTGCAATTAAAAGGTAGTTTAATGCAATTTGAGTTCTCTGTGCACAAGTCCACGATATAAGTCAAAAGTTGAATATCTTAATAATTAGTCATACTTTGTTTCTAAAAGTTTTAATTATTGTTTAAGTTGTTTATTTTAATTTTTTTATTATTATTCAAAATAATAAGTAAGCGTTGAGATACTAAGGTTATATATATATATTACTTGCTTTTTGTTAGGAAGCATATGACTTTAGATGTTAGAAATAGAAATCAAAGTACCATCATCAGAGTCTTTGTCTACCTTTCTCAGTGGTAGTCCTTGGGTAGTGTGGTTGCTTCATGGCAACAAGCCAAACCAATTGGTATTGTGGTTATAAAATAAAATCTTTAAAAAAAAAGAGTTGTAAAATTGTTGTTATAACTTGAAACCATGAAATATCAGCCCAAAGTAAGTGTTTCATCTAGATGACCTTTCCTTGGAATTACTAACAACTAGTTTAAAAAATATAATGATGAAAAGAAGATCGTAAACATGTAATAGCATGATAAACAACATGTGATAAGTGTCACTTATATATAGTTAAAGTTATTTCCAATGTTACAAATGCGATAACTAGAGAACATATCATATGGAAAGAAGATTTAAGTGTCATCTTAACACTTTTATGCTTCTTCTGACAAGAACTGATGTAACTTTGATTCATATGAATAACAAGTTACTTTTTTTTTCGTTTTGAACAAAAATCATATGGAAAGAAGTGTGTGTTCAATATGCTATAGTCTAATAACATGTTGTTCAACAACTATCATCGAAATGTGCCAACCTCGATAAATGCTTAATAGTTTATACATGTGGAGGAAGGTGAGAACTGTTTTTCACATTGTTCGTGTTCTTGATCCATGATGTTAGAAAAAATGAAGACATGGCTCTCATGGAACACAAACCATGAGAGGAGAGGGATCTCTCCTTTATGTATTGATTGATGGAACTAGAGTGATCCATCTGTTGAAGCTATACCATTGCAATGGATCGAATGGGAAGCTATGGAAAAGGGATGACCACCTAGTTTACAAGTCATCCAGTGGGAGGAAGGGGAGAGCTACAACACCTACCAAGGAAGATTTACCTAACAACTATGATTTAGTAAGCTTGAAAAGAGGTTGATTCTTCTTTTTCTATGAGTCATGGCTAGGTTGGATCCATGCTTTTGGTGTTATCTGGCACTAATCATTCAAATTGATCCATGATCCATCAACTCATATTATTGACTACACAACAATCACAAGTTTAAGTGCTACTAGAGTAGGAAGACATCAAAGCTCCATAAAAGACTCATATTGGAACCTTAATATGTGTTGTGACAAGACTCTGATAAGGTGTTATAGTGTTGAGGTATTAAGAAGGTCTATATGCATAAGTAATAGAAACAATGACCTAGAAGATAACTAAGATGGATATGGGTCCATATTTGCTCGAATACACCCCACTTGGTGCCCCTACTACCCCTGCTCTCTATTGTCATTGATTTCATATTCTTTTAATGCCCAAGACCATCATAAGTGCATTGTACTAATAATTTGAAAGTGTTATTCCTATGTTAGTTTTAGGGTTAATCTCAAATTATATAGAGAGAGATACTTATTGTTATTAAGCAAAAAATATTTAAATTGATCGAAGGAATGACAAGGGGCCAATGGCCACTATAATAAAGAGGTCACAGTGGGCATACATTCAAGGGGAAAAACTCAAAATCCACTATATAACAAAGATTCATTTTGGTTATCATAAGGAATGTTGCAACCATTACCTATTCTAGTTATACCATGCGAAATTGTGAGCATGGACTTTATGACACAATTGCCTTTAATGAATGGAATATTAAGCATCATGGTGATGACTTACAAGTTCCTAAAGTATGTCATTGTTGTTGCATGCAAGACACCATGCAAGGCTAAGAATGGAACATGTTACTTCTTCAAACATGTGGCGAAGTACTTGGAAGTTCTATTGAGCATTATCTCAGATAGGGATGCTTGGTTCACATGAAATTTTGGAATGAAATAAATAAACTAGTTGTTTCCTTCTTCATTTTCAGTTCATCCTTAAACCTTGGTTCATATATCAACAAATTTTCTCAAGATATAATAGTACTCCACCATCTTCAACCACTTCTTAAATAGTGCACATAGAAAATTATCAACAATTTCAACGAGAATCAAGCCAAAGAACCACTTTAAGCCTAAAGTGCATGCATGTTGGCAAGGCTCCAACCAACCCACCCTAACGATATCTACAAGAAACAAAGTGCTTATTGCCAATATTAAATCCTTGCAACCAAGAGAGAGAGAAAACCGACAACAACCTAATGCTTTATGATTCAGGCATCAGTTTTCAATAGACAAAATACAACTTGTTTATTATCTCGGTCTTACCCATGGTGATCATTCCATGCATGCTTTCAAGTGCATTTCATTAACATCTGATAAAAGAGGAGAAGTCAAGAGGGAAGATGCTAAATGGATTGATTCACTGGTGAGGTATGCAATTTCTTTTCCATAAGAGGCAATTAAATAAGAATGCTCAAGCTTTTGAGCTTGCCTTACCTACCATTTAGCTCTTAGATGGATTTGAGATGTTTTTTATTATTATAATTATTATGGTTGACAATTTCTATATTTGAAGTGGATATGCATATAATATTGAGTATGAAGTATGTTCTTCATGCTTTAAAGAACTATCAATGTGCTTTCATCTATGTTTTCTATCGAGAGTTTTAATAGATGGTAACCTCTTAGTGAAGGCGATCTCACCATAACTCTTATAGGCAAGGCCTCCCATTTATCACAATCTAACAAGACACATATAGTAATTGCATTAGCTCTATATGCATAACTAGCTATTTCAACAAATAGGTGAATTGTAGTGTAAAGTAGGGGTTGACTAACCTTATGCACGAATTTATGCAACTAATTAGATAGGAACAATTTTAGGAAATTTCATAATAACACATTAAATCATATCGTCATTGGATTTGTTTTCCAATGTGAGAAAGGGGAGAACATTGTACTTTTTCATTTAGTAAAAGTTGTAATGTTATTGAATGTGGTAGAAGGATTCATTAGCAAGCGATAAAAGGATAAATGTCTAGTCTTACTTGAAAGGTATGCGTATATTTTTTATTTCTTACTTGATAAACAAAAACCTCATTAATCAAAGTCGTGTTTAGGTGCACGTTGGGAACAACAGTCGACTGAATGAGTCGAGTTCTGTTATGGTGGAAGCATATAAGAAGAAACAAAAAAGTAGGAAACACACCAAGTAAACAAGAAATTTACACAGACAATATGCAAGAATTTGAACCAATTTATTACTTCTTCTCCATGAAAGATGGAGGAATCAAATGATGATAAAAAAGATGTCTATATTACATAATGTACATGCTTATATAGAGGATGTTGAGATGTTTGGGTGACTACCCGCTACATTCAGTTACAAGAAGTTATAACGGTCAGAAGTTCAACCGGCGTAGCAAACTTGTCGGCTGGCAAGGCGAACCTGCCGACCACTGGTTGGATCACTCATAGTTACCTTGTTTTTTTATGCCAAGGGAGACATATCAAATCTGATACAACTATAAATCAATATTTGACTAAAATTTTCTTGAACAACTTGAATGCATACTTTCAACATATAGCTAAAGAAAAGAGTTAAGGAGCTAGTAGCAATTGACATAGTTTCGATTAAAGAGCATGAATCAAGAGAGAAGTAACATCACCAATTTCCATAACTACAATTCCATTTCTAATAGTAGATGCCCCGGCCATGGATACATCAGTAGTAGATGTTCCCTTCTACCATATGTAGATAAAGATTTTGGTATAGTCTTTGATAATATAAAAGATGGTTCTTGTGATTTTAGCAAGTGATGGAACATGTCAATGGAACATGCTTATAAATAACTAGTACAGTTGACTAGATAACTTCTACAAGTGGATTGCAAGAGAAGTTACTAGTCTATTCATAGTAAATCCAACATCTTAGATGAATATTATGATTTTCCACTTCTGCAATGACCTTGTAATCCCAAACCTTATATGACATCAACAATCAAAATTATATTAATGTTACAAAACTAACATCAAACTAATGCTAAAGTTCTAGATAACATTAGTTAATATTCTAAGATTTGTAATAAAATGACACAAACAATCAAAGATTTAAAATGAAGAAATGCACTATTAACATTAATTAGTTTCAAATAAGGCGAACCAATATATGTAATTTATCAAGAAAAATAATCTTGCAAAATTATAATTAAAAGTGAAACTATAAAATCAATAAAATAAAATAAAATTGCATAAATTCATATAATTTCAAAACCTAAAAAATTATATAATTTATAAAAAAATGTTCTATAAAATTTAAAATTAAAACTTAAACTATATAGTTAATAAAACAATAAAATTACGTTAAATCATTGAATTTTTACAACCTAAAAAATTAAATAAAATGGATTAAATATCATTTTTACTTTCTAGATAACAAACACAATAGAAAAACCCGGATGCGGGTGGTCTACAGGATATCCAAGTGGCGGCCAATGAGATGGAGTTTCAGATCACGGAGGCAAGCCACGTATTGGAGGCTCATGTGATGGAGGTTGAGGTGACAGGTGGCCAGCCAGATCTTGTCCGCCCGCATGCATAATACAGATGTGTGCGTTGCAAGGATGGAGGGGAGGTTTAAAATCCGTAAGGAAGATACAGAGGGGCATGGCCAACAATCTTTCAGGGGGATTTCGCTTCATGTGATGGATTTGGAGGAGATTGAGAAGGAGATTCAAGACCTAAGCATATCCTCAAGCAATCCACCCACTGTGGCAATGCGTACTTGGATTTGCATTGCAGGTCTATCCTGCTGGTTGCCGAGCTATTACTTAAGCCAGGAGCTGAGGGAGAGCATCGCACTTGAGATTGTGCAGAGCATTTGGGAGAAGCACTTCTGTGCAAGTTTGAACAAAGCCAGGGTAAGAACGCTCCTGCAAGTCAAGGTGAGGAAGCGTAGGTGAAGGAGAAGGAGGAGACTACCGCGCAAGCAAGTTCGCTGCTCCAAGAGTTTACCACACAAGCAAAGTCGCTACTCCAGAAAGTTGGGTTTACAATTAAGCATGGCCGCTACCGAAGGTGGCAATGAGGAGGAAGAGTGGGAAAGGCTCTTCAACGAAGAGACGTCGGAGCATATCCAACGCTCCATTACGGCGATGGAGAACAAAATATATGGGGAATTTAGACTGAAGCTGGGAAAAGAAGAGGTGATGTCAAATTACTGGAGAATCAAGTTTATTCTCTCTCGCTCCATGAATGAGAGAGAAAGTTATGCGGAGCTGATACACATCAATGTGGGCACCTTTAAAGAGGACCTTGAGAGCAACCTCGTCCACATGCACAGCTTACTGAGGCTATCTGAGCCCCCCTTCCAGCGTGGTCAAAGAAATGTCAATGAAGACGCTGCAGAAGCTAGCCAAGCGGACGCCAGCCAGGGGGTTGTGGGTGCCATCAACAATGCCGCGAAGGAGGCTGAATCTTCCCGCAAGCGCTAGCTTTCCTCTCATCTTGTTCACTATTATGTTCTGGTTATGCTTTTTACCTACTCTACGTTTTTGGATTGTAAGCATGATCGAGTGCTCAAACTAAAAGGCTGGGCTCCTCTCATGCTCTTGCGCCATTCTTTATGGGCCATTTTGTTCACTTTCATCTTTTGGTTGCAGGACCATTGCCTGGCCCCATGTTTTAGCGGTCAGGAATATGTAAATATATTTTCTCAGCTTCAACAGTAATAGAAAAGGTTCCATCTTACTTTTAAAAAACACACAGAGAATAGAAAAAAAATGAGAATATTTTTCTGTAAAAATATATTGATTAATAATAAAAAATTACTTTTTAATTTATTAAGTAAAAAAAACATTAAATAATAATAAAATCTTATTTATATTTTATTAAATAAAAATTTACAAAACATTTTTTTAAAGCCAATTAATTTTTTTTTAAATTAAACTTTTTGTAGAATACTTTGGAAAACTTAATATTTATTCCATGTGTGAAAAATAAAAGGTACAGAATCTTATTATTATGCTCAATACTTCTTCGAGGTGTGAACGGAAAAAAATAAAGAATCTTATGATTATTACAATGCAACATAGAGTATTTTTTTTCATATCTTTTATGACGCTTGGTAGAATATATCTTTTTCGTATCTTTTATCACGGTTGGTAGAGTGTATTTTCTTGACCTTATCATTCTAATACATCTTAATGAAAATTTGAAATGAATCTTTATCCAAAAACACTCAATTTTTTGTTGATGTGAACACGAGAGGTAAATAATTTTATAGATTTTTAGAAAGAAAAAAATATAAATATATGTATATATCATTTTTTTTCTTTTATCTCAAATAATTTTATTTTTTCTTAACCAATTATACAAGTATGTTTAGAATTTCATTTTTACTTTAGGTTTAGAATTTCATTTTTACTTATTTTTTTGGTTGATGTGAAAACCAAGGTTAATAATTTTATTAATTTAAAAATATATATATAAATATATTTATATACTATTCTTTTTTTTTATCTAAAATAATTTTATTTGTTCTTTACCAATTAGACAAGTATGTTTAGAATCTCATTTTTACTTTAGGCTTAGAATCTCATTTTTACTTTATGGAATAAGAATAATAAGGAAAAACAAGGAAGTTAGGTGTGGGGTGCTCTTTGATCTTATAGAAAATAAATAGGCTACTGTGCTTAGGGGCATGCGAAAACAACCAATAACCAATAAAAAGTTTTCATTTTAATGCAATAAATAAAGATTGCTAAGTAATTGAAAATAATATTCCTTCTTATTTTTGGAGTCTCAACTATCATTATTAGACACATGGTATCACAATGTCTTTCCCCGCGATGAATTATATCATGTGCTTAGAGGTCTAAACACCAAGGTTAATCACATGGCCAACGTTGCATGTAATTATCAACATGGCGAGTAAGAAAAAGGGGAGAGAAGGGTGTTCACTCCCCTACACTATTCTCATTCAAATGATTGCATTAACTTCATTGATATGCAGAAGGGAGAAGTTCATTTGGCCTTAACCATGCCTTGTTATACCCCCTCTCACACATACCCGAGTTTATTACCGTATGTTGGGATTACCACAAGCCATGTCATATGGAATGCTCTTATTTGTTGTTTTGATAATTGGGACTTGGACTAATGGAGCTTCAAATGGAACTATAATGAGAACATAGAAGGATTCATGCATGGTCACCTTCTCACCTAGCTCGACCTATAAACAAAAAATCACCGAGGATAAGAGGGAAAAAGTTAGTTTCGACAATTTGAGTGTCTCTGGAGTTTTTTTGCATGTTTTAAACAATCCTTTAGAGGATTCTCTAAATGGTTTCCATTCCCTTGGGTTGAGGAACGTCGTTGTAGTTCTAAGAGGCTTTGCTTTGAAATATTATTTTGAGAACCTCCTCACCTATGAAGACAAACTTCTTGGCTCAAGAACATCTTCAACATAACTATTGAAGCCATATAGGATGAATGTTACAATAAATTGAATGCATATATTCTTAGTGTGGTGGTTGAGGCTTGTAGTTTTAGACATCCATCCTGCATGTGGTGGGATTCCTTTGGGCTTAAATATAGTACATTGGAAGCATTTTCTAAGGCCCTTCAAAAAATCTGTGCATGGTCTTCCACCTAGTGTATTTTCTATCAAATCCATTGGAGGGATAAGAGTATTTTCTATTGGTTCATGGAGTCGAGGTTTTTAGTTAATTCTCCTTTGTTGGGTCCTTGTTCCTGTAGGAAGTGGGATCCCATGAATTGTTTTGAGCACACCAACATTTCAATTACAGAGTGGAACAAAATGGGACACACTAATCATTGTGTCCACTTTGAGATACAATGAGTTGCCAAACACTATAACAAAGGAAATTATGAGTGCGAGGATGCAATGGCAAAGTGTTAAGGAAATGGAAAGCGTGACATAAGGAATGGGAGGCAAAAAATACTAGGGAAAATAAGCTAACATGAACGTAGCAAATTATGATGAAAGCACAAATCAAAAGGAAAACAAGAAAAATATTAATCTTTAAGGGGTTGACAGTGAAAGCCAAAAGGAAAATCTTGAGGAGAAGGAAACCAAGGTCAGGGAATTACGAGAAAGAGGCTTTTAGTTTGAATTAGAACAAATGCCCGATTTTGAAGAGCTTAGAAGTTCTCATGAAGCATCAATAGGCTCCCTAGGCATTCTTGTAACGAAAGAAGAACCATGAAGCCAAGAAGTAGTAAGACAATTCCAACTAGGCCTTACTAGCAGGACTTGGATTACCCAACCCCTTTGGAGAAATTTAAAATTTTATGATTTTTATATGTTATGTAAAAAAAATGCTTTTAAAAGGATAGTTTGTTCAACTATATACTAGCCATAATTTCACTTCTATGAAAACCATAGTGTTGCATAGAAAGAACAAGGTAAGTTGTTGCCATGGGGTACTTTTTTGTACAAGCTACTGATATTTCCTATTTTGTATCAAATGACTCAACAGTTAGGTCGCAACCCTTCTATTTTTAAATACAAATCTCTATTTGTTAAAATAATAATACTAAGAAGAAGAAGGAGGAGGAAGAGCATGATGGCCTATCATCAATAATATTTATATTTTATTATAGAATTATAAAATTATAAAATATTTCATTTTTTTAATTACAGCTAGTTATATTTTTTTTAAATTTTATTAGAGATTTAATAATATAATAATCCTTATAAGTTTTAAATAAAATTATTTAAAATTATAAAAAAAATCAACAAATTCATAAGGTGTAAACCATACCACATTTTCTTATTTCAAAACTTAAAATATTGTCTTATAAATTAGTTTTATAAAATATAACCCAATATAACATAGATACATTAAATTCATGCTTTAAAGTTCTAATAGAGTAGATTACACACATATTGAGCTAGAGCCTTGCAAAGAACGTCGAGGTGTTCATGATAATTAAGAGCAATGGGAAGTATGCCTTGTGGAGGGAGGTTAAAAATGCCAGAAATCCAAACCAACTAGTCTTGGAAACGAGTCTTGGATGGTGGAGAGAAGCCTCCAACTTCCAAATATTTCAATGTGAAGGGAGGTTTAAAATGCTAGAAATCCAAACCAGCTAGTCTTGGATGGTTGAGAGAAGCCTCCAACTTCCAAACATGTCATTCAAAGGATGGTCATGGTGGAGTGAGACTCCTACTCCCAAATCATATGTTCCTATTTTTTTTCTTCCCTACTTAATATTTGATTCTTTGACCCCAAACTTAAACTAGGGCTTTCATTTATTTACCAAAATGGGTCAACTCTGCATGAACACCTATAATTTCCTCTATGCATCTCCACACACCCTAAACCTCCCCCATCATGATGCAACAACAACAACAACATTGCTCCATGGTAGGGTTTAACTAGAGTGAAACAAACAATATCACTAGATCCAATCCACCTGTAAAACCCCGAGCTTGCAGAAATAGGGAGAAGAAAGAAGAAATGAGAGAACCAAGGCTTACAATTTAAAATATACAAGTGTCCATTACAACTTAGGGTGCAAGAAGTGAGTGATAGTAATGTGGGCGTTAAGTGCTAGAGTTCCAACATCGTCGAATCTCAGGTAAGATTGGTACAATGCATTGAATCTTCCATAATGCCAATAATTATAAAAGGAAGGGAAATTATAGAAAGGGGTTTAATCTCTCTCCTTTGGATGACCACTTATATTCAAGTGTGCTTTTTTATTGTTTATATAATTTGAGGTTGAGATAGATTTAAGCTAATTTATTTATTTATTTAAATTGATTATGTTTACCTTTTCAAATTAAATTTGAATAGAACGAATATTTTATTTTTCAAATTATACTATTTATTTATTTTAACTATTATGCTCTCACATATCTAAAATGAAACATACCATAATAAAATAAAATAAACCTTATGCTAATATCAATATATATTAATTACATATCAGGGGAGGCAGGTACAGGGGGGATTATATTTGATCCCAGAGGAAACATAGTAAACTCTTATGCTTGGGGACTCATAACACAAACCAACAATGAAGTGGAATGACTCTCACTTCTCCTCGGATTGGAACTAGCAGGTAAGGTTGATATTTCAAAGCTTTTGGTTTTTGGTGACTCAAGGCAAGTTATCCAAAAGATGAGATCAGGGTATAAAAATAGCTCTGCAAGCTGCAAAAGAATCTATGACCAAATCAACCAACTAAACCTTATTCTTCAAGTCGTCTTCTATCATATCCTTAGGGAGAACAAGGGTCCAGCCGACAAGCTTGCCAATCATGGCGTTAGAAGTTTGCAAGGAATGGTAGAGTTTAAAAACCAAATAAAGTCTCATAAACATGTCACATAGACATAATCCAATGTATAATTGGCATAAGCCAAGGTTGGAAACCTTAGGAGATGAGCCCCTCTATGGCCACCTACCCAAGGCAATGATCTGCCACCCTTCATGACGTATGGTATACTCTTCACGAGCCCACATTTACTCTTGAGTTTATTTCGGTAGCCCTCTGAGGTCTCGAGTAGACATCTTGCATGCATGATGGGTGAGTTAACGTGTGAAGGCCCCTCCCACTCCCGTCCATTGTTTGTAGGTATGGAGGGAGACGACTCTTAGCATACCAACGAGAATCATGACAAAGATAGTTTGACATCTTGCATGCATGATGGGCGAGTTAACGTGTGAAGGCCCCTCCCACACCCGTCCATTGTTTGTAGGTATGGAGGGAGATGACTCTTAGCATACCAACAAGAATCATGACGAAGATAGTTTGCGGCAACTGCAATTTCTGTTAGCAGGCTTTTCGTGTGTGACAGAAGACGACCCTAAGTGTTTAATGGTGAACAAGGGAGGAAACCCTGAAATAACTAGTCTCAAGTCCAGTTTGGAGGATATCAAATTACATTTGCACAAGGTTTATGAGATGGTGGGCATTGACGTCCAAGAAAACAGAGAAGTTGTCTCGGATATCAGATACATAGCCAACCAAATCGGTTTCCACAACTCCAGGATAAACGATAATGAGCGTGACCTCAAGAAGTTAATGGGTACTGTTGATATCATCAAAGAGGAAGTCATGAAAATGTCAAGAATGTCCTAGTGCAACCACTACCAGAAATATATGGAACAAGGTGCTCATCCAATGGAGGAAACTTCGGTGACCCAACCTGCCTTTGAGCATAAAGGCAAGAAAATGTAGTGTCTTAGCCCTGTTAATCCTTGATGTTTTTTTGCATTTTGCTTAATCACTAGTTTGTAAAAATTTACCCTTCGAAGGGTTTGATAGTTTTCAAGAAGTATGTAAGGAACAATAAGAAATTTACGTTAAGTGCACTTGTTTTAGTTTACCTTTCTCCACATAACCCTATAAAACTCTGGTTTCAATTTTATACTAAATGATTGTGCACAACTTTTTTTCCATATAATATATATTCTCGATTTTTGTTTATATATATTAATATTCATATATATTTATTACCTATAAAAATAAGTATATTTCATATAAATCTTAAATATATTAATTGTATATAAATTTCAAATATATTAATGGTAGAGAGATAAAAAAAAATTCCAAATATAAACTTCCAAAGGCAAAAAAGAGACAGCATACCATAGAAAGAAAGGAGGCATTGGCAAAAAAAAGAGACACCGTGCCATAGAAAGGAAGGAAGAATTGGAAATGTATATGATAGGAGACTTAAGGGTGATGGTGTTTCAAATTATGTCAGAGTGGGTGTTATGCTTATGGGGTTTGATAAGGATATGTCAAAGTGGATGTGTTATGGTTCTTGGTTTTGATTAGGATATTTAACCTATAGGCATTTTGGAAGATATATTAATGCTTTAAATTAATACTCAATACTTTATGTAGGATGGTGGAAACACTGGTACCCAACATGTGGTAGAGAGCGTTTGTCTCTTGCCATTTGGCTAAGATATATTAATTATGGGTGGGTCATTTCAATTCAACACAAACTGAGGCCAGAGAGAACTTGGTAGGAAGTCCACTCAAATTCCTCTTGGAGTGAGATCTGTGTAATGAGAGGAACCAACCAACGAACCAACCAGATAACATTCGCCTGAATTACGTGCGAATTCAGGTGAGAATCAAAATAATAATAATAAAAACTAGAAGATTGGTGATCGAGATTTAGAAAGGATAACCTGGACAGCAAGCACTGATGCCACGCTTCCACGTTACGTCACCCAACGAACTCCTCAGACGGTCGGGTAATTACGGTGTTGTTCAGCGTCCAGTAAAGGGACTTCTCAAGACTATTTCAACTCTCAAATTTATAGCAGAATTGGCGAATATCTCTGGATCTTGTCGTGAAATTGGTAATGAATGGATGATTCATATCGTGGGCTTCTCAGGAATTCAGGTTGCAGTATTGGTTTTTGATTGATATGGCTATGGCGTCTCAGCGTGTTTGGGATTTCAGTTCAATATGCATAATTTCTCCGTTGTTGTTGTTGCTTTCTTAATAACGTGCAGAAAGGGCCTGAGAAAAAAGGATAATTTCTGCTTTCGGTGCTTTCTGTTAATGGTGTCAGTTTACAATGGGAATATAGGTCGGTGGTATACCGGATACAATAATTTTCCAGCGGGCGGGGTGATCAATTTCGCTTTGGATGCGGGCATCTGCTTTTCAGACGAACATAATAGATTTTGATTCTTATTACTACTATATTTATTCGAGGAGTGATGAGCCTATACTTGTGCATTCAAGTGTCAATCCTGAGGCTTGCTTGGTGTTGGTCCTCATAATTCTACTTCTAGTTCTGCCCTTGTGGATCTAGCGCTCGGGTTGGTATTGGATCCAATATGATGGGCGCAGTGATGCCGGAGGAAAGTTTGGGGTTTAATTCAAATACAGGTGTTGTGGGCATGGGATCCTCTGATTGGAATAGCGCATTTCTGGATAAAAATCCGGCCGCCCTGGATATCTCCAGAGCACAGCAGAAGAGATTGAAGATGGAGATACATGGTATTGGGGGGATTGATGGGAAGACAACTGCTGTTTTCCTTGAGGAAGATGAGGATTTGAATTCCTGTGATTCTTCTGTTTCATGCACCACTTTCAATATTCTTGCTCCAATATACAAGCGTATTGATAGCGAGGTATGGTCCGTTGTGAAGGATCAATTGTGGAATGCTGCAATAGGACTTTTTGTGCTCTGTTTTAATTTCCTTTTCTAATGTCTACGGGTTGCCAGAATGAGAGCAATGGTTTTGCTTAGTGTTCTTATTTGGTTGTGAGCAAAATCTTTGATGGTCATTTTTCTTTTCACTTCTGAATTTTTATTTTGAGGGGGAAGTGTGTGATGGCTGTAGAGATATTAGTGATACTGTTTTGAAAGGATTATGCATTTGAACGAGTATGAGTTATTAGAGATAAATGCCTGTTTTCAATTTTTTTCAAATGGGAGCTTGTCATTTTACGGAGGCAACTCAATGGAGGGGGAGCATGCTCTGCCATTATATAATCTCATTGAATAATCTTACTGGATGCAATCACTACCTCAAGTTATGGGTTCAAGAAAATTGAACCTTATGCGATGGTGAAAAATTCGCTTCTCACCAGGATCCAAGCCCTTTGGGCAGATGCCTGTTTTTATTATATGGTGGGGTATTATATATTTATAGATAGAGAAACTCTGCTAGAAACATGTCCCAAGGTATTGCACTGCATAGACCTGACTTCCATCTACTTAGGTGCTAGGTAGCTATTCTGCCAATATCATCTGAGATTTGGATCTGGCCTCATCGAATTCATGGCATACAGTTGGGATAGAGTCAATAGAACGCTGGTGAAAGGCTTAATTTTCCATAGACCACACCAATGAACCAACACCCCATTGGCGTATCTTTGATTTGTCATCCTTCTAAACCTCTCTTTTTTTGTTGATACTTCATCTGGACAATATATTGACTGTTTTTTTGTTATTCGCTCTTGCAGAGCTGCCGTGAAAGCGAGTTCAGAGATTGCTGGCGGAAGCGCAATCAAGAAATATTAGAGATGCTGCTGGAGAAAAGATCGTCCATCATTTGTTTACAGGTGAGTGCCTCAAATATCTTTTGAACGTGCGATTGGAATGTTTGTTTCTTGCTCGCAGATAGATTCTATTCTCAATTAAAAGTTCCAGTTAGGACTATGCACTTCCGCACAGATTTTGTTTTAATTTCTATATGCAATTAGGGCTTTCTATACTGTCAGGAAATCCTAGGGTTTGCCAATTCAGAAAGGGTCTACACAGTGTTGTTTCCCCAGCTTTTTGAAGCTGATTTCTTTCTTGTTTTCTGTCTTTTCTCTTCACAATTAGGAGCTTTGGGTTGGAAATGAGGAACTGGTGGAAATGTATGAACGCAACTTGGGGAATCATGGTTATGAGATGTATAAACTTGGGCGCACGAATAACCGTGAAGATGGTAATTCTCAGTTTCATTTCTACTTACTTTGTATGGTTTACGAGGAATGTAATTTATATGAAGGGGTTTTCTTGCTGTTGGATGATCTCTCTCATTCTTTCTGAAGTTCTTCTAGAAACATGCCCCAAGGCACTACACATCAGATTTCCTTTGGCTTATGTGCTAGGTCTGTCTGAGGGGTATCCATTCCACCAAAATTGCCTAGGACTTGCACCCAACCTTACCATTTTGAAACTTATGCTATGTGGGTGGGACAGACCACAGTGATAATGAAACCTGGTGGATAGCTTAATGCTCTATCATCCTCACACTGAACCCAATGGCACTGTTAGATCTATTGGAGAAATAGAGAATCTGAAAACTGACATTTATAGATTGGCTAGGATAACTTCATTGAAATGCTACAAATGGGGTAGGCTAGTTGGTGATCTTGAACATGATTGACATAAAAGGCCTGTGGATACTAGAGCTCTTTCTAGTTCAAAGCATAGTGATCATTGTGAATAACCAGGGAAACAATGATATGGCTGTAAGAAAAAAGTTTCACAAGTGTAGCAGAGGTTTATTATATATATAGAGAGAGAGAGAGCCTGGAGGCAAAGTCCTACACGCAATTATACTTATCAGATAAAGATACTCAGAATTGTATCTTGGACATTGAGTGTAGCCCAAATATCTTATTGGGTAGCCCTGCAGAATCAAAGGAATCTTTTTGTTAAAAGTGCAGTTAGATATAGTGGTGTAGACTTGCAATTTATCCAAATGTAGATAGCTTGGTCTAACCAAATCAGAAGTTGGCTACCAGATAGATGGAATGAACCTGTGGGAGGTCTTTCTTGTCTTACCAGTTCCTGTTCTCGTGCTGGAAGTGAATGGTGCCAGCTCAACTTTTATCTCACCAAGATTGTTGCGGTGGACTCTATAGCCCTATATGGGTCAGATGTGTTATGTATGTCACTTTTGAATCAAAAAGAAAAAAAAAGTGAGGTCTGTGATGTAAAAGAGGTAACAAAATGGTGGAATATTGCTCTTATATGATTCTATATAATTATAAAATAAACCAGCATAGATCCATCTTAACTCCAAATCTTGAGGTAACAAAATGGTGGAATATTGCTCTTATATGATTCTATATAATTATAAAATAAACCAGCATAGATCCATCTTAACTCCAAATCTTTTAAGCATTAAGAAGTTCGCATCTGAGTTTTTTTTTATTCCTCTCGGTGCCCTAATAGATACGGGGTTAAGATGGATCTATGCTGGTTTTAGTAAAATGCTTTTTCCATTTGTCTTTTATTATGTTATTCGTGAATCTCTTAATTTGCATGCATGAGGATATTATTGGTTCAATGATTTGCAGAAACAATATAAGAAGCAAAGGTTATTATTGACTAAAACTATTTTTCTAAAAGTTATTGATATTCTTCACTTAAAGACTAACAAGAATTGATGAGTATGTTTACATCGCTCATCAGAAACCTTGAAAGACTAATTGTTAAGTTTTAATGGTGGTCAAACAAACGATAGTTGAGTTTGATAAAGATAATGCTCAACTTCTAAATTTCTAGTTTATCAAATTTTATACAAATGTTATTTGAGCAACAAATGCAGGTCTTGATCACTTGATGTGCAATTATCTCTATTGTTCCCTGTAGTTCACTATAGTTTGAGTAGTTTTCATCTTTTCCATGTTATTTTTATGATTCGCTTGATCATGTTGAATGTATGCAATTTATTCAGATCAATAACTTTGGTTACTTTGCTTTATGAATTTAAACATAAGCATAACATGAGCAACCGTGCTGGAACTTATCCATAATTAGCGTGTTTCTGTGCTACATTGTAAGACTCCTTTACAACATTCTCTGATTCATAATTGCTATGATATTTGTGGTCCATGAATTTATTTGTGTTCTCTCTGATTTTTATCCTTCTTGGATGAATTTTTTTCTTACTAGGATTAAAATCAAAATATTTTCCTTTCTTTGGCAGGGCTTTTTACTGCAGTTAGAAAGGATCATTTCAGTGTAGTAAGATCTCGGGAATGGCGGTTTAATGACCGTGGAGATCGTGTAGCTCAGCTACTGCATGTTCAATCTGTACTTCCATTTCCACAAAGTCAAACTGGAATTATTCGGCAAGAAACTCTTGTTGTCAATACGCACTTGATGTTTCCTCATAATTCAAATGTTTGTCTTGTTCGTCTTCGTCAGGTACTTCACTTTTCTTCTACTTATTTGTTGTTTATACTGATCCAGATCTTAGAACTTGGGTCCAATTGCATTTTTCATTTTCCCATTTTACAATGAGCTGTTGTGGTTTCTATCTTTTGAAACCTAAGCATATTCTTTTCCATATCCATTGGTTTTATTCAAGAATCCAGTCTTAAGTTTCTAATGGAACAGGTATACAAAATCCTAGAGTATTTAGATGCCTACAAGGAAGAATACAAGCTTCCTTCTGTCCCTATTATTCTCTGCGGGTAAGGTCCATGCTTTATTTCCCATGTTAACAGAATTTTTGAATCTTTGGTTACAGTTTCTAAATTAATTGTACCATACAGGGATTGGAATGGAAGCAAACGGGGCCATGTTTACAAATTCCTGCGGTCTCAAGGTTTTGTTTCTTCCTATGATACTGCTCACCACTATACAGACAGTGACGCCGATGCTCACAAGGTCTGTACCATGTAGCTTGATGCTAGTCACTGGTTTCTAGATTTTACAATTTTTCTCCCTTTGGTATAGATTCTTGAAAATAGAACAAAAAAGGAATTGACTTGTGGTGAACTGCAAATTTCTAATTAATGAGCTGTTGGCTTGCCAGTGGGTTAGCCATCGCAATCACCGTGGCAATATTTGTGGTGTAGACTTCATTTGGCTCCTTAATCCCAACAATAGGAGGAAGCCTTTGAAGGATAGCTGGACTGAAGCTGTATTTGGAATTATAAAGGTTGTTAACAGCATCTGATTGGTGGTTATACAAATCTAATTTTATGGGCATGACAAAACTGTTAGTTATTATCGAAGAGTAGAAGTTGCTTTGCTCAAAACAATACAGATTGCATGCCATTGAGCCCTTTTGTTTCTTGTTTAATGAATCTGAATAAAAAAGAACTCTACTTTTTAAATCAATCTGTACACATTTATAGCATCTTGGTATTCTGGTTGCAGTCTAAATTGAATGAAGCTGGTTTGAAAGATAGAGATGCATTCCGCTTCTTCAAGTCTGATAAATGCTGTGATAATGGTATAACATTCCCTGAATTTAAAGGTGCTCTCCAACAGGTTGGTTAATATCATGTTTTATTACATTGTTTTTGTTTTTCTACCTTTTCTTCTTTCTATTTAGTATCAGTGTATTAAACATTTATGAAGTGTTTTCTAATCCCACGGATCTTGAAATATGGTATCATAAGGAGCGGTGTTTTGGCAGCCTTAATACAGAAGAGATACAGCAATTGTTTGCAGTGGCTGACACTGATGGGAATGGAATTATTGACGATGAGGAGTTTCAGGCAAGTGTAGGCCTTGGTTATTAGTCTTTTCATTGTTTATGGAAAGCATTCATCACTTGACATGTTATGCTAATTAAACTCTGTATGTAGCATTTCTCATGAGTTTTTTAGGATTGTTTCTAATTTTCTGCAGAGGATCTTGTTCCCACTCCCTAAGCAGTCTGCTATCCATCCATTTGAAGGACAAGCTGCTACAACCGGGAAAGTGTTCGCATCACATTCTCCAGAAAATAGTGATGAGAAAGTGCCATCTGAGAAACCTAACTTTATTCCATCAACAATCAAACTTAATGATGTTTTTGCTGGAGAACTCGGTGCTCCACTAGTGTTGTTTGGACTTGATACGAAGTTGCAGAACCTTGAAAACTTGCAAGAGGCCACCATTGGTTTTCATGTTAAAAAAGCTTTTTTATATCCCCCGGAGATGGAGAGAGGTATGTGGCCTGAGAGTTATGTTTTGTCTGACCATGCTCCCTTGACTGTTGTGTTCGATCCAGTAGGGTGTCCAATGGCACACGAGGCTGTATATTAGGTCTCTACTCACAGACAGCAGAAATCATTGTAACTGGTGTAGATGAAGATAAAGATTGATACAACTGCTATAAGAAGAGTCACCATTTGGTTTGAATTTTAAAATTGCAGGCATTCCTTTTCTGAATTGTCACAAGTTTAGTGTCTTGTACCATAGCTTGACTTCTGAAAAAGTTCAATGGCATGTCCTGCTGATTTATTATATAAGCTTCAGCATCCTCCTGGAGTTAAACATTTTGATGGACATAGAAGTCTGAAAATATTGGAGAAAGTCCATCTGTAATATATATACACACTTGCAGAGATGGGATGTTATCCAACAGTTCTATGATCTTATTGCCCTTTCTCAGGGCAACATTTTGTTGTGTTGTCTATTTTGTTGGCATTTTCTTTAACAAGATTTACTATTGGTGGATTTTCGTGAACAGGCTTCTCTTAATACTCTCATTGAATTCAGACTCTTTTAAGTATCATGGGTTAGATATGCATGTATAAAGAACTTTTAGGTTGCACAGAACGTGGTTTTGTTACATGCATCAGGTGTAATAGTCTGTAACCAATTATTAAAAAGCTCCTCATATGTGCTAATGCTAATTGGCAGTCTATCTACTAGCATCGATTATATCTAGTCCTTAAACCGACATTTTTAGAACTGGGCAGCGGTTACCTGAACTTTTTCAAGTTTCTTGTCCTTCACACCATTATGAATGCAATTTGTAATGTTTAAGCAAACACAAATTTCTCAATTTGTCTTCATTTAATTAAGAACAATTTCTTGCTCCTCCTTGAACATTCATATTATTATTATTTTCTTTGCTGCAATGCCTTTTCACTTGCTGGGCCAGCCTTTGGTCTGAGAAACCACAACCTAGGGGCATCTAAAGGCTGTCAAAATCACCCAGGGATCGCACCCGGCCTGGGCCGCACCAACCCTTAGCATGGTTGGATTTAGATGTCGCCTCCCAGGAGCAGTGGGTTTTGATCTCCAGCCGCCTTGCAGAACAAAACTGTCTTGACAGTTTGCTCTACTGAAACTTATTGGAACTTGACTTGAACATTCCTATTATAATTCAAACTTTGAAAATTGAATTAAATCTAAAAAAAAACACCTTACACTTGGCTTATGTCAAGTCCTTATCACAACCCACACGGTACCAGTTATATTGTTGGGAAAATTATATTTTTTGGTCTGTTACCTTTGTTTCTCAATTATATTTGGGCTCAAATTTAATTAATGGCCGGGCTTCCCAATGTGGCCTTGGGTCACTGCCAAGGTTTACAGAGGGTTGAGCCATTTATGAGGTCTCATTCTCACAGCTGACTTCACTTGAATAGCACATTATCATCAAGCATAATCGATTCACACATGCAGTTTTACCCAACCAACATATCTATTCCATAGCATAGCAAGATAAGAACTTGAACAGGAAAAATAAACAAGACATTCTTGGACGAAATAAAAGGGTAACCAAGACGTCGAGATAGACAGGACAAATCGGTCTTCATTTGAGAAAATTGATAACCAACTATGCAAAGATGCATCTTCAATCGAGAGTTTTCATATCATTGGCTAACATAACTAGCTTTCTAAGTTCCTTCCAATGAGGGATGAGCTCATAACTGGTTATAATATTTGTATATACCTAAATAGACTTTTCTTTCTTACCAAGGACCTTTAGCACTATGTTATGTATCTAAATATTTTTGAGTAATTAATTTAAATATTAAATGCAATATTAATTTTGCTAGGGTCACACCATTTGACTTATAAAAGGTCTTCTTCTCACTTGTTGTAAAAATCATCATTCAATTTTTATTTCATTGTGAGTTTAAATTTGAATCATGTGAGCTTAGATTTCCTCTGTTTCAAGTGGTATCAAAGTTGTACGGGCCTCGGCACCTTCCGCAACTCCATTCTTCTCCACCTCTCACCTACTCCACTCTCGCTGCTCTCATCCACTGCTATTCCACTCGCCCTCCACCACCGCACTACCCCATCCGCTGCTCCAATATTCCCCTCCTCGCTGCACCACCCTCGCACCCCATCCACTCTCGTACCCCATCCCCTGCTCCTCTGCGTCGTCCACCCGCCTCCTACCTACTCCCACGCGCCATCTCCACAACCGCCACATCTACTCCCCTGCCCTCGCCGTCCTCCTCACCGCACCATCANGACCTGCAAAAAAAACAAAAAATAAATATTATAATATAATATTTAATTCAAATATATTATAATATAATATATTTATAATATAAACAAAATAATAAAATAAATATTTTATTAAATAATAATTAATATAATCATTAATTATTATGCTAGAATCTCGTCATCCTTAGTAAAACAAAAAATTCCTCCTTGTACAAGGAGTATGTCAGAAATGAAGAAAATTAAGGATAGCCTTGGAGATTTTGGAAAAAAACCAAGCCCATGATTCTAAATATCTCGAGGTTTACACTCAAGATTCAACCAAATCGAAGCAGAACTACACAAGGGAAAAAATGAATTATCAAACACTGTCAAAAAATAAGTCAACAAAGCGGTATCTTGGGAGATGGAAGGAGTAAAAAGGGAAATATCGGTATTGTTCGAATCCGAACTAAGCAAACTCGAGCAACATTTAGAATGTACAATTACTACATTAGTTGGCAAGGTGTCAAGGGAGGACCAACCATCCTCAAGTTCAATCCATCATAAGACAATGCCTCCCTGAAGGGAAATTCCACAAGAAGAGATTGATCACGATCACTCTCCAAATCATGAACAACCGCTCTCTCCTCCAAAAATAAGTGGATATCAAATGAAACCCAAGTTAGAATTGTCAAAATTCAATGGCGACACAAAACGGAGCGTGGCGTGGATCAACAAGGAAGAAGAATTTTTTTCCATTCACAATATCTCATCCAACGAAGAAATGATAAAATATGCCTCGATGTAACTAGAAGATCGGGCAGACAACTGGTACATGTGGTGGAAGGTTACAACACAGACAACTAAGTGCAATTGGAACACGTTCAAAAACGATTTCTTTAAGAGGTTTGAAGATTTAAAAGAAAAAAAACTTCTTTGCAAAACTCCCCAGACTACAGCAGAAAGGTGACATCGATGAATACACTGATGAATGGGAATCCCTGGTGACATGTGTGCCGAAACTCATAGCCAGTCAACGCCTACAAAATTATGTGTACTGACTAAAACCCTATATCAGAGATGAACTAGAGCTACTCAATGTATCAACCTTGGACAAAGCGAGACGCAAGGCTAAAATCATTGAGGAAAAGATAAAAAAGACGTGGAACATGAACTATGATAAAGATCGAAGTGTTGGAGATATTTACCCACCATGCACACTTAATTTGGTCAATTTGACCTTGTTAAACCACTATCCTAAGTTTTATTGACTTAATTGGCATCAGAGGAGCACTGTATGACATCGACATGAGCACACCCACGCCTGCCTTCAGTTAAGGAGGCCAACTAAGCCTTCTCCTTCATTCGAGGAGGCTAACTGGAGCACTCCGGGGGTGATCTGAGTGTCATAAATGCACTTAATTGCTAATTGATGGTTAGAATCAGTGAAGCTGAGTGGTGAAGGCACCTCTTTTCATTATATTGATTATTTTATTAATATTTAATGAACTGGAGTCAACAAGGGCGCCTCCAACTACCTCTGATGGCCAGTGTGACTTCAGTTAACCTCATTGGGGTTCATTGGAGTTATTGATGCGCTACCACTTGTTGGTTGGCATGCAGTGACATGTGTCTAAGCTACTTTCAGTTAGACTCGGTCATTCATTGCACTCCGACTTCAGTTAGGACTCAGTTGAGTCAATCGACACTTGATCAATTAGTTAACTAGTTTGTTTAATGTGGCTTACAGTCAGTTAAACTACACCCATTCATTCAATTCGAATGACCTCCTTGGGAATTTGAATTTTCTTAGCATTCATGCATCTTGCATGATCATTGTATTGTATTATTCATTATTCATTTGATTATACAGAGCTATTACTTCCATTGCAACACCATTTTGCTAATTTTATGCATATTTGTCTGTATTCTTTGTGAGACTGTGTTTTCGATTCCTAGACCACTGTGACAAATTAATACGAAGGTCTGTCCAAAATACCAAAACCGACACCAAATACCAACCACCACATCTAAGAAGTGACAACAAACCCACTTTAGAAGTCCAACAAATGAAAGAAGGAAAGTGTAAATAATGTGGAGAGAAGTGGGACCCAAGACACAGATGTTTGAAAAAAGAGACCACCAAGAACTTATATCAATGTGAAGCAGAAGAAGAAAACAAGTCAGACAGCGAGGAATCTGACATAGAAGAAACGTGTGACATCCAAAATCCTCCGTCAGATTCAGAAGATGAAGAAACGTCCAAGATATCAATTGCAGCCATAACAGGAATACACCAACCACAAACATTAAAACTTAAAGGGCATATAAAGAATAACAATGTTGTCATCCTATTCGACACGGGAAGTACCCATAATTTCATTGACGTAAGTGTTGCAATGAGGCTTAACCTTTTCATATATCCAGTACCCAACATGAAGGTAATGGTCGTAGATGGAAAGAAGATCGAAAAAGTGGGAAAATGCCACAAAGTTAAGCTGCAAATACAAGACTATAACCTTCAGTCAAAATTTTACGCAGTGCCCTTAGGAGGAGTTGATGCAGTATTAGGAATTCACTGGCTGCAAACACTAGGTACTTACTCAGCAAACCACCAAGAACACTTTATAAAGTTTAAGTGGCAAGGAGAAAAATACAAATTGTATGGATTCCAACCCCCTCGCACACAAATTGGGTCATCCCACAAAATGGAGAAGCTAATTCGAAAGGGAGCACCAACATATGTCATACAATGCCAAGAGATGGAATTATTAACTTCAGAAGTGGTTAAACCGGGTCAACCAGACATCCAAGGACTAATCCAAAAGTACAAAAAAGTTTTCGAAGATCTCCCCATGGAGTTACCACCCGAAAGGAAGATTGAGCATGTCATCGAAATCAAGTCTGGATCAAGCTTTGCCAATGTTAAGCCCTATAGACACCCACACCATCATAAGACAGAGATTGAAAGATTTATCCGTGATTTACTGAAGTGTGGAGTGATTACAGAAAGTCGGATTCTTTATGTTGCACCAGTAGTACTGGTATGAAAGAAGGATGGGTCATTTCGGCTATGCATAGACTACAAAGGACTAAACAAGATAACTATTAAAGTCAAATTCTTCAGTCCATTTATCGATGAAATGTTGGACAAGCTGCATGGCGCAAGGTACTTTTCAAAATTAGACTTAAGGCCGGGATATTACCAAATCAAAGTAAGGCTAGAAGATGTGGCAAAGACAGCTTTCCAAACCCATGAAGGACATTATGAGTTTAAGGTAATGCCTTTTGGGCTAACTAACGCTCCAACAACATTTCAAGCAACCATAAATAACCTATTTCAGCCATTCCTAAGAAAGTTTGTACTAGTTTTTTTATGTCATCCTTATATACAGTAAGACATGGAAGGACCATCTCATACATCTGGAACAAGTACTCCCTATTTTAAAACAAAATCAGTTCTATGCCAAGATGTCCAAATGCATGTTCGGTAAGGAAGAAGTGAGCTATCTTGGTCACGTAATATCTAAAGAAGCAGTCAAGGTAGATCCAGAAAAAATCAAATCAATCACAAACTAGCCTAAACCTACTAACATATCCAAGTTAAGGGGATTCCTCGGGCTAACTGGATACTACAGAAGATTCATCCGAAATTATGCGCACATAATCACACCCTTATTCAACCTTCTAAAAAAGAATGCATTCTAGTGGAGTGAAGAAGCAGATAAATGTTTTGAAGCCTTGAAAGGAATTATGTCCTCCACACCTGTACCAGCTACCCAGACTTCTCCAAACCATTTGTAATAGAATGTGACGCTTCAGGTTATGGTTTGGGAGTAGTACTAACGCAAGATGAACACCCGATAGCTTTTGAGAGCAGGAAATTAAACAAGTGAGAACAATTGAAGTCTACATACGATAAGGAAATGTTGGCAATTATGCAGGCATTGACAAAATGGCGACAATACCTCCTAGAGAGCAAATTCATGATCCGCACAGACCACAATAGTCTTCAATACCTACTTCAACAGAAAACATTGTCCACATAACAACAAAAGTGGATAGAAAAAATCGATGCTTTCGACATGGAAATAATACACAAAAAGGGGAAGGAAAATGTAGTCACAGATGCACTCTCCAGAAAAGATGAGGATATTACCTCTTACTCCATATCAGTCGCAATTCTAGAATGGCTAGATGAAATACGAAGCGAATATGCCAAGGACCCAGAAACAAGCACTATAATTAACAATTCCAACCATGACCCCAAGTTTGAATGGAAAAACGATTTCCTTTGTTATAAGAGGAGGATTTATTTAAACTCAATCTCTAAGTTCAAGGTTAAGGTAATGAAGGAATCCCATGATTCACCAGTCGCAGGACACATAGGATTCTTCAAATCTTATTATAATGCAAGAAGGTCATTTTTCTGGAAGGGAATGCAAAAAGATATCCAACAATATGTCGCAGAATGCGACAAATGCCAAAGGAACAAAAGCGAAAATGTTTTAAGCCTAGGGTTACTCCACCCCCTACACATTCCATACCAGAAATGGGAAGAGATATCAATGGACTTCATCGATGGTTACCTTTGTCGGAAGGAAAGGACAAAATCCTTGTAGTGGTCGATCGATTAACCAAATTTGCAGACTTCATGGCAGTTAAAAAAACAGACACGACAAAACAAATTGAAGATATATTTTGCAAAAATATTTACAAATTGCATGGATTCCCAAAAGTCATCGTCAACGACAGAGATGCAAAATTTAATAGAAAATTTTGGAGGAAAATTTTCAAACAAGTAGACACATCACTCAATATGAGCTCAGCTTACCACCCCCAAATAGATGGTCAGACTGAAGTCATAAATAAATGCTTAGAAGCATATCTACGTTGTTTCGTAATAGATAAACAAAACCATTGGTCTCAATGGTTACGCTTAGCAGAATGGTGGTACAATTCAACATACCACACCTCCGCAAAAATGACCCCCTTCCAAGCTTTATATGGGTATCAAGCTCCAAATTGGAAAGAGTTAGTTCTAAACGACACTAATGTTCCGGAAGTAAGGAACCAACTAAGGAAATCTCAAAAAATGATTGAATTACTCAAGGATAACTTAGTCATGGCACAAAACTGTATGAGGCAACAAGCAAATTAACGCAGAACCGAAAGAGAATTTGAAGTAGGAGACTGGGTGTTCGTAAGACTCCAACCCTATAAACATGTATCCCTTAAAATTGGAGGAAAAAACAAGTTGGCCCCAAAGTTTTATGAACCATACCAAATAACCAAGAAGATTAGTTAAGTTGCCTATAAATTACAATTACCTGATAAAAGTCATATCCGCAATGTCTTCCATGTATCATGTCTCAAAAAAATGCTGGGGAAACATCAAACGGTGCAAACAATACTTCCTATGTTAGATGACAAAGGAAGGGTCATTTGGGAACCAGAGGCAATCATTGCAACTAGAGAAAGAAGGCTTCGTTCTCGAACACTCAAGGAATATCTCATTAGGTGGAAGAATTTTCTAGATGAAGAAGCATCATGGGAGACAGAACAGTTTCGTCGACAATATCTATCATTACCCTTGCTTTGAGGACAAAGGGTTCTAAAATACGACGACAATGTCATGTATCTAAATATTTATGAACAATTAATTTAAATATTAAATGTAATATTAATTAAGCTAAACATAGGGTCACACCATTTCATTGAAACAGTGTGTTTTGAGCTATAAAAGGTCTTCTCACTTATTGTAAAAATCATCATTTAATTTTTTTTCCTTGGAAAAAAAACGTAATTTTATTTCATCAGTCAAGAACAAAATTACATTTTGTATATTCACATAAATGTGAATTGCTATTTCAAAATATGGATCTTTTGATGAGACTTCTAAGTCTTCTTTCAAAATTTCAGTAAAAATGTAGCACCTTGCTATTGATTACAACAAAATTTTACATAAAATATGCTTGTCCGAATAGACCAAAATTTGCTGATATAAAAAAATGTATAGTTCCAAAAGTATCATCCAGTAAATACCGTAAGCCTATAAATAAGCATAAAATAAAAGCAGAGATGCCGAAAAAAAATTCAGTGGTTGTTTAGTCATTGAAGGGCATATGGTAGTATTCATGGGTCAGGCCCTCCCTAAACTCCTTCACTTTCCATGTCCCCATGGCCATTTGCAGCCCCTCTTTTGAGGCTTGGTCCGCCTTTTGGTTATTTTCCCTGTAAACATGACGACAAGAAAAATAGTCAAAACCATGAAGGACCATCCTTATCGAAGATAATAAATTGGCAATTATCCCCATAAAAAAATCCCCACGGATTCCCCTTATCAATCTCCAAATCAAGAACCTCTCTCTGTTTTGCAGCCCTGATGTGCTGAGGGAAGGCTGCAAAGATGCCAACAGATGATGCACTGGTGATTTCAGGAGTGCACACTTTATCATGGAAAATAAGAGAGTGACATACGGGCCAACCAACACCCGCAGATAACCAGAAGAGGCAGGGATTTGTATTTTTTCTGAGCAGTGGAATCCCACCATGACTCCCATGCTTGGTCCACAGATAGACCTTCCCAACGACAGGGAAATCCCAGTAATATCGAGCATTCCAACCACACCTCTTTCAAGTAAGGGCAGTTAAGAAAAAAATGTGTGCAAGATTCCAAATCTGACTTACACATGACACACCACCCAAGCCCTTGAAAACTCATTTTCTGAATATTGTCCTAAGTAGGGGCCTTGTTTTAAAATACACACCACATAAAGAGTCGGGTCTTTAGTGGGCAGTTGATTTTCCACAGTTTCTTCCGCCTCCACACCTCATCCCTCTGAATACCATATGCACTAAGCTTAATTTAGCCTGCTTTGGGAGTATAGTGCCTCAGTGGATTAATGTCCTAGACAAGCCCATCCTCCCTCTCCCTAAGTAGGATTTGAGCCCTGCTTAATTCTCCTAAATAGAGCTCCAATATCCTCTCATCATGTTCATCCAAACCAAAAGAGGAGGGCCTCCTCCAATTCTAAGCCCAAAGCCTTCTAGGCGTCGGGTTTGCTAGTTGATAAAGAAAGATGACCCCCCTCTGCCTGAGCTCCTCAATCGTGCGCCCTGGAAGAATGTGTTGCTAAATAATACCTAGTCACGGTTCCTCTCCAATTCGTAACTTCCTGCCATTACCAACATTCCAAACCAGATTTGATTCCAAAATATGGAAAGAATTAACCACCGCCTTCCATATCGTCGACCCTCCTCCATGAGACTTCCTAGGATTCCTAATCCAATCCTTAATGGAATCTGGAAGTAAATATTTATGAGCTAACACTTGGGTCTAAAGATTGTCCGAAGAAATGAGCCACTAACCACCTTTGACAGCCAGGGCATGTGCAAAGAAAAAGATATTTTCCAAGCCCCGATTTTTCACGGGTCCTTTTTACAATTTTTTTTTGTTTAATGAAGTTTAAAAACATGAGTTTTTTACATAATAAGTTTGTTTTATAAGTTTTTTAACATATGTTGTTATATAAGATTTTTTATATAAGTTTCTCACAAACATAGTTAAAATGTTATCTTTAATCTTGTTTTTTAAGTAAAAAAATCACAATTTGTCATAATTTTTTTCTTTTTATTTAATTTTTAAAAAAATTGGGTTAAAATTATATTTTTGGGGCTAAAATTATATGAATCATTTGTTCTTGTGGACTCTAATATATGATTCAATTATGAATCACATCATAATTTCTTTGATTTTCCATGATTAGAGTAATGAAATAATAAATGAAATTTTTTTTGGGGTTATTATACAAGTTTCAAAAAAGTTGTAATTTATCTCTTGAAGAAAAACATATTTTCCCAAATTAAGGGTTGATTTCAAAGTTTTGTAAACAACATTATGGGATGTTTAGGCCATGGCTCTATTTTTTACCCCGAAAAAAAAAACATGTATACTGATATCAACGCTTTTCTATTTAAGGGGTGTTTTTGGTGTTTTTTATGCACAAATCATTGTTTTTATGGCTAGAGTTCTCGTTCTTAGTATAAAGTTCTCATTTCATAGTACAAGTGGTTAAAAATCTGAAACAAGTATGACGAGCTGCTTCCAATATGCCTTTTGGGATCCAAGAAAGAGACATCCAATAAATAGGGACTGCCTCTAAGACCGACTTTACCAGCACCAATCTTCCAGCTCTTGAAAGCCACTTGTGGATCCACACTTTCAACCTCTTTTCCATCTTTTCCAGCAGCCACTTCCAATCCAACTTTTTATAATTATTTGGTTTTAGGTGAAAACCCAAATATTTTAAGCCAAAATCCAATCTAATAGGATTAAAAGGGAAAATTCTATTCAGTTCCAACCGCTCCTCTGCCCTCAGATGGTGAGTGGTAAGGGTTGACTTTCCAACATTAATATCCATCCCTGTAGCCTTAGAGAAGAGGTCCAAAATCTCCCTTAGAGTGTGTGCGTCCCTTACAGAGCCAAAACAGAAGATTAACACATCATCCACAAAGAGGAGATGAGTGATAGAAAGGTTCTGGGAAATTTGGACACCCTTCAAACTTCCTTGTCTTTTGGCATGCTTTAAAACCCTACTCAAACCCTCCACTACCAGCAAGAACAGAAGGGGAGACAAGGGGCATCCCTGTCTAAGCCCTCTTTCAGCATGAAAAGGTGGGGGGGAGGGCATCAATCAATACTGAAAAGGAAACAATAGTTATGCAACTCATTATCCACCTGATAAAGCCAATACCAAAACCAAGGTGGGCCAGAAGCATCCGAATATACAACCAACTTACCTTATCATAAGCTTTAGAGAGGTCAATTTTCAAGATTGCCCCTTTAAGTATCTTTGTTTTCAAGCTGTGGAGTCCTTCATGAGAAACCCCAATAGCTTCATGGATTTGCCTACCTTCTAGGAAGCCAAATTGTTCTGTTGTTATATGGGCAGAAAGGACGACCTTGAGCCTTTTTGTAATGTCTCCATTCAAATAATTGCATAGCAGTACAATTCCATCAATCCTACTAGTTCCATAGGTTGGATGGATACATTTGGAATTTTAATAAGGGAGCTAATAAATGATGTCCAGACATTCGAATGGAATAAATATTTAATAATGAATCTAATTAAATAAATACAAGATAAGATTGAAGTGGAAATGGAGCATGGAGACACATGGATATTATGGGGCCCACCTAAGCTAGAATTTATGTGCCACATGGCATCCTCCTCTTGCAATTTCGAATCCATGGGAAGAATAATGTTCTTGGATGAGTTAGAAGGCTAATACACTTGGCCATATGCATCATAGATCTAATTTGGAAGTAAATGTAACTTACATGGGAGAGGAAGAGTCAAATGGGAGCTTCTTGGACACTTGGGCTAGATTCCCTAACATCTATGACATCTATGACGCCAATGATGAAGATGCTATGAAATTTATGACATATTTCAGACCTGAAGGATAACATTTAACCATTATGACATTCTAGGCCTAAATATATCATCCAAGAAGGTGCTTATGTGAGTTGGGGAAGCTCAATGGGTCCCTACATGAATTGGGGGAAGATGGAAGGCTAGGGAAGGGAGGACACATGGAAAATATTGAGCACACACTCTAATTCGAATTGGCTTGAGTTTGTGGATGGATTGGTAACCTTATAACGCTAAGGATGTTTATAAAATACAGGGATCAACCAAGAGAAGAGCTTTTTATCATTTGAGAAATTTGCATTTGTGAAGAGAGAGAGCTAGTGGATGACTAGTTTCTTGCCTTAGCCAATTTTGAGGGTGAAAGATTCTCATCCAAGTTGGTGTTTGGAGAAGCCATTCAGGTATTTCATGGAGCTTTAATGGAGTGTGTATTTGTAGGTGTAAGATAGAGGGCATCTTGTGGTTTCTTCTAGTGCAACACATTATTTCAACCATTTCCAGTCTTCATTGCATATTCTTGCTCATGGAGGGATTATGCTTTGGGTGAGCTATTGTACTATTTGGAAGAGATTCTACTGGTCCATTTCTGATTGTAATAATATTAATATACTATGTTCTTCATCTTGATAAAGTATCAGGTCGAAATACCAAATGGTTGTATGTAAAAGTGATTATTAATGAGCAAGCAATGACCATTTCCCCACTATATTGATGTATGCCATTGTAATACTGATGATTTCAAATGAAAGAATGTTTCTCTAATATATTTATGATGAATGGACTTCCATTTATGAGTATTACAAGTTTCATATCCAACACTTAAGCATTTGAAGTCATCTTACTCAGTTTATTTGCATTTGGAGAAAATTTGGTTGCATTCCCCCAAGGGTCGAACTAGTGATTTTGTAGTTGTTTGGGAGAGGGTTATAACAAAATTTATAAAATGAATAATAATTCACACAAGACCTTAATAATGTACCTTAAACATCCTATGCATCTGTTCATAAATTCAAGTGGGTTTGGGATCATTTGGAAAGCCATTTTCAACATTTACCCTGGGGGAATTAGAACCCCAATTTGCTAGTGAAAACTCCTACCTTGGACAAAATATTAAACAAGTTTGCAGAAGTATTTGGAGGGTCATAAATCATCTCTTAACATCACATTCAACTCTTAATATCATTCATATACCTTCTCATAATATTTGGGAGCATTTGGGTCAATTTGGAGACCCAGGCATCAAAACTAGTCAAAGGTCAAAATACGGAAAAAGTGAAAAATTGGTCATTTTAATAAAAAAATATTAAAAAGGGACATTATAAGTGGTATCATAGCATGGTATTGGAACCTAATGGTATTAACAAAAATTTAAAGAAATAAGCCACCACCCTTAGAACCCGAATTTGAAGGTGTTTTTGTTGAAGAAGAAGAAGTAGAAGAAGAAGAGGTGCAATCTATTGAAACTATGACTCACGAGGGGAAGGGACTCCCTGATGATAAGGAGGAATATATTAAACTAATAAAACCTCTCTTTGATGACATGAACATGAACTATCATCTTATGAAAGTATTTAAATTGATGGCTAGCCAATTTGGAAGCAAAGGAGTAATAGGAGGTAGTAGTAGTTCACAATCAGAAGAAAAGACAACAATGGGTGGGCATATTTTCACAAGAACGGGATCCCATAATAGACCCCATGAATTTCAGAGCACACCAAGGCCTACTACACCTAAATTTATTATACCCAAAGAATATCCTAACATTCAATTTGAACTTGATACAATGGCGAAAGAATGGGGTAAATTGGATGAAGATTGTAAGAAAAGTATACCATTTGATCAGTACTTTATTGTTGCAAACAAACTCAAAAAGAAGGAGGATAATAGGTCTCTATACAAAAAAAAAGAATTAAATTGTTCCTTGGGTAAAGTGCCACTTCCTACTTTTGATGGTTCCTCTCAAAGTTCTGCTAACACTTGGGTGCAAAAAATAGATGTGTATCTTCAACTGAATTCGATGGTGGAAGAAGATGACTTAAAAATGGTGATTTTGCATTTGGAAGGAGATTCCATGGCCTAAAAACTTTGGGTCCTGATCAATTTAAAACATATGGAGAATTTATTGATACAACACTTGAGGGATTTGAGGCAAAAGATCTAGAATTGTCTTTCAAAAAACTAGCCCAATTGAAGCAAGCCGATACCCCTATTGATTATATGATGGACTTTCAATAATTATCAGTAAAGGTGGTTGATGTGTCTACAGGAAGGTTAGTATTTTTGTTCACTGAAGGTTTGGCTGAACCCTAAAAATTTTTAGTCAAACCCCACTACATTAAAAGATGCAATGAGCTTGACCAGAGATCTCCAAAATGTGCTTCCTAGAACAAGATTTCCTCCCAATCCTAACTCTAGATTTGAAGAGAAACCTTGGCAAAGAGATAAACCTGATAAGAAACCTTGAAAAATAGATTCATTTAAAAAGAATAAGAAATAAGGACTAAACTCAGATGAACTTCGAAGAAAAAAATTGTGCTTCACATGCTTTCAACCATGGACACCGAGGCATAAATGTACTAGGGGAAAAGCTCAATACATAGAAGTATTTTCTGATAATGATGAGTATGAAGTGGGTATGGATGAAGAAGGACACATTTCATATAAATAGTAGGCATATGATATTGTAGTTGAAGAAGAAAGACAATAAGAAAATCAGCCTTCACCGGACAAAGCAAGAATTGCAGTACTTTCAGTAGTGCCTCGCTATCACACTATTCGATGTAAGGGTGTGGTACTAGGACAAAGAGCTTCAATTTTGGTAGATGGAGGATCCACAAATAACTTCATTGATGCAAATAGGGTGGAGAAAAGGAATATACATATTGAACCATTCGATGGCTTCATAGTTGTCATTCCTGGTCACAACACAATGTATTGCAAAACAAGGGTTCCAAAGCTGCAAGTCACCGTAGGTGACTATATTTTTGTTGATAGTTTTTATGTGGTTGATGTTGCTGATACTAATGTGGTTTTTGGAGTGCAATGGTTGTATTCTACAGGGGAGTATACAATAAATTATCAAATTCCTGAGATGAAATTTCAAGATTCGAAAGGTGTACTAAGGGTTGTGAGAGGGGAGCACACTTACCCAAATCAAGTAGTGACTTGCAATAGTATGAGATCTATATTGAGGCACGGGGACATAGAATGGGCTGATGAATGTCATATCACATATTCCAAGCCAAACATAAAGGTTTTTTAAAACCCAAAGGAGATAGAGAAACAATTGCAAAAGTATGAAATTTTTTTTAGAGATCTTCCACATGGTAGACCACCTGATAGGGGGGTTGAGCACAACATTGTTTTGGAGGAGGGTACTTCACCCATTAACATACCACCTTATAGAAATAGAGAAGAAAGGACCTTTCAGGTTAATGATTTAGTATATTTGAGGTTACAACCATATAAACAAACATCTCCAAAAAAGAATGGAGAAGAAAAGCTAAAACCAAGATACTATGGCTCATGCGAGGTAGTTCGAAAGATTGGGGAGGTAGCATATGAATTAGAACTTCTGGAAGGGAGTAAAATCCATAATGTATTTCATGTTTCATATCTCAATAAATCTTTTGGTCATCAAATTGTCACTTCATAAATACTTCCTCCTTTGGATGATGAAGTTCAGCCCACACTTGTTCCGGAAAAGATTTTGAAGACAAGGGAAAAGAGATTGAGAAGCAGAGCTATCAAAGAATACTTAGTACAATGGAAGGATCTACCAAGTGAATATGCCACATGGGAAGAGGAGAATATTTTGCAGCATCCAAATCTGAAATTTCTTGAGGACAAGAAATCTTGGGTGGGGAGGACTGTGATGTCCCTATTCAAATAATTGCATAGCAGGACAATTCCATCAATCCTACTAGTTCCCTAGGTTGGATGGATACATTTGGAATTTTAATAAGGGAGTTAATAAATGATGTCCAGACATTAGAATGGAATAAATATTTGATAATGGAGCTAAATAAATAAATACAAGAGAAAATTGAAGTGGAAATGGAGCATGGAGACACATGGAGATTATGGGGCCCACACAAGCTAGAATTTTTGTGCCACATGGCATCCTCCTCTTGCAATTTCGAATCCATGGGAAGCCTAATGTTCTTGGATGATTTAAAAGGCTAATACACTTTTCCATGTGCATCATAGGTCGATTTTGGAAGGAAATATAACTTACATGGGAGAGGAAGAGTCAAATGGGAGCTTCTTGGACACTTGGGATAGATTCCCTAACATCTATGACACCAATGATGAGGATGTTATGACATTTATGACATATTGCAGACATGAAGGCTAACATCTGGCCATTATGAGATCTCAGGCCTAAATATAGCATCCAAGAAGGAGCTCATGTGATTTGGGAAAGCTCAATGGGTCCCTACTCGAATTGGGAGAAGATGGAAGGCTAGGGAAGGGAGGGCGCATGGCAAATATTGAGCACACGCCCTAATTCGAATTGGATTGATTTTGTGGATGGATTGGTAACCTTAGAAGGATAAGGATGTTTATAAAATACAGGTATCAACCAAGAGAATAGATTTTTATCATTTTATAAATTTGCAATTGTGAAGAGAGAGAGCTAGTGGATGAGTAATTTCTTGCCTTAGTCAATTTTGAGGATGAAAGATTCCCATCCAATTTGGTGTTTGAAGAGGCCATTCAGGTATTTCATGGAGATTTATTGGACTTTGTAATTGCAGTTGTAAGTTACAAGGCAGCTCGTGGTTTATTCTAGTGCAGCACATTATGTCAACCATTTCCAGTATTCATTGCATATTCTTGCTCATGGAGGGATTGCACTTTGGGTGAGATATTGTACTCTTTGGGAGAGATTATCCTGGTCCATTTATGATTTTAATAAGCTTAATATACTATATTATTCATCTTCATAAATTATCAGGTCTAAATACCAAATGGTTGTATGTAAAAGTGATTATTAATGAGCAAACAATGACCATTTCCCCACTATATTGCTGTATGCCATTGTAATGTTGATAATTCCGAATGAAATAATGTTTCTCTGATATATTTATGATTACTGCACTTCCCGTGATGATTTTTACAAGTTTCATATCCATCACTTAAGCATTTGAAGTCATCTTACTCAGTTTATTTGCATTTGGAGAAGATTTGGTGCCATTCCCCCAAGGGTCTAACTAGTGATTCTTTAGTTGTTTGGGAGAGGGTTATAACAGCCTTTATAAACTGGATAATGATGCACATGAGACCTTAATAATTTCCCTTAAACATCCTATGCCTCTATTCATAAATTTGAGTGGGTTTGGGAGCATTTGGAAAGACATTATCAGCATTTACCCTCAAGGAATTGGAACCCTAATTTGCTAGTGAAAACTCCTACCTTGTACAGAATATTAAACAAGTTTGCAAAATTATTTTGAGGGTCATAAATCATCCATGAAAATCATATTCAAATATTAATATCAGTCATATACCTTCTCAGAATATTTGGGAGCATTTGGGTCAATTTAGAGACCTGGACATCAAAACTAGTCAAAGGTCGAAATAGGGAAAAAAGTGAAAGATTGGTAATTTTAATAAAAATTATTAAAAATGGACATTGCACTTTTAGAAATCACCTTCGACACCACCTTGTACATACATTTGCAAAGGGATATGGGCCAAATTTCATTCAGGTCGGTGGGGTTGTCTATTTTCGGAATAAGAGCAATGAAAGTAGAGTTGAAACAAGTTGGGATCCTCCCTAAAACTCTGGTATCTTCAACCACTTTCAACAAGTCCAAGCCAAGCAAATCAAAGAGCTCCAGAAAGAATTCAATCGACCAACCATATGGCCCTGAGCTCTTGTCTTTTTGAAAGCTGTGCAACACATCCTTCAGTTCCTCTTGAGACACCTCTTCTATCAAAGCCAAGTTGTCCTCCTCATCCACAAACCTTGGAAACAAGTGAGCAACACTGATGACTTCAGCAATAGAGACCTGAACAAGAGCTATGAAAAGGTCCTTGAAATGATCAACACCAATCCTCGCCATATCCTTGAAGGAGGAATCTTCAATACCTAAAGCATCAGTCAAGCTCCAGATAGTATTAGTAGGCTTCCTTCATTTAGCATAGCAGTGAAAAAATTTGGTATTATCATCCCCGCATTCTAGCCAAGTCACTCTGCTCTTCAATCTCCAAGTTTCCTCCTTTTCCAACAGGAGGGTGTTCCTTCTTCCTTCCAAGTGTACCATACCCTCGTTTTCCTCTGTCGTCAACAACCCCCCTCCATCCCCTTCATAAATCAAGAGAAGTTCAGCTTCCACCTGTTTTATCTCAGCATCCTCTCACTACCTTTTCGCCACAGACCACTCCTTGATGGCACCCCTTAAACGTTTAATATTTTCAGCAAACTGGAAGGCAGCATAGCGAGGGCTCTCTGGGGTGAACGGGATCCACCTCAAAATGATTAAAGTCCTAAAGGACTCATCCTTGAGCCAGATATTATTGAAATTTAAGGGGATAGGGGGCTTTTGTGGCCCCTTTTTGAGTTCCAGAAAAATGGGAAAGTGATCAGAGGCACCACCACGTCCGACCCATTGCCTAAGTTGAAAGAGCCTATCCACCAATTGTTCTTCCACCAGGAACCGATCAATCCTCTTAGCCACTCTACCTTCCACACACCTATTATTCCTCCAGGTAGGTTTGTTCTTGATAGGCTCAATATCCCACAAATTCTTCTCCACCAGTTTCCAGGTGAAATAACCAGTCAAAATTTTAACACAAACACGATGACCCAAACCTCAGAATGACCTAGAGAGAAATTGAGATCTCCCCCGAAAATCATCGATTCCCCTTGCAGTAAAGGTTTAATCAACAAAGATTCCCAAAAGGGGATCCTATTGAGATATGGCCCATAAATATTGAAAACAGTAAAATTCTCTCCTAGCTCCAACGCCAGAAAATTTAGCCCAAGAATCGACTCCATTCCCAAAGAGTCCAGGGACTTCACAGTTCTTTCATTCCATCCCATAGCCAATCCACTAGAATGACCCCTAGCATCCAAAGTCTCAAAGTCCACCCCATAAACCAACATTCCAACCTTTCTTTTACAGTCACTCCTACTCTTAAAGTATCTTATAACAGTGTTGTAATCTCACAGATCACATAGGGTTACCAAGAATACACATTAAAAGCATACAAATACAACAGAGACAAGAGACAAGAACATAGGTAGAATAACAGATTATATTATAGTGAAAGGGTCCATACAATACAGAGAACTGAACCGAGTTCTTATCTGGCTCAACAACCTAATATATATGATTGACAAAACAGTTACAAATAACTACCTGTCGGTTCAGTTAACCAACACGACCCTATGTGGTCGACTTAATCTCTAATTAGTCGATTGATCGAATTAGTCGGAAGATCGACTTAGTCGGTTTATCGTTCTAGTCGGCTTACCGACTAGCTCCTCCAACATCTCCCCCACAAACAGAATTGTTCTTCGTCCCGAAGAATAGGGAGGTACCAAAAATGCATTACCTGTCTTTAAGTAGTTATTGCTATTCTTCATGGGCTATGATGTCTGATAGTTGGTCTTTTCTGTACACAGACTTCGACAATTGCTTCAGTTGTCACTACTAGCTGATGTTGGAATTCTGTCCAACTTTGCAGTGCTTTTTTGGATATCGATGGTTAATGTTGTGAGACTTGATAGTGTTGACATATTCTCTTGAATGGAGAGGTCTGCTATCCTTTCCATTTCGAGACCCATAAACTGGTCCTTTTCTTCTGTTGTCTCAAAAAGTATTTTCATCTGTGGGTAGATGATGTCTAGTTTGTCTAAGCTCGGAATTGCCTGCTGCACCCACTGGTGTGCTTGTCGCTCAAGCTTCTGCAGTTTGTTTGTTTCAAGCACGATTTGATCTTCAATAGTGCTTCTGAGTGCTTCTTCTGTGCTCTTCCTCTTCTCGAATGCTTGGATGTATTGTCGGGTCTGTCGGGTCTGTTGGAAGACTTTCCCATAATAAGCTGGCCAGTCCCGGAGTACTCCTTCTGTAATGACCGACTCCTCCATGTGATCTTGCAGTACTCTGTATGCTTCAGAGAAAGCTGTGTGCTGTTTCATCAGCAGTCGAGCCGTTTCTTATTTTTTCTCCTATTTTGTGTTCTGCATCTATGTTTGTAGCGCCGACACCACGCTCTGAAACAGCTGGTAGGATTTCTCCAGGGGATTGTCGGTGTCAACCTCTGTTGGTCCTGGTATCACAGACTACGCAAGGTTTTTGCATTTGTTTAGGAAATTGACTTGTTCTCTTTCATTGTCGTCGAGCTCCTTGCGTCTACTCTAGCTCCTTGTCTTTGCTTTGATGACCAGGGTTTCCAAAAGTTGTCCCAGCTCTCCATCTTTTAGCTTGGTTCCGTCAACTGCAGTGGTCGACCCAAGTTGACTGATGTGGACCTTTGTCGTTTGGGTTGGATGGTCCTTCTTCTTTCTATCTCTCTTCTTTTTGTGCTTCTGTTGTTCTGCTTGCTTTTGTACTTGTGTACCTGTGAGAGTCAGATTTTCTGACAATGGGTTGTCTGGTTGCCGGCCTGTAGTGGTCAGGGGAATTTCTAGTTAGGTGTGTATCTGGTTGATTTTGTATAGAGGGTCCAGATACAAAGGTTGCTGGTAATGATGGTTGTGGCCGAGGTGGCTCTGATGCAGCTGGTTTGGGTGTAGGTTTTGGGTTGGGGGATGGTGATGGTGATGGTGATGGTGAATGGTCGGGTGTGGTTGGAGTGGTGGGGATGTGATCGGATGTCGGGTCGTGAATTTGTGGAGGTGAACCTTCCTGAAAGTCGGAGAACAATTCGTCGATTTCTCGATTTATTTCTTCCATGTTATCTTCTTCCTCATTTCTTTTCGGTTCACTGGCTAGGGGGGGGGGGGGGTTCGGGGTCGGTTGGAATGAGGGATGTAGTCCGACTTATGACAACTTCATATTGCTTGTTGGGATTTCTTTGAAATGTCGAACTCAAAATTGCAACAGTCCTCGGCCTCTAGGGTACTTGGCCAGGTTGAGGAATGGGCAGTCTAGATCCACCATTTTCAAACAAAGGGCACTTGGTGGTTATCTTCTGTACCGAGGTGAGTAACTCAGGCAATTTTTCGATGTACGCCTAGAAGTCTTTGTCTCGGTCAAACCTTTCCTTCAAGGTTTTCGGCATAGCATTCTTGCATATTTCGATTGGGCTTATGGAAGGAGGCTCTGGAATTGTTTCTTGGGTTATTTTGGTCGGAAACGGGGGTGTGGGTGTAGACATGAGATCAACAACATTCTCGATCGTTGAAGTATTTGTGATTTTTTCCTTTTTCGATCAACCTTGTTGTGCTCCCGCTTCGACAAATTCCTGGAACTGTGCTTCCACCGAGATTTTGTTTGCAACAACATCTTCAATGATGTCGACCACCGTGGCTGCTAATTCATCTTCATCTTCTGATGATTCCGCGATGATAAGATTGCACTTTCCTTTCCCCTGCTCCTGCTCCTGGCTTCTTTTCCTTTTCCTCGAGGCTGCTATCTCCTTCGACAGTTTTTGGAAGTTTTCTTTGGTTATAGCATACTTGGGGTTTTCAGTTTCTATCTCTCCCCCTTGTTCTTGAGTCGAGACGATGCTTTCTTCAGCTGGATTGGTTACCTGTTGTTCTGTCTGTGTCTCTTCCCTTTGGGTTTTCGATGGTTTGATTGTAATTTGCAGTCGATCGGTGTCTTCTGCTGGTGTCTCCTCCAACACAAATGTGTTGATGTATAATCGGAGCTCATAATCTTCTTCTTTTTCTTGGTCTGTTAGTGGCTCCTCTATTGATAGGTTTGTCTCTTTGGCCCTTGGTGGTATCGACAGTTTTGTAACCGACTATCGAGCTAGCTCCTGAAATATCTCTTCGACTGTTGGGTAGTAGTCGAGAGTCTTTGCTTTTACCTTGGCGCCCTGCATATACCACACCGCGGTATGGTCGAGTTCTAACTATATGTGGGCATTTTTGGGCAGACTTCGTCGGATGTTCTAGGCACCCTCCATCTGGTCGTTTGGATTTTCAGCTGTTGGAACCAATTTTCCAACAACACTTTGCCTTTTGCTAGCTCCTTCATTGTTCCAGTTTGGGCAAATGGTTTGAATCTCCACATATGGAATTTCATGGGTTCTTGTAACTGCTTGTCCCCGACATGACACAAGTAATACATGACTATCCATATCATAAGGGATGGGAACCTTATAATCCCTCTCGACTTTTGGCATTTTTCATAGATGCCTTTAAGCATGTCGGCGATGTACTCAGCCCATCTGTAGATTTTCCCCGTGTCAGCAATGGTATCCACTGCCTCCAACATATCTAGTTTTAGGTCGCTTCCTCAACTTGTCGGTGTAAGCCCAGTGGCTATGATTTTAGCCACAATTTGTGGCTTTCGGGCTTGTATTTGGATAATCATTAGCCCTTTGGAGTTCTTGCCCGATAATGATCCAGGTACTGGGTCACCTTGGTTTGATAAACTAGTCAATTTATAGATTACTTCACCGAAGATCTCGACTAGTCTGTCGAAGTAAAATCTGCCGTTGTGGTATCGGCTTATGATGAATTTCACTGTTGTTTCCTTTGTGCCTCCAAAAATGGCCATGAATGGTGCGTTTATGTAGTTCACAATAGTACTATGATTTATTTTCTCTGCAGCTGGGGTAGGCTTTTTGTCGACATAGGCCCATTCTTTGATCTCGGCCCATAGTTTTAGCCATGAGCTCTACTGAACCTTAGCGTTCTTGATGTTTCTTAGTCTCCTTATTAATGGTGTCTCCACAGTTTGTAGTTCTTTAGACTTGGTTGTAGCTCTAGTTTGTTTTGGCGCCATTTTGTCAGTTTGCTGGTCGACTTTACTTCGGTATTCTCGGCTTTTAGTCTTCTGGTTGATAAGTTGTTGTTGCTAAGTTGCTCTCTTTGTTTGAAATACTAAAAATGATCCTTTTGTGGTCCAGTATTTATAGTTGATGCATTTAACGTTTCTGTCCAGGGGTGTATTAATGGCGGACGTGATGGTTTAGCGCGAGCACTTGAGTTTGCGTTAATGGTGATTTGATTTTGGCGCTCGTAGTCATGAAGGCATGATGTGACTTTTGAGGTCGTTGGTCGATGTCGATCATGTGAGCGGTCAATGGTGTTATGTCGATGGGCGTGATGTTGGTTGTTGAAGTGTTGATTCCCTATCATACTTTTTTATGGATATCGGTTCTATTTTGATTTTTTTATTTTTTTTCATATTTTTATAGCTTTTGTTTAACCGTTATGGTCGTTATATGTTTTTTATTTTATTTTAAACTTGTTTAGTTTCTGTACCGCTTTAGTCGGGCACCATTAACAAGTTTCCAAAATACTATACCTTGTAATGTCCTTAGTCGGACTGATCCGTTGGCATGAATCTCATCGACAACATAGGGTCCCATCCACTCTGTATGTAGCTTTTTGGGTTTCCCTTTTACTCGACTGTTGTATAGTAAAGTCAGGTCCCCTACCGACAGGGTTTTGTTTTTGATGTTGCGATCATGCCATGCTTTTTGTTGTTGTTTCTGGATTTCTTGATGTTGTAAAGCGATCAGCCGGTGTTCTTCTAGCTTACTTAATTGCAGCAGTCGGTCCTTTCTTCCTTGTTTGACATCGACATGTAAAATCTATGGAATAATAGGTGTTTGTTGTCGAAAGTGTAGTGGAACTACTGTTTCTTGTCCATAAACTAGTTGAAACAGTGTTTGGTCGGTTGAACGCTTGTATGTTGTTTTGTATGCCCATAGTACTGCAGGTATCTTTTCATCCCAGTCGTCTTTGTCGGTGTTACATATTTTTGTTAATCCTTTTGTTAATGTTTTGTGAAATGCTTCAATTGCTCCATTCAACTGAGAATGGTAAGCTGTACTCCGACGGTGGTCGATTTGGAATTGATCTGTTAGTGTTTTAATAGTTTTATTAATAAAGTGTGTTCCCTGGTCACTGATTAGGGTTAGTGGACATCCAAATCGGGTAATGATATTTTCATAGATAAATTTGGTAGCTATCTCACTTGAACATGTGTTGACTGGTTCTGCCTCTGCCCATTTGGTTACGTACTCGACTGCATTTATTATGTACCTTGCACCTGTTCTTTTTGCTGGTATGGGAAATGGTCCTATGAAGTCGATGGCCCAAATTTCAAATTTCAAGCTTGGGTTTACTGATGTCAAGGGAATTTATGTACTAGGCAGAGGTCGACCCAGCCATTGACATCTGTCACATTGGCTTACAAACTTTTTACAGTCTCTATGAAGTGTCGGCCACCATAACCCTGATTGTTGGATTTTCTTGGCAGTTGTGTCTGCTTGAAAATGTCCTCCCGCAGGTCCATAATGTGCTTCATACATAATATTATTTATTTCATGTTATAGTACACACCTTCTGAGGATGTCGTCCAAACCCATTTTATATAAGAATCCATTTATGAGACTATATGGTGCAGCTTTCATGGATAAGATTTATTTCTTCTTCGTACTCATGCCTTCTGGTGCTTTCCATCTTCTAAAAACTGAGCTATTTCCTCTAACTCTGTCGAGACTGCTTCTATTCGAAATAAATGTGCATCCGGTAAGTCATCTTCGACTCCTATCGGTTCCTCTCCTGTGTCGATTCGGGATAAGTGGTCGGGACTGACATTTAATTTTCCTGGTTTGACAATGACTTCGAATTCAAATTCTTGGAATAGAAGTAGCCATTGATAGATTCTCCCATGGTGTAAAGGCTTATTTACGAGACATTTTAGTGCTTGGTGGTCGGTATAAAAGATAAATGGATAAACTAGTAGGTAGTGTCAATATTTTTGTAGTGCGAAGACCATTCCTAATGCTTCTCTTTCTATTGTCGAATAGTTTATTTCTGCTTTATTTAATTTTTTGTTGCTGTAAACTATAGGGTAGTCCATTCCATCTTCTCCTAGTTGAGTTAGGATTGCTCATATTGCCAGGCCTGATGCGTCAATGTGTACATGGAATTTAGTCGACCAGTTTGGAAACCTTAGGATGGGTGCTTCAACTGGCTTTCTTTTTATTTTTTCAAATGATATGTTGCATTCCTCTATCCAGTCGAACTCCTTATCTTCTCTTAATAGTTCTTCCAGTGGGTAGGTCATGTCTAAATAGTATCTTATGAGTTTTCTGTAATATCCTGTATGACCAAGTAATACCCTGACTTGTTTTGGGTTCACTAGTGGTTTTAAGTCGAGGATAATTTTTATTTCTGTGAAGTCGACCTTAATGCCTTCTTTCCAGACAGTGTGTCCTAACAATATTCCTATGGGGGTCAGAAATATGCACTTCTTGATGTTCAAAGATAGCTGGATTTTTTGGCATCGTTCCAACATAAGCCTTAGCCATTTGCAGTGATCTTTTAACATAGAGTATATTTTCCAATCATCAAAGTATACTGCCATTGTTTTGTAAATATATTCTTGAAATGTTTTGACCACAATTCTGGAAAATACTGCAGGTGTGTTTTTTAGTCCAAAAAGCATAAACTTGTAAGCAAATGAGCCAAATTCACATACAAATGTTGTCTTTTTCTGATCTTCTTTGGCTATTGGTACTTGGTTATAACCTAAGAATCCATCTGTAAATGAGTAGCATTCAAGTCTTGTAACCTCATTTAAGATTTCGTCTGCATAAGGAGTTGGAAATGGGTCTATTAATGTAACTTTATTTAGCTCTCTGAAGTCGACACAAATCCTTAGCTTGGTTGGATCATGTTTCTTTGGTTGAACAACCATTGGACTTGCCCATTCTGATTGGTCAATAGGGTAGATAATACCTGTTGCAAGCATGTTATCAATCTCCTTCTTGAATACCTCTTTGTATTTATGAGCTAGCTTATATGGTCTTTTCTTGACAGATTGTATATCAGGTTTAATGTCGATCTTCATTTCACCCATTTCATGGACTAAACCTTTGAGATACTTGTAATCTCTGGAAAATACATCATGAAACTCTTTTAATAAGTTCACTATTTCTGTCGTTTGTTCTTCATTCCAGTAGACTCCAATTTTAGCCATTTTTGGTTGGTCATCACTTGAGATGTTGAATTCTTTAGTTTTGACTTTAGCATCTAGCCATTCTGGTGCTTTGGCTTCATTGATAGTCAACTCCCTTCCTTAAGCTTTGAAAATGTGGCAGGAAAGTTTGCTGCAGTCATTTGGTCGATATCTTTTTTGCTGGTTGTCTCGACTTTGAGCACTGTGCGAATTGGTTTTGTTATTTCGGCATGGTTTGATTTCCATCTAAAACTTTTTCCTTCTGGATTTTCATTTTCCATTTGTAGTCTTGTTGACTATAGTATTGTCCCGGTTTGTATATTATTACAGTTTATTGTCAGTCGACTGTATTTTAGGGTTTTGTTTTCTGTCGGTTGTATAAATGCTTTGATCTGTTTTGTTGTTTCGACCAAATTCTCATCTTGTGGTATAAAGTTGAAATCTTTGATAAAATTCTCTTTGAGTTCATGCCATAGGAATGTTTCACCTCGAGCTTCTTCCATTTTGTACCATTTGTTTGGTAAGTCAAAGAGCATTGATGGAAACAGGTGTGGCCATGTACGTTCATTCTTATACCCAAGTCTTTTCCATTCTTTTTCACATGTCCTTATGTGGTCTTCTGGATCCTATCCTTGGATGAACATAGGTATTTGGGCTTGATTGGTTAAAATTTTCCCTCCAAATCTTTCTATGAAAAAAGTTGAAGATGTTGTCCATGTCTGCAGTCTTGATTGATGGGTATCCCACCATCTAGCAGCTTGTCCTGTAAAAGTTTCCACTAAGCTTTGTAGTCGGCCATGTTCACCAGTGTTTCTGGATACTTGTTCTATATGCATGACTGGTGATTCTCTTTCTTTGTACCTTGGTATTTGTGTACTATTTATATTTACTGGTTTTAAGGTAGGATATTCCCTAGTTTTCTTTTCAAATATTTTGGGATGATGGACACCAAGAAGCACTGTTGGACTGGTTTTTTCTACACTTTTTGAATAGTCCAGCAGGCTCTTGCTTGTGTTTCGTAATTTTCAACTTCCCAATCGTATAGTTCTGCGTTTGAATTGTATCCTACTGAATATTGGTTGCTTGAGTAAAGTTCACTGTAGACATTAGGTCTGTGTAATCTTCATTATTCTGTATCTTATATAGTTGTCGGATGTCAACTTGTTCATCAATAGGTTCTGTCCAAGGTTCTCCTTGGGATGGATGAATAGGTACAATGACCTTTTTTCTATTTCCTTTTAGTTTTATTCTTTATTTGTCTAAGGATATCGATGCTTTCATTTTTCTTCCCCAAGGTCAACCTACTAACGCTGGGAAGGAGCTGGATCCTTCCTTAGGGTCAATAATTTCAAATTCGAATTTGGTTGATATTCCTTTTATTGTCGTGTCGACATTTCTCCACACTCCGATAGGTTCAATTAGGCCTTGGTCGGCTAATTTCAGGTATATTCTTGACTCATATAGTCGAGGTCTACCCAATTGTTCCCAAGTGTCTTGAGTCATAATATTTACCTGTGACCCGAAATCGAGTACAACTTGTCAGACATGGTATCCTTCAATTTCTAGGTCGACCAGTGGGTCGGCATCACTTTTATCTTTTTGGTTTAGGCTGCAGATATTCTTTGTTTGTTTTTCGGTGTTATTGTTGTGTTTTATTTTATGCAATAAGTCGATGAATTGAGATACTGTTTTATCTTTTTGTACTAAGTGTATTAACTCTTTTACTGTGTCTTGTCGATTATTGTCCTCTTCTTCCTATCGAGAAAATTCTCGAAATACATTTGTTGCATCTTTATACAATTGTTTTTGTTTAACTGGATCAGGATAATCATTCTTTTCTTTTATTTTGCTTATTCGTGGTTTATCATTCCCAATTTTTGTCCCTTGTCGGGTTACTATATGCAGATTCTTTGTATTGATTATATCATGTTTTTGCACACATGACAAGACATTTACATTTTTCTTCTTATTTATTTTATCAAGCATAGTAGGGCAATCCTCTAATGAGTGATCCCCTACTCCACAACTAGCACATAATTTTAAGTTAGTTATGTCCTTGTATGGACAGTCTGCATATCGGTGTCCTTCTTTATAACATGTGAAACATTGGATGGGCCGACGGGGTCGGTTGTCATGATTCCCAAAGAATCGACCTCGACCTCCATATCCTCCACGTCGGTTGTCGAACTGATGCTCATATCGACGACCTTCGTACCTTTGATTATTCTGATCATTTTGCGCATTGTTTCATTGCTCATTGTTCTGCGCGACTGTGTTAGTCTAGTAGACTGCGTGATGGTTTTGTCGGTTTTTTGGTTTAGATGGCAGTCGGCCATGGCGTGATTCTTCGTTTCATAGATAGAACACCAAGATGCTTTACCATTTTCCATGTTAAACGGACAATCTTTCGTCGTGTGTTCTCCATGTTCTTGGCAGATGTCACAAAAACACTTTGTTTGCACAAATCAAACGTCCTATCGGCTGATATCCTGTCGACAGTTGTCTTTTGAATGTCCGGCCGTTGAGAATTTCATGCACCAAATATCCTGACTCTTAAGGTTTAGCTCTTTTAAAGATTTCTGCATGATCTCGAGTTGTTCTTCTAGTCTATTATCTATGGGGAATGCTGAAAAGTCTTCATCCATCTCTACTTGTAAGGATTTAGTAAGCGCTTCTTCGTATGTTTTGAACGTCTCTAGACTTATGTGCCGACGAATATTCTGGGATAGACCTGCAAGAAACCACTGGATTAACAATTGCTCATAAATTACATAATCCAATTGGCTGAGGAGGTCTTTCCATCGTTTGTCGTAGTCGCGAACAGATTCTCCTAGCTTTTGTGATGTTGTTTTCAATTTCTTAGGTACCAGATGTTTAGCATCTAGAGTTTTAAAAAATGATAGAAATTGTGCTTTAATTTCCGCCTTGGATGCATTGGGGGTTCTCTCAAAAAAGTTCATATGCCAAGTTAGAGATCTTTTCCTTAAAGCGCCAACGAACTGTGCCATTTGTATGTCTTCTGATGTAATTTGGTTGGCCTCCCATGTCGACTCGCAGACGAACCAATGTCGTCTAGGGTCCTCATCGCCTTCATATAGAGGAATATGTGCTGACCCGTGACCCATGTCGGATTTGTTGTCATTGTCTTCTTCAGGAGGTGGCTGTGGTGGGGGTAGTGGGATGCTTTGTTTATCTTTTTGTGCAGAGCTGTTGTCGACAGAACTCTCGTTTCCATCGGTTGTTTTATTTGTCGTTTCTTCTCCGACAAGCAGTCGGTCAGGGTCGACTTCTCCTGTCGATGTCCAGCTACAATTGTTTGTCTGCAGGTCCGATTTTTTTGTATTCTCCAAAGCTGTATTTGGTAGGGGGGTGCTCCTTCATGTGTCGGGTAAAGTAAGTGGATACTTCGGTTGGAAGGGTACACTTGAAGCGTGACCTAATTTCCTTCTTCTGGTCGACGAATAAGTAGATGATTATCATTGTTTATCTCGTCGTCTAGTCGGCTCCATATACCAAACTCACCAGCTCTTAGTCTGAGGTCCTCTTCGACAATGGCTTGTATCCTGGTACTCGAATTCGTTGGAGATAGAGGTCTTACCTCCTGGGGAACTTCTATTTGGAGAGCTTCTCGTTGCTCTATCCACAAATCTTCTTCCATAGGTGACGCTTCTTCTTCCACGCCTTCTTCTTGTCGGTCATGACTCGACTCTGGCGGATTTCTCTCTTGGTCTGCCACCCTAGTATTCATTCCTCTTTGCAATTCTATAGCTCTTTCTCTTCTTTCTTCCATTCTTTGCAACCTCTTCTCTCTCTCTATTTCTGTAAATCCGGCGTACCTTTGTGTGACATTGTCTGTTTGATTTCCTTTTTAGGCCGACTTTTCATTGCTGGTGATGGTATCTCTTTTTAGTCGACTAGAATCCTCCCACTTTACCCCAACATATGACCAGCTACCCCCCCATAGCCTACCCGATGCTTTAGAAAGCTCAGATAATTCTGTTTACTTGCTTAGGAAATATTCCCACTCCCTTTTGGCAATGAATTTCTCCCACTTCTTTTGTTTCTCTGCCTAGTTAGTATTTTGTGGCGGTTCGCGTAGTAATGGACGAGGTTTGACAATATGACCGACTCCTTTTTCTATTAGGAACTTGAACAACAAGGTCAGTAAGGAACACAGGAATTGCTCGATAAGGTCTGTATAGAATTTCTTCTGAATGGTTTCCACCGAAGTTCTTTCTTCTATAGCTTGCTCCTTGCAAAATTCGTCGGTGATCTTTTCAAACCACTCCGACAGGTTTGTCCTTCCCCCTCGAATTAGTTTTTCTAGCAGCTATAGGTCTTTAGTCGCTTCCGACTTTTTCATCCAGAAGTTTTTTCAAGAGCTGGGGTACCGATTCTACAAACTTCTCATGGGTTTCAGTAAAGAACCTTTATTTTGCTTGAGCAGTCGCTAATTTGTTTCTCCGTGCGTAATTCTGCAAATAATTTGCTACCTTACGCTCCCACTAGTCCTTAATCTCTTGTTATGATATCATCTGCTTGTATTCATCTCAGATATGTACTACCAGCAACGGAACCAATGTTGTAATCTCACAGATCACATAGGGTTACCAATAATACACATTAAAAGCATACAAATACAACAGAGACAAGAGACAAGAACATAGGTAGAATAACAGATTATATTATAGTGAAAGGGTCCATACAATACAGAGAACTGAACCGAGTTCTTATCTGGCTCAACAACCTAATATATATGATTGACAAAACTGTTACAAATAACTACCTGTCGGTTTGGTTAACCGACACAAGCCTATGTGGCCGACCTAATCTCTAATTAGTCGGCTGATCGACTTAGTCGGTTTATCGTTCTAGTCGGCTTACCGACTAGCTCCTCCAACAAACAGTATAACATTTGGATGCTCAAGAGTAACCACCCGTTTGAGAGATGATATTTTGCAGGGACTATCAAGACCCCGATAGTTAAAGGACATAATCCTCATATACGCCCCTTCTTCTGGGCTCACACCCCTCTAAGTGCCTGTTCAATAGATAGTTGTTTCCCTTCTTGAAGGTCCTTTTTAGCCTTGGACTGAGCCTTGGACAAAAAAGGTTTTCTACCCCTTCCATCTTTACCTAGGTTCCTTCCCTTCCCCAACCCTCCTGAGGCTTTCTTTGCACTAGATATCAGAAAATAACCAGAATCCAAAGACTTTGGTGGGAAGAGATAGGGGTCATTTTTGGCAATAAAGGGATCAAGGTCCAGAGAAAGCGGTAAACCCTTCGTAGAGGCAGCGGGTAGAATAGTGAGGGGGGTCGAGGAACAAGGTAGTCGAGGAGACAGGGTTAGATTCTTTAAACCCTCCACCTAATCCAAACCAGATAAAGTAACATTATTGAGAAAAAATTGAAGGGCGAAGAGAGGGGGAGAGAGGAAATACCTGGGATGGGAGTCCCCACCAAACGCTGGACTTCCACCGTCCAACCTCCATCCACCACCAGTTGAGAAGCCAGAACATCCTCCTCTTGACTACTGTTATCCGCCTCATCACTAAATGGTTCACTGTCGGGATCCTGCGAGGAAGAAGGCTGAGATGAGGGTAAACCAGTGCCCTCCTCCACCCCCGAACCTTTCTCCTTATCACCTCTTTGTTGACGACGTCTGTTAATAGTGCGCGGAGGGAGTCTACACTCCAAGGTTGGATGACCATAAGCATGGCATCTTCGACATCTAAAAGGCACATTTTCATAATCCAGCAACTGTTTAATCATATATGCCCCCCAACAAAGATTCATATCTTCCACTAGCCCCTCCCTAACATTAATATTGACCAAAATTCTTGCAACATGCCGCTACTTGGTCTCCACAAAGGAGAGATCTACTTCAAGGAAGGTCCCGAGGAGATTACCAATATTGCGAAGACGATCTTCCGTCTAGTAGTGAAGCGACGAACTCAGCATTCACACACACAGAGGAACCGTATCCACCCTTTCTCGATTGGCATCAAACAGAGGGTGCCAAGGTTTAAGAAGGAGAGGGGTATGATCCAGAGCCCAATTACGGTTCAATACCCACTGCACATGATTAACTTGTCGAAAATTCAAGGAAAACCACCCCCTCGTGAGAGTCACAACCTTCGACACATAACCAATAGCCGCACTCTAGTTCGCTTCTGCCCACCCAACCACAGTGTCGAGGGAAAAGTTCCTCCCCATGGCCCTACCCACCAAAGTCTGGTCTGTCATAAGCATCACCTGCTCCCAACCAATATCCTCCCCCAGGACATAGTTGACAACCACCTTCTTTGATTTCATCCAGCTTTTCCTGCTTTTCTTCCCCGGACCCCTTCTTGGATCCTTTCCCTCCGATTTTCTGCTAAGACCCGAGCCCTTTCCCCCTTCACCCCCAGGGCTAGGGAAACCACGCTACTTAGAAACCTCAATGTGCCTAGCCAATGCACCGAATTCCTCTGCCCCAAACGACCCACTGCCCCAGCCACTCCCTAGCAACACAAGACGCTCCGGACCTTCAAAGCCACCAGCACCAAAACCATCACCAAAGGCTAACCCTCCGTGAACCCCAGTCAAAAAGAAAGAAGGCAAACCATGCCCGACCTGAAGGGGGTAAAAAAATTCCACCGCACTCCACCCTGGACTCCCAAGCAGTTTTCCGCTGAAAAGATCTGATAACCTTCCTGAAGCGCGGGCAGAGAATACAGGAGATCCAAAAAATCGGAGGGTGTGAAAACGACTTATGTCTGAGCAGGCCAAGGGGATACCGAAACAGTTTCTTCAATCCCAAGAGGTGGAAGGCCTTCCACACTCTCCAAAACCTTTCCACCTGGCAACCCCCAGGTGTCCCTCTCTTCTAGCTGGTCGCTGGAGTAATCCACTAAATCAAAGCCTGCCATATTGATAGATGAAATGGTAGCAGGTAGCAACAACCACCAGGAGGTCAGTAAACCCTAGCAGAGAATTTGACTGCTAGCAGCTACAGGTTGAAAACACAATCAAAAGAAACGGTTCAAACCCTAACACCAACCAAACCTACAGAAGAAACCAAACCTTGTAGTGCACACACTCTGAATCCAAACCATGCATTCCTCTAAGGTAAAAGGTTAAAAATGAGCCGCACGTGAAAATCATGACAGGTAACCTAGCCATAGCTAGGTCCTGTCCGCTGTGTACGGCCTTGCAGACTCCCGGGAACCCTAGCAGAGGCTCATTCTCCATCCATCCTTCCATCAAAAGATCATCCACCCTATGTTAATTAAAAATCATCATTCAATTATTATTTCATTGTGAGTTTAAATTCGAATCATGTGGGATTAGATTTCCTCTGCTTCACACTAAGAAAAATATTCACAACAATTTTTTTAGCCATGACAATCAGTAATTGACCAAGATTACGTGGACAAAGCTCAAGGTCAAATCCAACCTAGAGAGCAAGTAGCCTCTTGGAAACTTTCTATATCAAGTGGCTAAAGAATTTGCTATGAAGAATAAGCCTCAAAGAAAAATCTATCCAAAACAAATGCAAAATTGTGTGATTTGAATCATATCAACAACTTTTGAGCTAACTTTTGGGTACAAAGGTAAAGGTTATGGTTTATGTTAATTTTCTTGTATTGATTTTCGTTGTTTCGATAACTATTAGGTTTTTTTAGTATCGAGGGGTTTTCTCAATCCAACATACGATATATCATTTTTGAGATTATTTGTGTAATGTAAGTCATTGATCTATGACCTATATTCCATGAATATAATCGCAACTGACCAACTTGTCTACTCAATGCACCTTCTCTTAAGCCCAACTTTAGTTTGGAATTAACTCAAAGTTAATGAACGCCGTGTAGGTAAGTCCAACTAAAGTTGGGAATTAACTCAAAGTTAATTTTCTTGTCTCTCGATTGAAGCTTACACGATGGTGGTTCATACTTGGGCAGATTTGTTTTGATTGGGGAGGGAGTTGTTCGTGGGCTTTGGTTGGTAAGAAATGAGATCCCATGACGTCAAGCGTGCCTTTACATGACTACCCAATTAGCTATATCAAGCATCGACTACACTCATCTTCAACGTCAACGTCACTGCAGACTACATGGAAACGAAGCATCTTTGTGCGTTAATTATTGGAATTTGGGGTTCTATTATGTTGTTGATTTACTGGCCCAGCAGAAGCAGAAGCGTCGCTTTTAAGGGACGACCCATTTTTTTTGTAATCTTTCTAACGGGTTTCAGAGGTAGATGAATCATATAAAACAACACTGCACTTATTATGGCACCGATTGCAGGTCCAACCATGTATATCGAAATGCTCATGTATTTGTTTTTGGATACTGCAGAGTCTGTTTGGTCCTTGCAGGATTCATTAAAGCTCCTCAAATTGGACTGCCATGAGGAAGAGATTATAATGCTAACTTTGTGCTTGTATGTTGAATCAATAATTGCATTGGTTCGAAAAAGAATGCAAGCAAATAATCAAAATCACGCAGATCATGGTGAGAGCCTCTACAGAATCATAACACGAAATCCTCCAATTGGTAAGGGTGTCCATGGTCCGTCTTTAAGTTTTACCATTGAACCCATAAACTTTCTTTGTAGAGTAGCCCCAACTGATAACAACATTCTTGTATTTATGTTATATTTATATAACCATGTGTATCTACATAGATATAACATTCATAATCAAACATTTTTATAAACACTCATATAAATTTGAGGAGGATTACATCTTGTGATTATATAAAGTTTGAGGAGGATTACATGTAGGATTTATAATTTGAACATATCACAATTATGTTTAACTGAACCAATCATGTTTCAAGCACAAGTGGTATGCAAATTGTAAATCTGCCCATTGTAAATCTTATTAGAATTAGAATAGAAGAAATTATTAATTAAGGCCACGCCTTTGTTGAATGGTGATAATGGTATCAAAACATCATAAAATATCCGAAGAAAGTCTACTTACTTTATAGGCATTTAGGAACATGCAAATCTAATATGATTGTATCCATTGCTTATTATTTTGGCTATGATGTTTATGATTTGGAGCTTTTTAAGATTCATATGAGCACAAGGTAAATGACATTATTTATCAAGAACACAAAGTATGTTATTTTTATTAAGGATATTGATTGTTCTCTTTATCTCTCAAACCATTCAAACAAATGCATGTTAAAGTAGATGTTAGAGTTTAATCCCTAATGCATAGGTCTAATGATAACAACAAGTATATTACACTCTCCAAAACTTATTTAAGAATGTCACTCTCCAGGATAAAAAAATGTACTCATGAGGATAAAAAATGTGTCTACAAATGTTAATTCTGCAAATAATACTTCTCATATATCTTGGGCTTGAGGCACGAGGAAAGAGAGCTATAAGGAAATCTCAAAATATTTGACACACAAAGTATTGTCAACTGGTATTAATGTTGCTAGAAACAACAACAAGAAATTGAAAGAGAGTGATGGATAAAGAATGACTATAATTGAAAAGGGGGAAAAGATCAATCTAGGGAACAAAGAAGCGAGGGTTTGCTGATGTAATAATTGAATGAATAGAATCAAAATTCTCATAGCTGTAATCCTAATTTTAGGTTTTGTGATTTTGACAAGGTTAATTTAATGTAGGTTCATATCTACACTCATTCTAGAACGTATAGGTTAGAAAATTTCATTGAGCTTAATAGAGTTTTTTTAACCCAAACAATTTTTTTAACACACTTCTATGTGAAACAAAGAAAAACTATGCATTATTTTTACAATGAGCTTGACCAAACATGTAAAAGATTGATGGGTTGTTGAGATATTTATATCCAAGTATTAATTGTGTTTTGTTATCATCAAGTATCTATTGCAATAATAGAGATGTCATGAATTACATACTAAGTGGTCTACACGTCAACGTTGAATGCGCTCAAATAATAATCAAATGCAGATACCATTGCTATAACCATCACATGATTGATGACATGTAGAAACAACATTATTAATAGAATAAAATAGATATGAACCAACATGTTTGACACCTTTAGAGAGACTAAATATGTGAACATGGAGAAAGTGAGATCACCTCATTTCCTTGGGTTTGCTTGATTTTTATTCTTTGCTCTTCAAAACTTTTATCTGCATATTTTAAGTTAAACTTACCAATAAATTCAAGGATCCATTACAATTTACCTCAATAACCCGTGACTATCTTTTTTATTGGTGTTTTGCAAAGCCAAGATGGAGGGAAAGATAACAAATTGAATGGAATTATAACGAGGGTGGGATCCAAAAACATTTAGTATGAATAGTAAATGCATTTCCAATTTCCATATTGACAAGCATTGACAATCCTCATAACACATGGATTCAAGTGGGGATTGAGATAGACAAGGTTTCCAAGCTTCTCTAGGAAGCTTTCATTAAGTGATACTTAAAATGGAGGATGTGTCAATATGATGGTAAGATTATGTGGCGTGGTCTATGGGCATGAACTATGTGATGGATTTATTGTTATAAAATGGTAAATTGTATGAATAAATGAGAGGCATTGAGAATATGATGATTTTAGTCTTTATATACCAAAGACAAGTAGTGGGTGTTAAAACTTGAATATTAGTCTTGAATCACACCCATCCTCATCTATTATTGAAAGTATAGTAGTCATTAAGCATCAAAGAGTTGGGATTTTAGACACTAATTAGTTGTTGAAAATGTAACCCTTCTTTTGACATTTTACAATATTATTACCTTTCATAAGGTTAAGAGAATTAAAATTTTACTTATTACGTTTCTCATTTCTTATCTCCTTGATTTCCATATTATACCCTTACTTTGCTAAAAATAACTTTGGACAACCTCACTATTATAGTAGCTACCATTTAAGTGTTTTGGGTGGGGTGTTTGAATTCTATACTTCAGAAATTTTAATATGAGTCACACACTATGTTTTTGTAAATAAAACATTATATTACTTTACATAATCAGCATTACATATCAAATATCATTTCTGTCTGTCAAAAAGCCGGAGTGTCCTTGATACCTTCCGGTTCCAGACCTGTTCTTCCTTCCCAAAAAATTTCAGAGATTCCCCAGGCCTTCTACACACACCCATTACAATTATTTCCTACAAGATTACAGAGATTCCCTTCCCACAAAATTACAAAGACTTTAGTTAGCCTTGAGTATCTGATACCCCTTATAAACCGACTGCACATCATAACATCTACTACTGGTCGTCATTAAGAAACACCCTATAATTTTTGGAACAGGAATTACTAGAAATAGAGACAGAAAAAAACCTCAAACCCGATCTGGAGGGGCATTGCCCAAACTGGGACAAACAACCAAGGCCGAAACAACAGTGGCATTCTGGGGAACTACTCTGCTCTGATTTCCTGCACGTTCTCCATCGAGCGTTTTTCCGCAGGGGATACCCTTCGCCCTTGGTCGAGCATACTCTGTCGGTCCTCTCCTAGCTGGATAGAAGGGGATGCCCAGCTTAGCTACGATAACATCAATCTTCTAGTGCATGAGGTGGCATTCACTGTTATGTTCCTTCTAGACCTTCACTGGTTCCTCATCCCCTTCACACTTGGCTTCTCTTGCAACTGAGGAATGTCCCACCAATCGCATGGTCACCCAGTATATCATCAGCAGGACGTCATAGGCCAAGGCTTTGCCTGCCGTGGTGCCTAGTTCAAGGACCCAGTTCGCAACCTCCTTGTGTAGGATCTCCTTCGGCATGAGCTTCACCTATTCCCAAAGATCCCCTACCACCTTCTCAACTTCCAGATGAATTCCTAACGGGACATGCTCCTTGAAAAACTCCACTACCTCCTGGGCCTGAAGTTGAGCCCTTGTTACTTAACGAGTCCGCCTAAAGATACCCTTACCCTTTTGATCCGAGCTAGCAGTAGCTTCCCTGGAGCCCAAATCCACTCTAATCGATCGCTTGGGAGCCATAAGGCGAGGGGAGGGGGAGAGAGCTGACACAGGATGAGGAGCAAAGACTCACCCTGAACAACAGACACCCAGGGGGAAACCAGATAAAAAACGTAGCTCTGAAGCACAAAAACCTCACAATGATGACGGGTGGTGGGTGGCCAAGCCGACCCAGAATAAAAGGAGGGGGGAGGCATGATTTCCCTCCCAACCCCGTACATTTCTCACGTCATACTGATCATAATAATGAGATCCCTCGTACCTTCGCCTGCTGCGTACATCCTGTGTGAATTAAAAACCTAATCCTTCCATCGATCTTGCCTCATCTCTCCCGTCTCGTCATTCTTTGCAGCATAAACCATAATGATGGCAAAGGACAACCACTATCTGGTCTGGTCAGTTAACCAACAGCTCCCGCGGGGCATTTAGGATGATCTGTCCTAGGCGTGCTCGTGCCTCCTGTCCCCATCTGTGATGACATCGTCGAGACTAGCCACCTGTGGCCTACTGTCTAGGTCCCTAGAGACCACTTGTCTACATTATTGGGCCCACACTTCCGCCCTGAATGCCTCCAACATGCCACAACAAAAACCCACTTCACCCTCCATGTCGACGTTGGCTAGCAGGTCAGCTGCTTTGTTGGCATCGCATTTGACATGGCTGAAGGAAACCGCCATGTGCGCAAGGAGAAGGGTGCGAAGGTAGTCTAATCTACTGGCTAGGTGCCAGCTGGAGGAGACCTTTTCGTAGGCTTTTCCACTCACCATTCGTTTGGCCATCTGAATTAGAATGTTCGTGTCTCCCTCGATGATCGTAGGGAAGCAGCTACCTCTGATCAAAAATTCAAAACCGCGGATCATACCTTCTAATTTGGATGATTTATTGGTGTCAGTGCTGATTGCTCCTAGGAAAATAGTCATGATCTTTCCATTATGATCTCGACATAGTCCACCATAGCCCGCAGGCCCAGGATTTCCCCTAGATGCTTCGTCGAAGTTAAGCTTGAAAACCTGAGGAGGCGGGGTGGACCAGAAGGTCGGGCTGGAAGGCTTGCATATCTTTTCACGTCTTCGTAGGTTGACCATATGGGAGCTATCAAGTCCCCAACTAGAAGCAATATGAGTTTCCTTTGCAGGGATCAAATTGTCTTGATCATGCCACTGCATGCTCTGGATGGAGGATAGCAGGTTATCCTTCACTGTCTTCCAAACCGTCTCTGCATCACCACATTGATCACTGAAGATCCTAGCATTCCTCTCTTTCCAAATACACCACATGGCCATGCCCGTGAAGGAATCCCACACTGTTCGAATGATTGTGTTCTTAAAGGATTTTGGGTGCCACTCTTTCATAGTTTGGGCCAGTCAGCCTCTCCTCCTGTCGCTTCTTCTGAACCCCATCGCTCCTTTGTCCCATATGAAGGCTGAGAAGGGACAATTATCCAAGAGGTGACCCATGGATTCCTCCTCTTGATAACACAGACATCATTGAGAGGTTCCTTGAACACAGTGCCTTCTTAAGTTTTCGCTGGTCAGGATTCTTCCTCTGACCACCAGCCACACGAAAAGCGCCACCTTGGGCCACAGGTTTGATGTCCATATCTTCTTCTAGGTTCCGTCATCCTCCACTTGGTTTCCTAGCCTGATATTGTAAGCTTCCTTTATGCTAAAGGATCCCCTATCCATATATCCCCACCTCAATATATCTGGGCCTTCCTTAACCCTAACGAAGCGCTTGACCATTTCCTCCTAGAAATCCCCCCAATCCTCAGCACTTGTAAGTGTTGGTTGCCTCGTGCTATGTCTAGCTTAAGCCTTTGCTATGTCTATCTTAATCATCATACCTGGTTGCCTTGTGCTTTTTAGCGAGTGGAGCACCTCATGGACAAGAATGACTCCATCCAGAATCTTCCTTCCTTCCACAAACCCCAACTGCTCAGGGCTTATGAGCTTGGGAAGGAGAGGTTTTAGACAATTAGTTATTACCTTGGAGACTATATTGTAGATCACATTACATAAGGCTATTGGTCAAAAAAAATTCGGACTATCAGCTGCTGCCTCATTGGGGATTAAGTTCAGGAAGGTTGCATTGAAAGCTTTGAGGACTCCCCTCTTGTTTCTAGATTCTTCAATGATCTCAAGAACCTCCTCTTTGACGAGATCCCAGAAGTAGTGGAAAAAATTGGAGGTGAAGCCATCTGGCCCCGGAGCTTTCCCTAGGGCCATTTGATTGACTACTTCCTCTACCTCCTGCATGACCACCGGTTTGTTCAACATATCGTTGTTTTCTCTAGTGACTGCCCTTGGGATTAGGCGAATGATTTTTTCTATGTCCCTACCTCTGTCCCCTCCATCCTCGCTGAGAATCTCAAAGAAGTGTTGAGTGAGCTCTGCCTCTATCTCCCTTCTGGTTTCCACTCAACTGCCATCCCTTTTCCTGAGCTTTTGGATTCTAGAACTGCTTCTGTTCTGAATCGCCAAGTTATGGAAAAACTTGGTGTTTCTTTCGCCCTCCTGCAGCCATTTAAACCTAGCTTTTTATTTCCAGAATATCCCTTCCTGCCTTTCCCTTGCCTCTATTTGACTTAGAAAGTCTTTCTCTTTGACCTTCATGTCCTCGTCCCAACCTTCTTCCATGCCTTTTCTGTTGATGAGGTCCAACTCACTTAACAACCTTTTTTTATCCTCAAAGATATTCCCAAATTCTTCCTTGTTCCACGTGTGGATTTTAGCTTTTAGGGTCTTAAGTTTCTGCTGAAAGCGGTACATAACCGTTCCTGGAGGGGGGACCAGCTCCTGCCACCACTGATTGACAAGGTCCTTAAAGTCCTTGTGTTCCAGCCAGAACTGCTCAAATATGAACGGATTGCTCATAGAGGAGCTTGACCAATCCCAGGAGAGGCAAATGGGCCAATGACCAGAGCCTGCTGCAAGGAGAACATCAGCCACAATTTTTCTTGTGCTATGAATAATGTTCTCCAAAACCAAGAATCGATCAAGGTGAGAGGCCACCAGGTGTTCCCCATCCCTCTTATTGTTCCAAGTATACCAACCAGTGCCCATCCCTAGATCCACTAAGGGACTTTGAGCCAGAAACTCACAGAAGGATTCTTGATATTTATCCAAGGTTCTTTTTCCACCCTTCTTCTCCCCTAGGTTGAAGTCCCCTCCTATCACCCAATTTCCAGCCTCAGTTTGGCCCTTGAGCTAGCTGAGGAAATCAATGAAGGAATTTTTCTCAGGGAAGCTGCTGGGGCCATAAACATTCCCCAGCGAACCCTTCACTCCTGAGTCCAGGATGTGGAAATATGCCATAAGAGAGAACTTGTTTGCTCACCAATCAGACAGTTCCACAACCCTTGGTTTCCAGAGAATTGCAACTCCACTCGCTTGACCCACAGCATCTAGGGCCATTAGATAACTGCCTTTCCATATTTTGTCTCTAATTTTCTCCAAGCCCTCAAGACTACACTTAGTTTCTTGGAGGAAAAGGATATCCAGGTTTTCCTGCTTGATTTTCCTGTTTAGGGTTTTCCACTTCCTGGGGTTTCTACACCCCCTTATATTCCAAGATATGAACTTCATTCACAAACCTTGTTAACTTCAGAGAAGGCCGCCTTGATCATTGGATATTGGCCTGACTCAATGAGTTTAACACCTACCGTGGAAATACGTTGCTTATTCATATTTCGTCCCCTTCATAGCTCCTCTTCCGGAGATTTCCTATTGCTACCTTTTTGCAGATCTGGGTCAATTCCCAGACTCTCATTGGCACCATTTCTAGTGATTTCTTCCTGAAGGAGTTCAATCTGGCGTTGAGACACATAACCCTGTCCCTTCTTCCCACATTCTTCCTCAATCGCGTCCAGATCTAGCTTGCCCAGTTCCATTTCGTCGCCTTCTTCCTCCACAATCACGTCCATCTGCTGCACTTCCTCCTCCTCTGGGGCCTTGGCCAATCCTTCTTGCTGCTCTGGTACGGTTCTTTCCTTAGAGATATATCCTTCCTCCATATCCCTCCCTAGAACATCGAAGGGATTTTTGGATCACTGCATCTTTGTCACCTGTTCCTTCTTTGCATTGGATGTCCCGCCGCCCTTGCTTCTTCATCTGTTTTTTACTTGTGTGAACCTGTCCTTTTTTGCTTCCCTTTCCTGATGATAGTCAGAGGATCCAACCCCAAGGATTAGTTTGGGGAAGTTCCTCCCCACATGACCATAGTCATGGCAGTTCTTGCACCGAAAGGGGAGTTGCTCATAGTCAATGGGCTGAATCCATTCCTCGTCTTCCCATTTTAAACTGATCGCTTCCGGGAGTTCCTTAGAGAGGTCCATATAGACATAGATCCGGGAAAAGGGGGTATATTGCTGGACCTTAGTTTGTTCTACTACTTTTATGAATTCCCCAAGGGTGTTCCCTATGTCCTTCAGCATGCCCAGATCCCAGTATTCACCTAGTAGTGAGAAAAGGCGAATCCAAACAGGGGCAGTCGTCATGTCTTTCGTTTCTGGGTTAAAACATTCTTTCCATGGACGGAGGTATAATCCAGCTAAAAAGAAAAAATATGAGCCTCCCTCCATGACTCTATCTTGTCTTCCTCGTTGAAAAATATGATAGTAAAGAAACCCTTAGATCCCAGTTGCAGATCATAATGCCCTTTAGGGTTCCACACATTGTTTATCCATTTAACCATATCTTTCTCCTTTGGCCAGATCCCCACAAATTTCCTGATGAGGGCCTTCTCCTTCCAAAGTTCAATCTTACCTCTAACCGTCTCATATCTGATTTGGATCGTCGAAATAGTGGAGGCTTTTGGCAAACAGCCCCCCAGGCCATACTTCTTTCCTAACCCGACTCTTGCCTGCCTCTCGCCACCGTCTCCACTACCATCCTGCCTCTCGCTTCTCTTTCCAACTTCCCCCTCTATCGAATCGATACCTCGAGGACCTGTGGCAACCTTGAACCTCCTCAGGGGGGCTGAAGACCCACCTGATCAGCCGCCTACGCGTAGACCCGCTTGGCCTAAACACCTAACCCTAGAATCCGCCTCCCTCCATTGTGTTATGAGTCACACACTATGTTGATTTTTTCAAAATAGTGTTTTGGAAAATAACCTGAGCTATGTTTCTCATATTAAATTGATCTTTTATATGTAATGTAATGAAATGATTCATTAAAACTATATGTAATTTTTTACAAAATAGTGCTTTGGAAAATAACCCGAGCTATGTTTCTCATATAAAATTTATCCTTTATATGTAATGTAATGAAATGATTCATTAAAATGATATGTAATGCAGTGAATGGTCTTATTGAAATGTAATTTTAATTCAATTGGAGTGTATATTAAATAAATATACTTTTATGAGAAAGTTCTATATTAATTTAAATAGAGTTGAGGTTTTTCCCAAAATTTAGGATTAATAATTAAGTATTAAATAGTATAACATGGACAAAAAAATGAAATAGAGCCTAAATTATTACTATAAGAATTGAGGGAAATCATTAAACATTATGATAATTAATTCTATGAATGTTCTAGAAAAAAGTTGGATTTAGAAAGGCTAAGAACACCAAGTAATAGAATGTTATTACACACATTGAGTGGCTACTAAGCACATCATGTCACATGTGTTGAGGCATAAGAAGAAATAATCATTTGAAGATAGATCATGAGGCGAAGCCTGCCAGATAAGTGACTTGGATATTGAATGGAAGGCGGTGACAATGGAGGCTAGGGTTTACTAGCCTGTGCACCTGGTTCTTCTCCTACCTTACATGACCTTACCCTGTTCTCTCTGCGCTTCTTGACATTGGTCTTTCGACCTGGTTCTTCCTTGATTCTCAACGGTGGAAGGTTATGGAACTGGCTACTTTCCTTTCAAGTTTAGATTTTTTTTTTTTTTTATCTCCGGTGTCTGTTGTGCTGGGTTTTAATTCTCAGGGTGGTGGCAGTGTCAACATGCTTGACCTTCCTTGGGGCGTGTACTTTGTCTGCAGTTTGTAGGTGGTATGATCGATGCTTCGTCTCTTTCAGGGTTTGTGTTGGTTTTTATTCGGTAAACTGTGGGTTTTGGGTTATCTTCTGTTATCGTCCCCTTTACCTGTTCTGTACCAAGCCACTGGAGTTCCTCCCCCTACGCGGGTGACTAGTATCAACCAGTTCACAAAAAGTGAGATGAATCTTGATTTTCAGCTTGGTATTTTGGGTTTGGGCGAAATTCGAACCTTGGGGGGTGGTGGCCATTTTGTTTATGTCGCTTGTTTGTTTCGCCACCTTCTGGATTTCCCGGGATTCCCGGGGTTGACTCTTGCTTTTTGTTTTTTATCTCTGTGAAGCACTTGAGTTTTGTACCTATTTTTGGGGGGGCATGGTTTTACTTTCATATTTCTCTAGGGTAGTTGACCCTTTTCTTCCGGTTCTTGTTAAGGTTCCTTCTTGTTGGACCTCGTTACGGAGGGTTTTTGGGTCCTTCACTGCTGGGCCTGGTTAATAGGTCCTTTCAGGGCTGTCCCCTTTACTTCCTTGTTTCCTGCCCCATCTTGTGTGTTGTATTTTTTAATACTTCTTTGGGTCCTTTTTCCCTTCAGGGTTTGGTTTGCACCACCTTCGGTTTCAAGTGTTGGGTTGACCTTCTTTGTTGAACTTAGTTGTCTGGCTTTGCGTTCCTTTTGTTTTACTATGTCATTGGATGGTACGGCTGCTGGTCCTTCTTTCTTTGCGGGGGGACCTCAGTCTACCTCTACTCGCTCTCGGAGAAGAAGGAAAGAAAAAGCTCATACAGTGCAGGAGGGGAAAATTAGGTATGTGCTGGGTCGTGACATCTACATGGAGTGTGTAGAGGCACTTTGTTTGAGGGCTCTCATCAACAGACTTGAATACTGTCATATGGGGAAGAAAGACTAGATAGCATGGGCTACAGAACATTGGAAGCCCCTGCTCACTTATGTGCCCACGATTAGTCTGCTTGCAAAGGGGTAGCTGGTGTTTGTTTTTCTGGAGGACGCTCACGCATCGACCATTTTAGATTCGCTCTGGAGAATTGGGGCAGGTTCTCTGGTCCTTAGTCGCTGGCATGCGCATTTTGACCCCCTTCAGGAGAGGGTTAGAAAAAGGCACTTGTGGGTCTTGCTCCCTGCTCTTCCCTTTCCACTGTGGAGTCGGGGGTTTCTGGAGGGTATTTCCAATACCATAGGGTGGTTTGTTGCTGTGGAGGATGAATTTCAGCACTCTTATGACAAGAGAATGGCAAAGATTCTGGTTGAAGTGGACATCTCATATGGTCTCCCTACGGATATTGAAATCCTCTGTCTTGATCGTCTTTTCACTCAGCATTTGGATTACCTCAACATTCCATTTCGCTGCAGTAGGTGCAGGGATGTGGGCCATTTGAGAAGGGACTGTATGGTTTTACTTCATGGAGCTGTTAGTCCAAGTTCTCGGCTCTCTCCTCCTGCGCGGCAGCTGGTTCCTTTTAGCTCAGAGCGTATTCTGCGCAAACACCCCTCTCCGACTCAGGCTCCTTTGCCAAAAGGTATTTATTCTCAAGCTTGCTCGTTTTTTTGGAGATGTGTCTGATCGGGACCTTTTTCTTATTGAAGAATTGGAGGGGAACGCCTCTCACCCTATGACTATTGTGTGCAATGAACCCTCTAATTCTCGGACTACCTCCACGCCCGAGCCCACCTTTGTCTCTATTGATGATCCTTCTTTACTGTAGCCATCAAACCCTCCTCCTTCTGATCCTACACCTCTTATTCCAAATGAGTCAAGTTCTATTTTTCCGGCAAATGATTTCCCTCCTTTGGTGAGAGTAGGCTCACCTGTCATTACGTCCCCTCCTCGCAATCCTGTCTCTTCTCCTTCCTTCATCGATCTTTCTCTTCAGAGGTCGTTGGAGATTTTCTCTGCCAAAACTCCTTCTCTCCCTCTACCCTTCCGTTGGACTCCATACGTTTTGAAAATGTAACTATTCACAAAAAGAAGAAAGCTTCCAATCATGTGATGGATAGGGTTTCAGGCGCTCAAACCTACACTCCCTTGTTTGCCAGATTAAAAAATGCGGCGAGGAACTCGTCCGCATCCTCCCCTCGGGTTCTTAGAACTTTGTCATCCAAATATGGTGGTTCTTAATGAAAATTCTCTCTCTCAATGTTAGGGGCTTGGGAGTCTCGGCCAAACAAAAGAGCCTCTGCCACCTTCTTGCGTCTGTCTCTCCTGACTTAATTCTTCTTCAAGAAACTATGAGTAGCACCTACCCTGCTCTTTTAGCATTCTCTAAGCTCCGTCCTAGCTGGGATTTTTGTGCTATCAGTTCAAAGGGCCTCTCGGGCGGTATTCTTTCAGGATGGAACCCCCTTAGGGTGCAGTGCAAGGCTTTTAAAACTCTGGCGGACATCCTTCTCAAGGCTCGCTTTAGGGGCTCTCACACCTCCCTCTCCATTTTGAATTGTTACGGCCCCTACCTCAATCGTGATCTTTTTTGGAACTCGGCTGCTCGGGGTAGTCTCCTTTCCCTACCTAATTTGATCCTTGCCGGGGATCTCAATATTACTCTAAATGTATAAAAAATATGGGGAAGTAAAGCCCAAATTGATCCCCTTGGTCCGTACTTCACTCAAATTTTGGCTGACTATAATCTAGTGGATATTGCACCTTCTTGTGCAGGGCCTACCTGGAGAAATGGTAGGGATGGGGAGGAGGGAATCTATAAAAGACTTGATAGATTTTTAATCTCAACGAGCTTGATTGATCTGCTCCCTCGGCATAGGGTTTGGTCTTCCCCTTCTATTGTTTCGAATCACTATCCGATTTATTTTGAGTGGATGGAGGAGCCTAGCATCCATGATTTTCCTTTTAAGTTCAATCATGCCTGGCTTTTAGATGAAGATTTTTCTAGGATGGTCAAATAAGAATGGACCAGTTTGCCTCTTGGATATCATTCAGATGAGATGGATGCTCTTTCCCAGAAGCTTCGATTGTTAAAAAGAAAGGTAAAAGTTTGGACTCATTCTAAATCCTTGGTTATGAAACATGATCTTATTTCTATTGAGTCAAAAATTAAGAGTCTATTGGGTTCTTCCGTGTTGGGAATCCTCTCCTCACAAGACTATATCAGGCTCTCTGAACTCAGAAGTAAAATGAAGCATCTGTTGGATCATGAGTTACTTTCATCCCTTTTACAAAGTAGGATGACTTGGGAAAATCTGGGGGATGCGAACACAAAATATTTTCATTCTATGGCATCTCTCGCAGGAATCAAAATTCCATTTGGGGCCTTGAGGATGATTTGGGAAACTTGATTGAACATGATAAGGGTTTAAAAGACCTTGGTGTCAAGTATTTTTCAAAGATTTTCAGGGATGACAATCAGACTAACATTGTGGCTCAGCTGGAGGTTATTCAATTGTTTCCCTCCTTTATTCTTTAGGAGGAAACTGAAAGATTCACTCTTCAGATTACCTTAGAGGAGGTGGAACATGATTTAATATCTTTCAAGCGAGATAAAAGTCCCGGGCCAGATGGATGGCCGGTGGAATACTCCATCTTTCTTTGAGCCAAACTTTTATTCTATATAATCATTGTCATTCTCGTGTCTTTCTTTGACATTCTGGGAAATGATCTTCTGAAAGCAGTTGAATTCTCCAGATTGAATGGAAGAGTCTTACCCTCTTTGAACTCTACCTTCATTGCCCTCAGTTCAAAGAAAGAAAATCCTCTTACTTTTGTTGACTTCAGACCCATATCTCTTTGCAACTTAGTATACAAACTTATCTCCAAAATTGCGGCCTTGCACTTGAAGCCCTTCCTGCATAAGTTTATTTCGCCCCAACAATTCAGGTTTCTAAAGAATAGGCAGATCATTGAGCCCATGCTATTACTCAAGAGGTTTTACACTCGGTGAAGACTAAAAACAAGTGTGCTCTAATTCTCGAGCTTGACTTGTCAAAGGATTTTGACAGGGTGAATTGGTCTTTTCTCAGACTCATCCTTCTTCAGATTGGGGTCCCCTTGGTTGGTGTCAATTGGATTATGGGCTATTTATCTTCTGCAATCTTTGACCTGCTTGTAAACGGTACATCTTCCAGTTTTTTTCCTGCTTCCAGGGGTATTAGGCAGGTCTACCCGTTGTCTCCTCTGCTGTTTATTCTTTTCATTGAGGGGCTTAGTCTTTTAATTGAAGATGCTCGTACCAACGGCAGGATCAAGGGTATTAGCATTTCACCTCAGCTGTCACTCACTCATCTATTATTTGTTGACGATGTGATTCTCTTCGGTACAGGAACATTTGAAGAATGGGTTGCTTTCAAAGTCATTTTGGATAATTTTTGTGCAGCCTCAAGTATGTGTATCAATATGGACAAATCTTGTTTTCTTTTCAATAATGTTGAAGAGGGAATCTTAAACAAGATTTCTCGTTCTCTATCTTTCAAGTATGACCACATCTCTCTGGGTTTCAAGTATTTGGGCTATTTCATAAAGCCTCTTGGTTATTTGGTGAAGGAATGGCATTGGCTTTTAAAAAATTTTGAGAAGAGAATTAAGCATTGGACCCATCGACTTCTCTCCTTGGGGGGAAGACTTATCTTGATCAAGGTTGTTCTAACAAGTATGCATGTCTAATGGATGGCTCTTGTTCCTATTCCTAATTCGATTCTAGATAAGCTTAGAAAGTTGATTTTTTCTTTCTTATGGGGTTCTTCTGCAAAGAAGAGAAAGTACCACTTGGTGGACTGGTTGTCTCTTTCTCGACCTACCTCCCTCGGAGGTTGGGGTATTAAGAATTTGGGTTGGTTTAGTCTCTCTCTACGTTTGAAAAACTTATGGAAGGTCCTCAAAGGGACTGGGATCTAGCATCAAATTATGTCCACAAAATATTAAAAAAAACACTATGTGGTGTCTTGGATTCGTCAAAAGTCTTTTTCTGCAAATGGAGTTTCAGTTATTTGGAATGGCTTTCTTCTTTCGCTCACCTGGGCTAGTAGATGTCTCTCATGGAAAGTGGGGAATGGGGTCAATACTCTCATTGGATTGGATCCAATTGTGGGCACGGACACCTTGACCTTATTCCCTCTGGATCTCCATGAATATCTTGAAGATTATGGCATCTCCTCCCTGACACATGCCCGTAATCTTTCACTTGAGGCTCGGGGATACTGGCTCGCTGCAGAGGATTTGTAACTGGGGGGAGAGTGGAAATTATTATGGGACAAGTATAGCTCGGGGCTTGAACTCGGCAGAATTAGACTCAATCATTTGCAAGACTCTTTGATCTGGACTCATAATCGACAGAATGGGGAAATCACTATTTCTCTGGGTTATGATCTTATTTCAAACTACTATCTCGAATCCTCCTTGTATCAGAATCACTTTTTGGAACTCCTCTGGTCTTTCAACATCCCTTTAAAAATCAGGTGCTTCATTTGGCTCGCTGTTGGAAATCGCATCTTAACTTGGGAAAATCTCATGAAACATGGTTGGGACCTGGCGTGTGTACCCTCTACAGGAATGGTGAAGACTTGGTTCGACACCTTTTTATCGATTATATCACGACCAAGAGGGTTTTCTTCATCATTTGTGAGCAGTTATGTGTTTCACCCTTATTAAATTGCTCTGTCAGTTCTTTTTTAGAACTCTGGTTTAAGAAATTCTCAGCTCACTCTGATTTCAGCTATCTGCCTCTTTTTATTTATTGGAGGGTATGGAAAATGCGAAACAGTTGTATTTTTTATGATAAAAAGGTTTCGGTGTCTAGCATCATCCACCAGGTTGAGTATCTCTTTCACTTGTACCCTGTCCTGAAGCTGAAGAAGAAGATCAAATGTATTGGAATCAGACCACAGATCTTTTATCCTTGTGGCTTCTTTGATGGGGCCGCTACGGGGAACATTGGTGGTGTTGGTTTTGTACTGCTACTGAGTGACTCTCACACTCTAGGCTTCTCTTTGGGTTGTGGCACAAGCACCAATACCAGGGAAGAACTTCTTGTTGTTTCAAAGCATTTGGGGATCCCTCTCCTCACTATCTTTGGAGACTCCTTACTTGTTATTAACTAGGAAAACATGATTGCATCTCTGGATTCTCCTAGCTTGGACCACTGGTGCAAAGACATAAGGTCCTTTATGTATAATTTCTCTCAATTGACAATCAAACATATCTATTGTGAGCACAATCAGCAGGCTGATTGTCTTTCAAAGAAGGCTTTGGTTTTAGATCCTAGCTTCAGATTCTTCACTGAGTATCTTGATGGCATGATCATTGATCATGAGAATTTTCAGCTTTATTAAAGCATGGTGTCGGGACTCAATCCCTTCTTTTTTTCTTTTTTGGCACTTGATACTTCTTTTTCTTTATGATGGATTGGATCGGTTTTTTTTTATGATACTTTTAGCCTTCTCATTGTGCTCAGGATGGATAAGCTTGATTGTCATCATTGCTCCTCAAATATCGATCCGATCTCTCTGGTTTAAAGGATCACCTCTCTCTTCTTGATCTGAAGATTTGTTTGTATGAAGGTTCTTGTGTTTTTCTTTTGCTCTTGCAGCAAGGAGTGATGGTTGTACTTGTATATTCTAGTGATTAGAGGGATTCCTAGTATGCTCCTTATCACGCAAGATAGGAGCATGGCATGAAGGCTGTATGTATATGATGTCCTTTGATTCATAATATGAATATCAAGGTATGGTATTTTTTCCTCTCGAAAAAAGAAGAAGAAATAATCATTCAAAACACATTGAAGATGTAGATAGAATATAATAGGTGTAATTGTAGAAGGTGCCTACTTGAATATTGGAGTGTGTAATTTTAACTTGAAGTGTATCAGTCAAATACTCAAATAAATGGTTTCGATTAGGTTGATTGGGATTGATTAAGCACAAAATTAAATGTTTCACTAACCATTTGGGTTGTGGCTTGTGCACAATCAATTAAGAAGGATGGTCTTGAGTGATAAAGGCTAACTAAGTCTACCTTGATTTGGGGAAATTGATTAGATATACATGTATAAATATATTAGCTCATGCAATGAGCAAATATGGTAAATTATGATGAATATGCATTGAATGTACCATGATTTAGTGTTGTAATGGTGTCTTTAGACACCACATACTCATACATTGGATATCTATGTTTACTTCTATAATGCATCATTGAATTATCATGGTACCCAAATTTAGGGTTTAAATATCCTAACTTGGTCATAGTTTCTATAAGGCATTTTGGAGGTTGCAGAATTATACGAAGACCATGGATAGTATTTATGAAGTTAAAAAGTCAAATCTCTTAAGGAATCAACTTGTTTGGCCTTGCAAAATTTCTAATCAAGGTTTCCAATAGTAATATGGGCTCCAAGAAGGAACTAATCATGCTCAATGGGCATATCTATGGCATGTGGGCACATGATATGGAGACTTTGTTCAAGAGTAAAGGTCTATGGTAGTTTAAAAAAAATATGATTCCAAATTCTAAATACGACCATGAGAAATTCTTTCTTAATTAAAATAAATATGAGGCATAAGTGTCATGACAACATACATCTCTCTAGAGGCTCTCTCTTTCGAGATGATTAAGGATATTTGGCTTGCATCAAGGAGTTGTAGTGTACTTGAATCTAGGAAAAAGTGAAAAACGATTCCCAAAGAAGGAATCTTATATGATAGATGCTAATGAATTTAAAACCAACGTATGTTGTGTCTTTCTCCATAGTCAAGGAAAAATAGGATTTAATGAAGGAAGATGATAAGGATTATGCCTTTGACTCCTCGTGCAATTTATTGATTGGGGTATAAGAGAAACTTATTAATGAAATACATATTAGCGATAAACTGCATACACGTTTCATGAAAGGAAAAGGAAAACATAATTACAAGGAAATAGGTTGAGATGGAAATCTAGAAAGAAGCCTTGGCAGAGACCATGATTTGAATCATGATGCTCTAGTTGATAGAAGGAACTAGGTGGCATATAGAAATCAAACAAGAGAGGAATGAATAAGTAAATTGTCATTATTGTTGTTGGGAATTGCACCATGAAGGTCAAGGAAAAATACCTAAACATGAGACTATTTTGAGATAATCAGGAATGGATCAAAGGTTATCCTAATGGTTTTGGTTCACATAACACATGGAGGTGGAATTATATATATATATATATGGATTTGACCTAGTTTGGTAGAGGGTAAGAGAATTAATAGCAGCACGAAGTTGTACTTTGATCTAGGAGGATATTGGTGGCCACCCGCCTATTCCACTTGGACCCCCACCATTGTTTCTTTCAGTTTTTAGTTTCCTTAATTGTAGCACAATTTACTATTTTTGGCAGTGTTTGGGTCCTAAACTTTCGAAGCCGTTTTGAGGCCCTAAACGACGTTTTTTCGACATCGAATGGTTGGAAAATATGAGCCCGTTCCAAACTATGATATATTTTGTTAATTGGATGTACTCCTTGAATAGATCTTTCTAACGATGTATCATGTGCGTCAAACGGAGGTAGTATGCCAAAGTCACGACCCCAGGAAATTGATGTACCAAGTTACCCAACGGGGCCCAGGCCCCATATTCTGGCGTTTCACCTCTTAGGGTTAGGTTTTTGGATGTGCAGGGTTTCCTTTGTTTCTCAATAATATATAGGCCTTTGAGCCTCATTGTAACACATAGTTCAGAGGCATGTAGCCGCCACATCTCTTCTCATAGATAAGCTACCAGCACTCTAGCTAGTTTATTTCCATTCTATATGTAAACAAGTTTCAGTTCTTTGATTAATGAAATGAAGTGTTATTTCCACTACATATTTGTTTTTATGGTTATTTGTGTATTCTGTTGCGTTCCTGGATAAAACCGGATCATACTTGCACTTGGGTATTTCATCTACGTTGAGTTGCAACTATTGTGCAGTTGGATATGTATTAAACTCTGAATATAATAATATGGTGCCCATTTCAATATTTATGTTGCATATGAATGAATGGCATAATGATGTACAATTTTCCTTTGTTTTTTATTACGTCTTGATGTATGATATGTTATAGTCATGTGTATGAAGGTTGCAATATTCATCAATCTTTAAATGGGTTTCTCCTACCATGAGTCTTAGGTGAGACCTTCCCTTTCAAGCGATTGTTATCTAACTCTATTTGCATAACTATTCAAGATGGAACTAGACAACAATGATCCTTTGTTTGTCCATAATTGTGAACCCCATTCTTTAAGATTGTTCCAACATATGGTTATGTTGTGAGTGTTGGATTTTGTGCAACTTCAGAAGCTATTCTTATTGTACTTGTATTGTACCTCCTACGAGAGTTGAACTTGTTGTGATTCTTCATACAAACCCTAGAAAGAACAATGTAAACCTTGGGGTGAAAAGCCAGCAATAAAAAAAGAAAAAAAATTATATTGCTTCCCCAAGAGAAGTCGGCCTCAATTAATTTTCCTAGTGGAAAATCAATATAAATAGGAGGCTCCCCTCCTCATTATTCCACACAGCTACACAAGTGAAGTTCATAGTTTTATGGGAGAGAAAAGTTCGCACATACTGAAGGAGAACATTATTTTTGGGGTTTTTATCTCTGGAAGAGACTTCCATCTTTTCTCTTTGTTCATTGTACATTGATCTTAGAATTATTATCTCTAGACGAAGGTTGCAGGGTTTTCTCCCATTTGGGTTTCCCAGGATGAAAAATACTTGTGTTATTATTTTGTGCTCTGTCTATATTATAGTGATCCTATTGATAAATGCAATTAATATATACTACTATAATATTAAGAAAATCTAACAGTAAGGACATATTTTTTCACTAATGTCAAAGAATGAGCGATAAGTTGTTCCAACATATGGTTATGTTGTAAGGGCATATTTGTTCACTAGTCAAAGAATAACTAATAAGTTTACAAATAAGATTGTGTAGGAATGTTCCAATCACCGCGTTGATCTCTTTGCAAGTAGGGACCCCAACTATTATGGTTAGCCAAGTAATATTGAGAATAATTTTTGGAAGAATACCAACGATCTTGAGGAGATGGTTAAGAAGCTCGAAGGAAAAAATGGATTTGTTGACCAAATGATCCAAAGCAATGCTACTTTCAAGAGGTAAAAGTGATAATTATACCTTTATTTTAGTTCTTCTCAAGCACTACATGCTTAAACCCGCCAAAGGGAATGCATAGTGGGATTTTGTTGTTCACGCTACATGGCTTATGATGCTTCTTTGTTTTCTTCATTTCTCAAGGAAAATAAGAGAAATGTTTTGTTGTAGATGATTTTGCATTTACTATTATTGGTAGTGACAACGTTGAGTGTGAACACGGTGAGATTAATGATGTATACCATGTACCCTAACTTAGTGAAAATATTTTATATGTACCACAACTCACATGGACTAGAAAGAAGGTTGATTTTTGGCCCAACATGTTTATTGTGAAATATATATGAATGGATTTTTTGTTGTTGTTTCCAAAAACATTTTTGACCCTTGTATAAGTATTGTGAATTCAAGAATTCAAGGAAAGAAAATGGACCATGTGCTCTTGCAAAGTTTGGCATGAAAGATTAAGGCATTTGAAGTTTAGGAGTGTGAAATTAATGGTTTGATTGAATTTGGTTCATGGCCTCCAAAGGGTAATTCATCTAAAAGGCGTGTGTGAGGGTTGTGTTCTTGGAAAACATCACAATGTATAATTTGAGAAAGGAAAAACATGTAGAGAAAAGACATATATGAGCCTTGTGCACAATGATATCTACATTGTAACTATTTCTTCTCTAGTTGGCGCAAGGTATGTTATGACCTTGATTGATAATTTTTCAAGGGTGGTTATATTTAGTGAAGACAAATGATATGGTTTTTGAGGTATTTAAGTACATTTGATCTGTAAATTGCTATGGATATTCCATTGGAACAATTTTGTTACAATTGATCTTACAACTTAGTCTTTTTATTAGCTTATTTCAAGTGAATGCTAAATAAATGAAACTAAAGTAAAAATATTAGAGAAAAAAAATACACAATCCACACCATCAACACAATATTCCCGGGAAAACCCACTATGCGGAAAAACCCATCTAGAAATGAGGATTATGCTTTGCTCTTTTATATATAATGCAAATACAAAAGAAAGTGGTATTCTCTAGGGACTTACCTATGAATTTGTGGCCATAATGGCTAATACAAGATCTCCTACTTCCTCTGTTCTGCTCTAATATTCACACCCATGTTGCTACTCTACTATGGACCAATACTATAACAACATAATAATGGAGCCCCTTCTTCTCCTAATGGCATGGTATTTAACATAGTCTAATAGTCATCTATGGTTAATTTTAGTGTTTTAGCATGCCTCAATTTTGAATTAGGGCCAGGATTTTGAACCTTCTAGAATGTTCTTAAAATTCCACACGTGACTAGATCTGCATGTGTGAGAAATTAGAGTTGACATGGAATCCACTTGGTACCATGGTGGTCAATTGGATAAGTCAACTTGCGGGAGGCATAACTTCCTCATACAAACTTTGTTTAAGGAAATTATTGCACCGTTAGAAAGGTATCAATGTAGAATAGTGTCAAGGGTCACGACACACAAGATGAAATTTTGGCCTAAAAAAACATCATTTAATCCCTCAAATAGGACTCAGAAGGTTCAAAACCCCAAATATGAAAAGTGAGGCCTACCCCTACAAGCCAATCATCCATAAAACACCAAAATAGATGAAAAATTATATATTGATCCATTTCAGATCACACCTCCTTATTTTGGGAGGATTTTGGTCCCCAAAAACTTTTAATGAATGAAGTGAGAAAAAATTTCCTCTACCTTCTCCTTGGAGTAACATTTAGCCTTTCTTGGAAGTTGTCCTTTCAACCCTACCTGCCAAAGTTCATATTGTCCTCACTTGGTTGTTATGGATTTATTCTACAAATATTCTAGTGGTTGGTGTTTAGTGTCAATGGTGATCTCCTTCCACATCATATAGTGCTTCCATTTCTTAATAGCTTGAACCAATGCATATAGTTCCTTGTCATATGTTGATCCAGGTGGATCTCCCAAGTGACCAAAATTTCTAAGTACTCAAATGTTTCTAAGAAGCACAGAGTTGTATAGAGCTTGCTGAAATCTTTGTCGAATTTGGAATTCATATGTGGAAGTTATCACACTTTGAAGTTTTTACATTTGGACCAATTATCTTTTGACATGTGACATGCTAAAGCAGGGTCTGTCTTCAATTTCTGAAGTTGGGATCGAAAGTCGAGAACGAAAGTGACAATTTTGTTGAGCTCATGTCGACTGTCGACTTTCGACATCGGAACAACCAGAAGTTTGGGCATTAGAATTCAGGAGGATCGATTAGGGAAGTTTTGATTCCAGTTCCAAATTTCAACTTCCGACGATAGGTCAAAATAGTCAAAACATGTCGTTGTTGGAAGGTTGACATTGAAACAGGTCAGCATCGAAAAAAGTCAACTTTAGAAAGTCAATGTGAAGTTGACATCAACAGTCGGCCTCAAAAAGTTGACATTGAAAATTCAGCATCAGACAAGTCAACAACAACAGTCGAGGTCATGATGATCAACAACAAAATAGATCAACGACCCTAGTTTAAATCAGAAGTTACGACTACATATTTAGATTTTTGGTTTGGACATAGATATTTGGATGTGGATCTTTGACTTCGATCCTCATTTTGTGCCATTTTTCTCCTGATTTGGGCATGGATTCTTATCCTACAAGTATTTGGGCATCAAGATGGATTTTGTACCGAATTTGGCATGTTATTCATGGATCTTCACTGAAAAAATTATTCTATTTAAGAGATTGTTTAGACATGAACATGGAGTTCGTAAGAGGAGATGGAAGCGAATTCAGTTGACAAAAAGTCAATCGATAGAGGCAATTTATGAATGGATCAATTAATTGACAGTATGAGGAAATAAAGAACTTCAGATTGAGGAGATGGAAGAAACTTCAGACTCTAAGATCATGTTCCATACTATGTGACTATCTAGTGCTTGAAGATACTGTGTATGAGATAGAGCTTCTCAATGGGAGGGTGCCCCCTAAAAGAGGAAATTGAACAAGAGTGGATTCCTTCAATAAAAGGATAAAATGTCAAGTGTTTCCCTACCTTAAGGGATTCATATTAATAAAATATTGGAGATTTTATATCTTATTCTTGGATATTTTGTTCATAATATTATTTGTATATTTAAGATACACTACAACCCAAGAAGGATTCCCAGATAAATAAATAAACAAGAAATTAATATTTAAAGAAATTAACATTTTAATTCAATATGGTCAACACGAAAGGTCGCTTACGCGGGGTTGCAATTTTAAATGGAAATGTGTTCCATAGTACTTCTCGTTGAATCCTACAACATGTGAAAAGGTTATAATCTACCTAAACTCTGGTAAACAAAATCTAAAATAAAGAAAAGTTCCTAAGTATACATAAATTAGCCTTCTTGAAAGAGTTTGCTTAAAAAGAAGCTTAACTTTAAACATTAATATGTGATAATAGAAAAGGTTTCAATATATATGAATACAATTACTATAGAATGATTACGATGTCTAAGGGAACTAGGTTATAAAATACATACCAAGAAAGCATTACATAAAATTTCATAGCCAGAAACTCTACTAGCCATGAAAAGGAAAGTACTAATTGAAATTGACTAAATTGTATTGGAATATAAAGTTCTTTAGTGCAAAATAATAAGACATGTAAGGAAGGTTGTCCTATGAGAATTAATGCAACTTATAAGTAGAATAGGTTTATGGGTTTCTTGTAGCCTCCATAGGTTGAGCTAATGGTAAATTTCTTCTTCCCTAAGAAGCTTTTAACATGTCCTTGCAACAAACCAACAACCGAAAAGCAATTAAATGCAAAAATAAACCATTGAAAGCACCAATTAATTAACTTCTAGAGATGTTGTGAAAATGAAGGGAATTAAGAATTTGAAAACCTCCGAATGAGGTAGCAAAAAACCCAGAATAATAAATCACAAGGAAAGAAGAAAACTACCCATGAAAACCCATGGATGAAATCCCTAGAAATACATAAAAGCAACGGGGTTTGTACCGAACAAATCTATTAATTGTGCAACCCTTATAGAACCATTTAGCACCCATTTTGGGAAGAGTATAAGCTACAAAGAATAAAAACTTTGTAATGAAAACCCATAAAAAACACCCAAAACAAAGATTCAAAAATGACAAATAAATAAGCTTAACAACAATAAGGAAGTTCCTACTATTTATGACATTTTTAGATTGATTTAGAACAACTGAAGGGTAAAAAACAACAATTGGACTTGTAAGCCCCCATTTGGTTCCATTTTAATTGTTATTTTGGCTTGATTTGTTTGTCTTGATGATTTTCCTAAAACTTACCTTATTGAAATTGAGGGTATGGCTATCATAAAATAAAATCAAAGTTTTCCATATTCCTCCATAATTATGCAATAATTGAAACCAATGGAGTGAATTGAGATATCCATGAAACCTGGAAATAAAAAATAATAAAATAAAATAAAACCCCTTGAGCGCATTTGTTGTAAAAAGGAAGCTTTCATGGTAGCCTTAAACGAAACTTGGCCATGTATTACATTTTCCGAAAGTTTGCAAAACAATGGTAGAATGAAAATAATGAAGAGAAAACCGAAAAAACATTATAAAAGAAACGAAGGAAGGTAATAAAAGAGTTCTTAATAATCATGAGTGTTCTCCTTCAAAAACCAATAAACCCTTGACTCCATGAAAGCCAAGCTTGAAAACTTTGTTGTTCGAGAGAGGGAATGTAAAAAGAGAAATGGGAAATGAAACTAAAAGGAAGAATTAAGGTTTTTATCGCCATCCAAATTCCCTCCTTTAGATATAATGGTTTTTGTTTTTCTTGTTATTTATTTATTTATTTATATAAATTGCTCTAAATAAATGTTAGAAAGCAAAACAAGTGTCTCTCATGCCATTTGACTTGCTTTTGAAACTTTTATTATAAACAAGTGGCCCTTATGCCATGTGACTTGATTTTGAAGCTTGTATTAGTATTATGTCCTTGTGACATATAGAAACCGCAAAAGTGGATTAATCCAACCGTACTATGTCTGAATATTTTTATATCTAAAGTTTTACATTTGAAATGATGTTTTATTTTTTAATATATTTTTTTGTATTGGTGGAGAGATGTGATGTGAAATAGCCCGGGGTGCCATTTTCCATCTGTCTACCATGACTTCATCAAATGTGAATATATCCTCTCACATTCAATCTCTTGCATTGAATATGAAATCCACATGTTATATGAATCATGTAAGTACATTAAATGAAAATCTTATAAGTATCCCAATGCAGATCAAACTTAACCCATAGATTTAGTCAATTAATATAGCACAAGGGATGTGACAATGAGTTGGTGATTGAAATGTTGAAGTGCAGACATCATAACACAAGTGTCATTAGAATGAAACAAAGGGAACCACAAAATGAATCAAGCATTGAATATTCCAAACTAATACAACAACCAGTGACGCTTTTAGATTTCTACTTAAAAAGTGATAAGTTTCATAAATTCTCTAGTTCGTTGATTTAATGCCAACTTCCAATCTTATGTCGTTGGAAATCCACATAGGAATGGCACAAGAATAACCACATCACTCAGCAACAAACACAACGTTATGTAGAACAACAATTGAGGCATAGTTGAAATCATGAGTTGGTTGATGATGCAGATATTACAACAATTAGTTACCTTGTTCGCATATGTGCTCAGTTTAATCAAACTTATGCCAACCGTGGCATTACATCATGAATAGGTCATGTTGAAGGCATCACACATGTGATATAATAACATGCATGAGACAATCATGGTATGATTTGGAATAGTTGGTTGATGACATGGAATTGTAGATTACATGTTTTATATTCAATATTCATGATGCATCAAAATGACTTTATACCACCATTGTTCGAGATAGTGTGTGGAGGTCATGTCATAAGCATACCACAAGATATATGACTAAAATTCATATTTGAATACTTCACATAATAAATTTATCGACCAAACCTTTCGTTTCACAAACTATATAAGAACATTCTATATGTCAGGTTAATAAATGACACATGTGCCTATACCTTGGTGATTAAATATTTTTGAATTCAAATATGAAGCACCCGAATCATAAAACATATTACATCCACAATTCTTGAAAAAAAACTTTTCACTCAAAAGTCATAGGCATATCTTATAAAATAAAATAAGATCAACCATATATTTGGCAATACAAACATCGCATGACCAATGATACTATCACCTTCAAGTCTTAATTGAAACATTTCTATGTCAAAGAGATATAAACGAACTTTAGATTTTCGAAAGCATGTGCTATTTTCAGAGTAACATGGAATCCTTGTGACTCCCATGTTAGATTGGGACTCCTCTATAGTCGAGTCTTGTATTTGGACCAAATTTTTTTTTAATGGGAATTATAAACATCGTATTTGATGAATTATGTCATCAACATTAAAGTACTATTACATTTGCAATACTTTTCTAAATTTTTTTGGGGGTTGTGATCGTTTAGGGAATCGACATGGAGGAAGGAGAGATCACAATCAAATCTATTAGAGAGGTAGGTGATATTGATGATGATTCAAGAAAGCTTGAATTAAGGAGATTAACGACCTCTAGGTGGAGTTGACAATTGGTCTTTTTCTTTCTCTCACAACACTGTATATTTTAACTTATATTATTAAGCTTGTTTTAGTCTAGATTCATTGTAATTTCTAGTTTATTAAGCATAATTATCATATTACGTGGAATTTGGCTATTTGATTGCATTAGTTGGTTTAATTTAATTTTAAAATTCTTCCACTCTAATTTTAACTATAGTCTAAAATCATGAGTCATATTCAATCACAAATATCCACAATTTTTTTAAATCATGAGTCATATTCAATCACCCACAAAGACAAAAAAAACTTAAAACATTAAGCATTATAACTAAAGAAGTCACATAGACATTTCCACCTCGTGGCTCTTGTTTATTAAAGTTATAGAGAATTAATTCAAGATTAAATGCCATTTAATTATATTTTAGTGTCATAATAAAGGTGAGACCCTTTATTTCAGATTCATTAGAATTATGAATTTTGACCTTGGTCTAAAATCATGCAACCTGTTGCGAAGTAAGGCCACCACATCACAAATGTGAGATGGAGGATTAACTTTATGTCCATAACCATAAAAACCTACAGGTAAAATGTCTACAACCATGAAATTTGAACTGATGTGGAAAATGAACTTAAAAATTGAACCACCACTTGGGTGGATCCTAAATTGGTTGCAATACAATACGATCATTGCAATAAGTACTTACCAATAAGTACTTAACAAGTAAGTGGTAGTAAGTAAAAGAGAAAATTGTCCATATGAAGGGTTGGGATAGACCTTATATAATGGCACCTACAAATTCAAATTCTAAGTGTAGGTGAAAACCTAGGACAAACCATGCTTAAATTGTAAATATCGAAGATTAAATTGCTTTATGGTTAAAACTACTTGGATGCACATAATATTTGTGTTCACCTAATATTAGTAACATGTAATAGATGTACCTAGGCTATCTATGTACTTAAGTGTGGTGGGAAAGAGCCTTGACCATCATGTAGGCCCAATGCCAAATTATTGACCACAAAATCTACCTTGATTTCATCTATATAATGTTTGTCACTCAAACTGGTTTGACATGTGTCTCAGAGAAATTTATAGAATTGTTAATATGAATTGATAAAAGCTTAATGATTAAATTACATAACCCCCTAATAATAATTCAATTATGTTTAGGACTCGCAGTAATCAAAGTTGATCAATTCCACCACTAGAGTAGATAATGTCGGGACTGCCACCAATGCCAACCAAATTGGCCCTCATACCATATTGCTCCTGAAAGGCCATAAACATGACATTGAGAGGGTTAAAAGTAGCAGGCGAGCGATAAATTCACCCATGAATAGAAGAGGGTAACCTTGAAGGGTTGAGAAACATAAATCGAGTAGTGCCTCCTAAACATATTACTAAAGAACTTCAGAAATTAAATTGATTGAGTTTTCTAAGGGTATTGTAGAGGAACACAATGAAGCATGTCTTAATGGCACGATGAGGTACTTTGCATTGAGAGAATATACCTCCACCTCTAAGACCAATATACCCCCTTTTCAACTACTTGATAATTCCTTAACCTGTTGGGGAACCTAGAGACTCTCAATTACATCTCACTATTGATAGTATTATGTGAGAATTATTTAAAGGAAAGGTTATGAAAGAAGTGTCTTCCAACATTCTTTAAAGGCTAGCAACTTGGATCCTTCCATGCATTAGATCAAGGAGGCTAAAACATGGAGGAGTCCGATATGAGGTTCATGGAGCTAGTAAAATGGGTTTCCTAAATGGACATTATTGAGAGTTAGGAAGAATGTTTTGTGTATGAACTAAACCTTAAGATTTGTTACCTCATTCAAATGGGGAATCCAACCTTGGTAGAGAAGGTAGTGTTTTATGCATATTATACGAAAGAACTTGATGATTTTGGGGAGGTCAAAGAGAGGACATGAGATCACCATCTCCCTAGTAGTTAGGAGTTATGGGAAGGCCCCTTGACCATTATCTATAGGAGGAAATCTATAGGCACATCATTGTGATAATAGGGTTATGCTAAGAAGTGTTAAAATATGCATTGTGATGGTAGAAAGCACAATTGTATAGATAGCATAAGCGATACGGGAGAGTTAGATATGTTTTTAGGGCCCTTATAATAGGGAAATAGGTTCCAAGGGAAGAATCAATTGCATAGATCTCAACAAATCAATAAGAAGACCCCATCTCACACTGCTTGTTGGGATGTAGAGGTCTTCATTTCCAACATGATTTCCCAAGGCTATAATCGAGCCCTATGCATTATGAGGGAAACTGTCACATTTATTCAATGATAAATAACCATCGGGTAGATCATCACTCCATTGTGGTGGAATCTTCAAGTAAAATAAATAATGTTAATTTAAATCTTGTTTGATCTTGATGCAACTGATAATTTCATTTCTCCATCTATATTAGATAAATATGGGTTGACAACATGAAAACTTTTAATAATCAATACTTATTTTCAAGAGTAGAAATCTTGACGAATCTTACTAATTCTTAAAATGATAACCATTAAATGTGTAGCATTATTTTTATAAAAAAAATTCAAACTTCTAAGAATTTTATATATTTTCTATATTTTTATAAATATTATAAATTGTATAAATATTTAATAAATAACAAACATATTTTTATAGATTTTTACAAATATTATATTAAGAAATTTATATATATATATAAACAGCAACAACAAAAATATTATAAATTGTTGTAAATATTTAATAAAATTCTTAATGTCCATGAAATTAATTGTTGAATTAGATTGTTTTTTTTTCAGAGGAAAAAATACCAGCCTTTGTTATTCATATGAATCAAAAGACATCTTTTACATATCAGCATGATTGCCAATCCAGGATCAAGACATAACAGCTGCCCATCCAAATCCATCACATATGAGAATAAGTGATAATAACATAACAACAGAATCATAAAATGAAAAAGTCTGATCGAAGCAGACTTTTCTCATCATCCCTGATAAATCAGGTCAGAAAGTACTGAGAAATATCGAAGATGAACTTCAAAACATACAATCAGAGCAATATATGCTGGCTAGAAGAACTCAACAAGAACAGAAAGTGAGACTCAGTCAACTGCTAATAACAAGCTGAATAAAAGTAGTAATCAGCTACTCAAAAAAGATAGAGATATCCATGATTCACAATCAAACCATCCATAGTTTCTGAAAAAGAAACAACTCCCATATCCAATTTCAGGCCTTGTTTGGATAGTGCATCTGCCAGCGAATTATGCTCACGATATGTATGTTTAAAGATCATCGGCGGGACCTTTTGAAGCATAAATATTATGTCACAACACCAGTGCATCAGAGATGGAACATCAAGTGCATAATTTCTATTAAGCCAAGAGATAATAACCATGGAGTCTCCATATATAAGCTGCAATGGAATACCCATCAATAAACTGACTCTAAGTATTCCCCAACATGCCAATAACTCTGCCCTTGTATTTGTACTGCTCCCACAGCCCATTGTAAAACTGAAGTAATGTGAATCATTGATAAAAATCACATAACCCGATCCACCTATATTCTCCGCGGCTGCTCCATCAAAGAAGCCATATGGGAAACATTTTAATGGTTTATGGCCAATATTGCGGGTTTTATGAATTTTCAAAGGCACAGGGTAAGAGTTTACCCAACCATCAATTCTGGCAATCAACGTAGAGAAGGCTGGTTTCTTACTTTCAAATATGCAGAGATTTCTTAATAGCCAAATTCCCCAAAAAATAAACAGAGGCAAGTAGCTGAAAGGAGCAGAACTCGCAGTACGAGAAAACCATTGGCTCAGAAAGGAATGAACAGAGCTGGTAATGGGAAAAGAGCAGTTGAATTTTACCTCAAAATGAGAGTATATATGGGCAGAAAAAGGACAGCAGAAGAAAAGATGATGAATATTTTCCAGATCACCTTCACATAGAACACATCGACTTGGTCCATTGATGCCTCTAGACTGCAATTGCTCCCAGGTTAATATTTTCCGATATATCAATAACCAGATAAAGCATTTAATTTTCAGAGGAATAGTCACAGTCCATAATATTTTCAGAACTTTGTCATTTAAATCTGAACAGCAATCAGAGATTACACAAGAATAACCTTCAGCAGCAGATAATGGCCCTGTATACTTATCATGAGACTAGGATAAAATATCCTTTTGTTTCGTGAGCCGTATACGGCCAAATTCCAAGCCTCTTATATAATTTTCCCATAATGTTTTCCATTCACCAATGAGATCAAGGTCATCTGCGGAGAACCAGTAACCTGTGGCAAAGGGAGTATGATTGCGAGCCTGAGCTAAAGTACAAATACCATAATCCTCTAAATAATCTCGTAAACCTCTAGGCAAGGAAAAGGAAGATCCCAAACCCACAATTGGGTCTGCACCCAGGCAAATGGATTCTCCATTTCCAACTTGCCAGATAATTCCCTTACCGATCCAAGCCAAAGTAGCCAAAAAGCCCTTCCAAATAATTGAGGCATTGTTGAAATTGAAGTTTTTTTCCCTGAGCCAAAGGTGAAAAGGCTTATTTTTCAGGTATTTAACAGAAATGAGAAGATTCCAGATGCCCTTGTTGTTTACTGCCAGCCAGAAAGATTTCATTCTTAATGAAAAACTGAAGCTAGGGAGATGTTTAATGCCCCAGCCACCATGAGAAGTGGGCTTAGCCAAAATATGCCAGTCTGCTAGATGATATTTTTTCTTCCTGGAAGAAGATCCCCACAGAAAGGAATAAATCAGTTTCCTGAGTTTGTCTAGGATTGAAGAAGGAATCGGAACCAGAGCCATCCAGTAGACTGGAATGCTAGAGAGAACAGCTCGAATGAGGACAAGTCGACCTCCAATGGAGAGGAATCTGTTTGTCCAATGTGAAATTTTCTTTTCAAATTTCGAAACCAACCATAGCCAATCTTTAACCAAATAACCAGACGGTTTCAGGAAATAGCACAAATAAGTAAAACCTTTCCGGAAATCATCAGTCCTATAAGGGAGAATATCTGTGATTCTTTGAAGAATTTCTCTTCCATACCATTTTGAAGAAAAGCAGATTTGTTTACATTGATACTCATACCTGAGGCCTCGCAGAAAGTATCTAGAATGGCTTTAAAGGCCAACCATTCCTCTAAAGATCCCAGCCCAAATAAGACCACATCGTCTACAAATAGTAAATGGGTGAGCGAAAGCTTTGAAGAGACTTTTATGCCTTTAATCTTCCCATTTTGTTTTGCATCCTCAATCAGACGACTAAGCCCTTCTATAACCAGAATGAACAAGAGGGGGGATAAAGGGCACCCCTGCCTTAAACCCCGTGAAGCAGGAAATAAAGTAGAAGAAGATCCATTAACAAGAACAACAAAATTAGCTGAAGTGATGCAGCCTAGGATCCAATTAACTCCAACAAGTGGGACCCCAATCTGAATAAGTAGAAGACGAATGAAGGTCCAATTAACTCTATCAAAAGCCTTGGATAAATCCAGCTTAAGGATGAGGGCACATTTGTTTCTGGAATTAACAGTATGTAAGACTTCTTGAGTAATAGCTATAGGTTCATGGATCAGCTGGTTATTTAAAAAGCCAAATTGTTGAGGAGAGATGGAAGAATCCAGAAAGGGTTTAAGCCTCATAGCTGCAATTTTGGAAATCGGTTTATAGCAAAGGTTACAAAGGGATATAGGCCGATAGTCAGCGAAAGATACAGGCAGGTCTGTCTTTGGAATGAGAGCTAGAAAAGTAGAGTTGAGAGTAGGGGTCACATTACCCAAGGTTCTGGCTGATTCCACCGCCTTAACTAGGAGAGGGCCCAAAAGATCAAAAAAGAACAAATAGAACTCAACTGGCCAACCATCCGACCCAGGAGCCTTATCTTTTTTAAAGAGATGTAGAGACTTTTCCACTTCCATCAAAGTAACAGGGCTAGAAAAAGATTTCTTATCCTCCAGACTGATAAAAGAGGGAAAGAGACGAATAACCTTCAGCTGGGACTCCAGATTCGTCAGCTTATCATCTTCAAATAAGGTTTTAAAATATTGAATACCGAGGGCTTTTAGACTTTGATCATCTGAAGCCCAATTACCCATACCATCTTTTAGACTCCAAATGGCATTATGATTTTTCCTGGCTGAAGCCACCGCATGAAAAAATTTGGTATTAGCATCTCCCTTAAGAGCCCAGGTAATTCTACTTTGAAGTCTTGCAGAAGATATCTCATGATCAGTCACTTGTTGAAGAGCTGCTTTGAGAGAATTCAGCTTTAATTGCTGATCTTGATTTAATATTGCAGACTGAGAGGAGCGGAGAAGTAAGTTGATTTCTTCTTCCAAAGCCACAGATTTATCTTTCATTTTTATAGCTTCAAGTTGAATTAGATTGTTTATGCAATATAACAACATCATGTTACAAACCATTGAGCAATTAATGTTTAGTTTATAATTTTAGCGATTCAACATGCATCTTGTAATCTAGCTCCGACAACTTAAAAGCTTATGGATCTTCTAAAAAGACATTTTGCTAACTAGCTAATTTATAGAGAGAATAGAGGCACACGATATTAATCTAAAGTGGCTTGCTTTTAATTGTGTATGCCACTTTTAAGACTCTTGGCATAGTGAATTTAATTACCAATGTGCTTTTCTCTTTGGGATTGAATTTGAAATCTTTTCACATTTTTATATTTGGTTTCTCTATTTATATTTGGCTTTATTTCTTATTTCCATTAATATTTGGGTTTTTATTTTATTTTCATTAATATTGGGTTTATTTTTTATGGTAATACTTTGATTGTGGGGCTTAAAGTATTAAGTATATTTTATTTATGTAGTTTTAGTGTGATGGTATTCAAGTAGTTTTGAGTTTTAAATATCAAAAATATCAAATGTATAGTTCATTTTAGTTGCATGGTATGATTTATGTTTATTTAATATAAGGTTTTTGGTGTGGGTTAGGAGTGTTTTTGGGTAGGGCCATGGAGTAATATATTATAAGTTTTGAACCACATATAATAGCATCATGTTGTGCTTTTAATGCAAAACCCTTTACCTACTATTTTATAAGCTTCCCACAATATGTAGAGATTTTAAACTCTTCTTGAGCTAATGCACCCGAAAGTTGCATTAGTTGCTAGTTTTTAATGAGCATGGGAATTTATAAAGGATGGGTTCCCATCAATTTTAATGTATGTTGTAGTGCATATGTATGTGAAGAGATCTTCGAAATATTTTTGTGGTTGGCCTTGCCTTGACTTGACTCACAAGCCTTTGGTCAAAATCTTTTGGCATTGGTTGTAAAAATGACCAATTCATGTCTAACATATAATGTGACCAATGCATGTTTCACATAAATTGTATCAACTTTATGAATCATGATGTAGTTCGTTATGCCTTTCTTGCTAGGAAAATGATTATGTTTCTCTACCAACTATTGACATGACATAACAAAATTCAAATCCACCAAATATATATTACGTTTGATCACATCTCAAATATAAAATTAATAAGAATAATTAATACACCATAAGGCATTCCCTTCTTCAAAACATATGTTTTCATGTCACCTTTTAGTTCGCTCATGACTATTAGATATATTCGATGACCATGGATTTGATCTAAGGTGTCTATATCTGTAACGATTGTCTCGACTTACTATAGGCATCATGCACTACACCTCCTTCATAGATTGTATATACCCAATGCAAGACATCACTTTGAACAAAAGCTTTGCCTAACATATCTACACCACTCGCCCTTCCAAGACCTATTCCAACACAGTCACCTTGGATATCTGCACACCCAACATCTTTGACAACAAATATTGCATAGACCTTATGAATTGTTAGGGCCTCTTCACCTCTGATCATGACCTCAAATTGACTCCCACAATAGAGAAATCGTAAAAGATTTTTCCCTCAATCATGGTCTTTTCTTCTAGAAATGTGTAGTGGCCATGGAAAAGATTAGTCAACTGAGCGGGCCGATGAGATCCAAAGGGGAGATCAGGAGCAACTCTTCCGCTTGCAACTCCGCTTCAATCATTGAAGTTGCTATAGAGCACTTTGTTGAATTTTATGTGTCATTCATATGAACACAATCTAGCTTAAGGGCCACAACTAATTTTGGTCTTGCAAAAGTTCTTAACTGCACTCTTTTTTCTATGGAATATGTTTTTATTACATGGACAACTCTAAACAGATGGCTTTGAGATCAATCAAATAAAAACACAATATTTTCTTTGGACACAACCTTTTGACAACAATTTTAGCTAAAGCAATTCAGATCTTTTTTATGATTAATTACTTATTTTTAGTGTTTTGACTTTATGACAAATTACTTTGTTTTTCCGTGATTTTGGCTCAAGAAATTTACAATTTTTTAAATTCAATAATTCATTTTAATGTAATTTTGGCTCAAGCATTTACAATTTTATTATGATTAATTAATCCATTTTTAAATTAGTTTAGTTTTCCACCCAATTAAACCTTCACGTATTTATTAATAATGAAGGCACACAATTGTCTTTCATTCATACATGTCAATGTGATACAATGGATTGGTTAGATTTCTTTTTTTCAAATGATTTTTTTGACTAAACCAATAACTTGTATTTGATGTTATCTATTTCATAATCATTATCCAAGATATTGTTTATTCTATAGAGAATTAGATGTTATCTATTTCATAATCATTATCCAAGATATTGTTTATTCTATAGAGAATTAGAGAAAAAAAATTACATCTATCTTTTTTTTCAATCAATCTATAAAATTTAAATCATTCAATAAACTTTAAACTTTTCGTTTGAGTTCTAGTCCAGCGTCCCCCCCACCCCAAAAAAAAAATAAACATTCAACCTCTTTCTCTTAATGACTACATACTATTAAACATCCAGCCTCTTCCCTTAACTACATACTATTTGCACTTTTAGAAAGTGGCTAGTTAGCTATGGAATTAAAGAATTTGCAAATGACTTAGTTTTCTCAAGAGTTTGCCATCATTACACTTCATGTTTGAACTGCTGATATTTCAGCATTGTACTTGTGGACGCTGTTATTTTGCGTCCAATCACTCGGTGGGCCTACTGTCAAACGAAATACTCAATTTCTTTTTCATGTATTTTTGAAACCAGAAAACTAAAATATCAAACACTTATATTTACTTTACACCATTGTTTCAAACACTCTTTCCTGTCTTGACAAATTCAATCTAGCTCTGTCTATCAAATATCTGAGGCAATGGCGATTCCAAAGTTGTTGTTGTGTCCAATTTCCCCAGGTTTCGTTAGTTGCCCAGTTTACTCCTCTTGCAGAAGCTTCAGCTCTAATAGATTACGAGCCTACAAAGTACGTTCCAGATCAAGTCCTATTCGCTGCCACAAGATGTTCGTTCCTGGTAGTGTGATAGCTTCCAATTAGTTTATCAGTGAGACATTTGTTCAGTTCAATTTATTTCAAATTTGCATTTTCAATCTGAGTTTTGTCATTTTGCTATACCTTTATCATTTTAATTTGCAATTTGCAGGTTTTCCAGAGATGTCGCCAGAGGCCAAAGCAGCAGGCCAACTTCACAATTTCTTCACCTACTTGGCTGTTAAAATAGTTCTTGCCCAGTTGGAGGTTTCTATATCTGAATCTCACACAGTTGACAATTGTGGTCTATGTTTGTGTTTGCTTATCTGTTATAATCTTGAATTGCTTGTCATGAAGTTCTCCTAGAACGTCCCTTAACTTCGCTGCCAAATCACTTTAAGTAATAACACACAAAATCGTAGTTTTATACAAGATTATTTTTGCTGAAAGAATAACAACATTACAGTACTTGTTGTATAAGCAAAGGATATTATTCATTTTAAGTTAAGTAAGAGTACTGCTCAAGTTCTACACTCTGCAGTAGTCCTTTCTCAACCTGTAAGTTTTTTTTTGGCACTGGCGAGGCTCACGACTTAGGACTCTAACACAAGCCCTTGCATATTACACACACACCCATGTTTTCACAGTTGTTTCGGAGTTCTGCATGACTTTTATCAGGACTTTGTATACATTTTCAGTGACTCACGACATGTTCCAAATCACCTTCTCTTTAAAGGCATATTTGAGTTTCTCTCAATAGAGGGTGGATGGTAAAAGCCCATTAATTCACCTCTATTTCCTTTGAGTAGGGGTAGACTCTATCCATATTGGCATTACAAGGTTTATTTGAGCTTCTTTCAATAGAGGGTGGATGATATTACGTGGTACCAGTACTAGAGTATCTTCAGATGGGTTCCGAGGGAGAGAGGGTCATTTTTCTCAGACCATGATGGGTGTTATCCAGCATTTTCTGAGTGGTGGTAATGGCCGGACCCTTTGGTCCTTCTTTTAGGAGTACTATGGCTTAATGACATTGCTGATTGCCCTTTGTTGGGGTTTTTTAACCCTAGGGTTGGTGTCCAGGGCTCCTATGGGTGGGTCACTAGGTCACATTGTAAAATTATCAATTCCACAAGATCTTCAAGCTGAATTGAACCTTATTGTGAACAAAGAATGAAGGAAATTGTTTTACAGTGAAAAATTGTTGAAAAAAGCAGTGAAATTGAAATTGAAGAAAAACTCATGCAACATTAAACTGGTGTCATATTACATTAATCTATGTATAAAATGGATATGATACAATAGGAGAAATTTGAATTACCCAGGAGGCATTCGAATCCATCACTGTAGACACGACTAGACACCACTGCAGACAAACTAGTGCAACTCTAGACACCTAACTCAGTCATCATTCAATTAATTGAGCCTAGGAGACAAACATGTGCTCATAACTCCACAAATCATGCAAAGGAGGTGCATGGGCTAACTGAGAGTGAACTGAGGTGGTCATCGAAGGCTAACTCCACTACGATGAGAGCTAACTGAAGGTAGGACCCACATAACTCAATGTGGACTCCTAAAATCTAGGGATTTGTCTCTGGAGCTCCTAAATTGATGCATGAGGGCACATCAAGTGGATAAGGAGGCCAAATAAGATATCCAATGCACTAATTAAGTGATAAACATTATCCTAAGCTAGCAAACTACTAAAATAACGAAGGTGGACAAGGAGGATTATTGACTAATCCTAACACACATGACCCCTCCCACTTATTTCTACACCGGTGACATTTCTTCCAGCTACAAGGCTCTTGCATCTCTTCCAAGTCACCTTAGGCACCCTCCTGGTCTCTTTGCAGCTTAGCGCCCTCTCTCCTTGGGCCTCTTCTAGAGATGACGTCATCATCCTCACTAGGTTGTACTGCTTGTTTTGGGGGGGTGTTGAGGAATTATCAGCACTGTTGGGGTTAGATGGGGCTTGACGCCCCCCCTTGCTTACTCCATCCTTCAATTCGGAGTAATTTGCTCAATTTTAGCTATTTTAGTCATTTTTGGGTAAACTCTGGGGAAAATGCCCCAAGTTACCGATAGATTTGATTATTTTATATTATTTGTGTTATAATTTTAAATTGACATGTTATAATTTCAAATTAACATTTTAAAGGCATGTCGGCCTGGTTTTATTTGTTAAAAAGTGAGTGTGAGAACATATAAATAGATCTCCTCACTTCATTTTTAAGTCATAACTGATGAGATAAAACTCAATATGTTACTTTTTTACCCAAGATAGCCTCTTGAAGTGATGCGCACCTCTTGGAGTCTTTTCTCTTTGCTCTTGTGGATGAAAGTTGGATGAATTCTTTGGTTATGCTTATGCTTGGTGGATGCTTGAATTTGTTGGACAACACATAGTTCAAATAAGTCAAGGTTTTTGTCTTCTTGGTGAAAGGTAGGTGAACTCTTGTCTCTTGAATGGTTGAATGGTAGCCCTAGGGCTGCTTTTTGCTTGAATAGAGCCTCTTATCTACCTTCTATCCTCTGTATGGTGAAAAACACTCCCAAGAAGAGGTTTTCCCTAGTTTATCCTTGGATCTCCAATTTTTGTCCTAAATTAGGCTCTTGTGACAAACCCTAGAGGTTGCTACAAGAAGCCCTAGTTTAGTAGACAAGGAGAAATACTCCAAGAGGAAGGTTGGTCACTTTCCTCTAGGGCTAGGGTTAAGGGTCTCATCCATTGAAACCCTAGTTATCATTCTTTACTAAATTCTTCTTGCATTTGCATTTGTAAAAATTGCATTTCATGGTAGAATTATGGTTAGAATTGGGTCTGCAATTTTCTGTTTAAAACCCTCAAAAAATAAAAAAAATAAAATAATTTTTTTTCAAATTTTTGGCCTTCCTAAAATTTCGGCCCTCTCTCCTACAAATTCGGCCTGCCTTCTTTACTCCTAAAAACCCTAGGGCAAAATTTTAGGAAGCCCTAAAAACAAAAAAGAATAGAAAATCCTAAAAAACTCTAAAAACAGTCCTAACAGTCCCTAAACCACCCATCCTAAGTGCCTAACCCTCCTCATAATCCCTAGCTTTCACCTACCTCAACTCGTTCTCCCTCTAATCAGCCTCGTAAACCCTAAAACAAGCTCTTAGGGGGCCCTTTTCATGGTGATCTTCCAACCTAAAGGCTGATGCTCCATAAAACAGTCCTGCAAAATCAACTAATAGAGGTTAATATACATGTTTAATCGATGAATTAATGACTTTATTGTGTGCTATTGCTGATGATTATGAATTATAGAACTAGTTGATGCCTACACTAATGTTAAATTCCTTCAAAAGTGTTATAAAGGTTGCTGCTGTTATATTGGTTATAAAAATGGTTTTGTTTCTTTACAACAATAGTCATACAAGCTACATGTTGATATAATACTGATGTGGCCTATTTATTGCACTTATTGTTTGCTATCAAATGCTGATGCATCTCTGTTATTTAAATGCCACGTTGACTTGGAAATGCTAATATAAAGTGTATGTCTTAATCCACTGTCATAAGGCATAATCAAAGGCTGATTTAATGTAATGTTCTGTTTTTGATAAATAGGGAATTGACCGAGGGCCTTTAATACTGGGAGCATATTAAGACAATTCTTCAGTCATCAGTATAGTAAAGAGGGCCATCAGAGTTGTTATCATAAAGCATGCGGAGCATGCAGGCCTTATTTCTCCAGTCTTAAAAGTCAACAAGAAATTAGAATTACATGCATGCAAAAGTAAAGCACAAACCCTAAAAGTGACATGCAAACCCTAAAAGTACATGCTAAGCTATTTAAGAAGGGTTATTGGACCAAAGAACATATCTTTGATTATTGTTGATTGATTTAGAGCTTTTGAGCAGCAGAACTGTGTGCAGCCGTGGCAGTTGGGGTTGAAGACGGTGTCTTCAGCTAGTGAGGGTTCGACAGTGAGATATATGCCCTAGTCTCTTTAGGATAGACCATCCAGGTTTATCCACAACATTCATCGTACACTTCAGTATCCGGAGATCTAGCACACTCCGAAGGATTATTGATAGACCCACGTTTTGCAGCTGGAAGTAGCGGGGAAACCACAGAAGGATTTGCTGGGACCACCAAACCCAGTCTTTCCTCCGCATGTTAGCTTCCTCTTTCTCAACAGGCCCATCCTACGACATCCCGAGATTATCAACCATCAGTTTGCTCATCTGGAGAAGCTATCAACAAATAGAGAGCTTGGGGGGCGTGAGCAGCAAAACCACAGATCAATTCGCTAGGGCTCTTAGAGGCAGCCAAACCTCCGCATGTGACAGTCCATCTCTACGGCATCAACAGACGGACAATCCCACAAATTTTTAGCCTGATCTGACCTCTCCTCCTACAAAAACGACACCTTCAGTCTAGAGGGTGCTTACGGTACCGTTGGGCGGTAATAACGGAGGAAAGGAGCACTACTAGCCCACCTATCCGGATCTTTATGCATGCAACTATCTCTGGAGTCATTATCAGCCGGGATATCAGTGGTAAGTGTTAATTTCTCTTTGCAAACCCTAGCCCTAATTCAACTACATTTTAGGGCATTTTTGCATGGCAAGTTTGCATGCATAGTTATTCCGTGTTTTTGCATAAGATTGATTGTACAGGTTAGCACTATACACCGTAGCAGTAGAATATTTGTATTTGGGATATTATAGTGGTATTAGAGCTTGATCCTTGCCAGCCGTGGGCATAGAGAAATTGAATAAAAGTGCATGTTGATGCATGCTTGTACATGCAAATGCATGTTAGTGATGTTGGTGAAGTGTATGTCAGAAAAAAGGTTTTTCTTTGCCAGCTTGTGAGAACATGAAGACAATGAGAAGGATCTTGACTAGAAATTTCCAGAGGTTAGCAGTACTTCAACACTTGCCTTGATATCAGGAGTATCTAGCCTTGGGTGATGAGGTATGTGCAGCATTGTCCTTTCAAGATTATTACACCATCAAGTTCGGGATCCAGCCCAAGGATTTGGATGAGGATCTCCTTAAAGGCATAGTTGGGGGAGGGAAGAAAGATGAGCATGAAGTACAAGTTGTTGGTGAGCTTCATTTAGAGTTAACAGTGCATGATGAGGATGTGCATGAGGGGATAGCATTAGATTCATCCTGTGAGTCTAGCGACACAAGCACATTCGCTAGTCATATTGTGGACAAGTCGTGTGATGAGTTGGAGTTGGTACACTCTTCATCACCTACAGCAGGAATCCAGATAGTTATGACAAGCGAAATACATGAAGTGCAAGGCAATGAGCATAGCAGTTGAGACAGTGAACAGTCACACATGGAGGTTAGGGATATTTTATACATGCATGAGATAGAGCTTCCAAATGATAGTCACCGAATGAAGATTGAACGGGTTAAAGAAAGCATTCTAGCGATGAAAGGGAGGACCAAGATACTTCGAGACACCATAGTACAGCGAGATGTTGAGCTTACAGTTCTTCAAGTTGTATGTACTGAGTCAGCGATCAGGATTTCTAGTATTGAAGAGCAGTTGGATTACTTGATGGGGCAGCAAAAGAAACATACTATTACAGTTCAAAGCAGTCCTCTCCAAGAGTACATAGACAAGGCTTGCAGTAGCTTGAGTCCACATTTGCATAATGGCGGATGGTTTTTATAGGTTGGCCAGGATCGAGAAATTGGGCAGCAGCATATGAGCATTCTAATTGAAATCAGAAGGGCAGAATGTCAGCTTGGTAGGATTATTCCTTGTGATGGTGCTTATGGACAAGGTGCTTTTTGGGGGTTTGATGAGATTAAGGGGTGGTGTCCTATTGAGTGGGCGATTCTTGGGAAGCCATTCCTAGCCAGGGATATAGTCCCACAAAAGCCTTGGGATATTTGGGATGAAAGATGCATAAGTTTACATTGGGATCTAGGTGGGAGACCTTATGAGGGATGGATACAATGTTTACTGATGGAGTTACTTGGGAGTCTACGTGATGCTCCTTGTGTTGATACTACATAGGGTAGCGGTGGATGCATTTTGACCTCTGCAATTCTTAGATTTATTTGGGACCCTGGGATTACAGTGACTGGAAGTTTAGTGATTGCTATAGGATGCTTTCAGGAGGTCTCTGGTGATGGTACCATGTAGTGGAGTGCTTTGAGCAGAAGGTGCTACATATTTCCTAGGATAATTTGGGACCCTAGGATCATACCCAGACTCAGTTGGTTCAGTTTGATTGATTGTGGAGTTGCGTGGCATTGCTTGAGGACAAGCAACCTTTGGCGAGGGAGGACTATAATGTTCCGTTTTTGATAAATAGGGAATTGATCGAGGGCCTTTAATACCGGGAGCATATCAGGACAATTCTTTAGTCATCAGTATAGTAAAGAGGGCCATCAGAGTTGTTATCATAAAGCATGCGGAGCATGCATGCCTTATTTCTTCAGTCTTAAAAGTCAATAAGAAATTAGAATTGCATGCATGCAAAAGTAAAGCGCAAACCCTAAAAGTGACATGCAAACCCTAAAAGTACATGCTAAGCTATTTAAGAAGGGTTATTGGACCAAAGAACATATCTATGATTATTGTTGATTGATTTAGAGATTTTGAGCAGCATCACTGTGTGCAGCCGCGACAATTGGGGTTGAAGATGACGTTTCAGCTAGCGAGGGTTCGGTAGTGAGATATCTGCCCTAGTCTCTTCGGGATAGACCATCCAAGTTTATCCACAACATTCATCGCGCACTTCAGTATCTGGAGATCCAGCACACTCCGAAGGATTATTGACAGACCCACGTTTTGTAGCTGGAAGTAGCGAGGAAACCACAGAAAGATTCGCTAGGACCACCAAACCCAGTCTTTTCTCCGCATGTTAGCGTCCTCTTTCTCAATAGGCCCATCCTACGGCATCCCGGGATTATCAGGCATCAGTTTGCTCATCTGGAGCAGCTATCAACAAACAAAGAGCTTGGGGGGCGTGAGCAGCAGAACCATAGATCGAATCGCTAGGGCTCTTAGAGGCAGCCAAACCTCCGCATGTGACAGTTCATCTCTCCGGCATCAACAGTCAAACAATCCCACAAAGTTTTAGCCTGATCTGACCTCTCCTCCTACAGAAACGTCACCTTCAGTCTAGAGGGTGCTTACGGTACTGTTAGGCGGTAACACCAGAGGAAAGGAGCACTTCTATCCCACCTATCCGGATCTTTATGCATGCAGCTATGTATGGAGTCATTATTAGTCGGGATATCAGTGGTAAGTGTTAATTTCTCTCTGCAAACCCTAGCCCTAATTCAACTACATTTTAGGGCATTTTTGCATGGCAAGTTTGCATGCACAGTTATTTCATATTTTTGTATAAGATTGAGTGTGTGAGTCAGCACTACAATAGAACATTAGAGAATATCAGTATTTGGGATATTACATTTCGCTGGCTTGAATTACTAGTTTTCAATATTTAAAATTGCATGCTACAGGAAGGTTTCATTTAGGACTGTTTCAGAGGTTGAGTTCGCAATATTCTATGTTTGATTGCTGCAGGAGATCATAACTATAGATTGTGTGTAATTATCAGTCATGAACTTGCCTTTTTATGATCAAACTGCATTGTTTGTTGCTAATTGGAAATGATCAACTAGACTATTAATGATTGGCTTGGAATAATTATCTTACAACAACATTAGCATTGCCTATGTTGGTCTCTTATGTTACGATTAAGATTGCTAATACTAATGTGTTTCACACATGTCATACATTTGGACTTTAATTAATATGTCTTCTTATTGTTATCAAACTCTATTAAAGGCACTAGTCACTAATAAAATTGCATAGAGAGAGATTGGGTTTCCTTTTGTCTTTAGTTGCTTGGTACATAGATACGGGCTCTCCCTTTTGTTGATGTATTTGTAACTTCGGAAGATATTCTGATGTATATTATCATTGTAATTTGTTTTATCCCCATTGAAGATGTGTTTACCTCCTTTTGGGATGTCATTATTGTGTATAGACCTTGAGGTACAATCTCCGTTGTATGTAAGGCCAATAGTCCCCAGTGAAACATCATGTAATGTATGTTTGGAGTCTCTCTAGGAGAAGTCGATCATGTTAGGTAAGAGGTCGACCGCAGTCATGTAATAGGTTAGTCACTTGATTAGTATAAATAAGGAGGTGCCCTCCCTCATTTATACACACCTCACAGTCACTCAAGTTCACATGAGAGAGAGAGACAGACAAGGAGGAGAGATAGATAGCTGTTGAATACTTCTTATTACCGGGATTGATCATCTTATGACATAGTCCTTGTGACTGTACTATTTTGAGGAAGTTTGTTGGGTTTTCTTCTTTATGGTTTCCTTGGTGAGAATCTTTGTGTCTTGTGTATCTATTCTATCTTATGCATATTGTTGTACTTGTTATTCTTTTAGATAAAGATCCTAACTAAGCTAATAAGATCTAAGAAAAACTAACATCCTTGGAGGTTACGACACTCCTAAAAAGTTGGAGGTGTGGCTAAGGTGACATTGGGTCACACTCTCCCTACATTTGTCTATTAGATGCTAGCCTTGCTAGTTTGTCCAGTAACAGATGGTAAAAACTCATTAGTTCAGCTCTACTTCCTCTGAGTAGGAGTAGACTATATCCATATGGACATTACAAGGCTTGCTATTAAGCCAACATGGTATAAAAATTTCAAGTAGTCAATTGGATTTAGCTTGGATGGTTAAAGGGGAGAAGATGTTATCCTCCCCAGTTAGGTTCAAATCTTGCTTGTAACATGTTTGCTGCTTGTGGGTCGTTTGGGGCTGGTGAGGCAATGCCAATCTCACTCTTGCAGCTTGCTTATGTGTTTGAGGGCAGAACGAGATGTTTCCAAACATTTTTGTCAATTGGGTCTAGCTTGGGTGGTAATGAGAAGAAGTTCTTATCCTACCCACCTAGTTTCAAGTCCCACTTGTGACATGTTCTCCCCTTGTGGGTTGATGGGATTGGCAAGGTACCGGAAATCTCACTCTTCCTTAAGTGCTTGAGGATAGGATGAGATATCCCAAACATGTTTTAAGCTCGGGAGGCTAGCTCAAGTGGTTGAGTGCTTTGAGCTTCATGGAAGAAGTCTCTGGGTTGATCCTGTTACCAGCTTATTTGTACCATAGTTGGATTATCTGAAGAGCCACCATTTGACAAACATGATGAATGTTTGTGTTCCAATGTATCAGATGATCCGCCCTTTGTGCCTAGCCAGTTTTTATTTTCAGTAATTATGACCATGGCCCCGCGGGGTTTGTAATAAAATGTGCTAGTAAGGTGTTTTGAGTGGTTCGGTCTCCTAAGACGTCGAATTTCAACTAAGGTATTCCAAGGAGCTTTTTGCCCTTGTCAATTATGCTTTGCCTATCGCTGAGTATAATCGACGAGGTTTTCTCCCGCTTCCTCCAAAGCTGGAATGCTCGATTTTGAATTCTGGGCTTTGGGGGGTTATTAGAGCCCAATTGAGTATGTATAAGCGTACTAGACATTATTAGAATAGACTATGGTCATGTCCTAAGTCACTAGGACCCTCAGGAAAAATTCGGAAATTTTTTTACCGAACGCGTCAAATTTTGGATTTTTAATTTTTTAATTTTTTAATTTTTCCTAAGTTTTTAATTAAATTTTTCCATAATTTAAATGGAAAAATTCAAATTGCAATAAGTCAGCCATCCGGGGTCCGATTTCAGTGTTTGAAGGCTCTAACCTTAAGCCAAAATCCGGGGTCCGATTTCAGTGTTTGAAGGCTCTAACCTTAAGCCAAAAATCATTCATGAGCATCTGGCCAGCTAACTCCAAGTTTCAGATCATCATTTAGCTGCACGACTCATAATTTCTCAAAAAAGTCAATTTCAGAGAAATTATTGATTAAATATTAAAATGATTATTTTGGAGATAATCCAAATCTCTCCAAATTAATCCAAATTGAGCGAAATGAAATGCAGAATGACATGGCATTAGGCATTAATGATGATTGGGCTCAGCACAAATCCTCTTCAGTCAGCAATCAGTGAGCACTGAGTTCTCATTCACTTAGCAAACTCGCCTCCTTCAGTCATGCCCACGTTTTGGTGAGGTGGAGCTTGTTTATTGGCTTGCTGATATGTTCGAGGTTGGAAGATGAGGTGTGGTCCTTGATTCATGGTTTTGGCTCCTCCAAACCTAGCATGCCTACCTACATCACCTCACGTGTGCTCTTCCTCTAGCTTCACGTCATAAGCTTGGATCCTCACGCTATTGCTTGTGGAGAGCTCCTATTGGATGGAGTTGGTTGGTTAGGGTTGGGAGTGGGGGCGCCTTTCCTAGGTGGAGGCCTCCCCTTACTCTCACCCTCTTTGTTTTAGGTTTGTGCTCATAGCATGGCTAGATTGTTAGGTTTTGCGCCCTCCTTGCATGATGTGGTGTTAGGGTTTTAGCCTTCTCTCATTGTATAAGAAGGGGCTCTTTTGAGCTCTTCTAGGTGGAACTTTTGTGGTAGAGTCACTTTGAAGAAATTGTATCAAGCTTTGCTTTGAATTGTTAATAAGAATTTTGACTTTGGAGGTCTATGAGCTCTTTGCATGTGGTAAACATTTCATGGTTGAGGTGATATTGTTTCTAACCCTTTTCTTTTAAATACTTTGAATGGGATCAATTATTTTGTTAAGCTCAAGAGGGCCACTGTTGGCACGGTAGAGTAATCATTTGTTGTTTCAAGTTGATTATTTATGCAAAGTAAATTAGAATCTTGATGAACATGAGTAGTTAGTTATACGTAGTGTTGGTTTTGATTTAATTCTCTTAGCATACTTTCATATGATTTGATCTCACTTTGTATTTAAGTTTTGGTGTTATCGGGCTTCATAGATTGAAGAAGGGTGTGAGTTCAGCTACATCTATCCCAAGCTTCAAGCAACCCTTTTGTTTAACAATTTGTGATTGCAGGACCTACAGGGATCGTCTTCTTTTCATACAAAAGAAAGCCGGGAGTTTCTCTTCCTCTCTTGTGTTCCATCCCCAAGAAATCCTTCCTTTGTTACCCTTTTCTTTATTTTGTTTTGCATTGCTTAAGAAGTAGATCCATTCTTTCACTATCAATATTTAGATCTATCTTCCTTTAGGCTTTGTTATATCTAATCATTGAAAGGATTTATCATTCATTAGATCTAGGAAAAGATTTGTGCTTTGCATGCAAGAATTTTTCAAAAATTTTCTAAGTACAATTTTTTTTTATTCTTGCATTGTCTTTCCCATCACTTTTAAGTATTATTAGCTCGCTGATTTTTTACTTTTGTGACAGGTCAAGCGGAAGTGCTGGCGGAAAATTGAAGATTCAAGCTTCAAAAAAGACTCATAATTCCCTCTTCTTCATTCCCCTTTTTACAGCTCGCTCCGGAAGCCTTCCAAAGATAGGAAAAGAGGCAAAAAACATCAAAAGAAAGGCATTGTAAAAGAATCAATAAAAGAGCGAGTGGGATAAAGGCTCCCACAGCCCACTTCCCCCATTTGGGGGAAGCCTGTATCGCCATTGTCCATATTTCATTTTCTTTACTTTGCTTTATACCTGCAATAAATAAAATGGTGAAAGTAGAATAGGGATAATTAGCTTCAGTTTGTTGAAAGGTTTAATTAGATTTGATTTCATTAGCATATTCTTGCTACTTTCCTTTTTATTCTCATGCAATATATTTTTATGCTAGATTAGACTTTGATTTTATTTTTGCTTGCATAAAAGTCATCAAAAAAGGAAAATTTGTTTGATTAATTGCTAATTAGTTGTTTTTATTTCATTGAAAAGATTAAATAAAAAAAGAACCAAAATCTCTTGAATCTCACCATAAGGTGGATCAAGAGTGCTCTCTGTCGGAGAGTTCGTCTAATTTTGCTTTTATTTCATGTGCTTTTGCTTCATTGTAATTTAACTAATTAATTTCTAAGACTCTTGAACTTGCCGGAACTCAAGTCAAGAGCACTCCCTATTGGAGAGCATTCCCACTGCATTTCCTTGCATCAAGCATATAGTTTAGCTAAGACTCTTGAACTTCTGTCATAAGACAAAGTCAAGAGCGCTCTCTGTCGAAGGGTTTTAATTAATTTTTTAATAAAATTTTGCAACTCACATTCCCCTTTAATTAATTTACTTCGTTGATTATCCTTCACCTAGTATGCTCTGCCGACTTCATAGTTGGGCTCATACTCAGAACGGTGAACGGACTTGCTAAGATCGCATTAACAACAGAACTAAAATTTTACCCCATAACCAACACACCGGCGTTGTAGAAAGTTTCCCAAGTCATTCCTAGTAAGGGCGCCAGAACCCCCGTTGGCTAGAGTCTCGGCTAGCTGGTCAATCTTTGCAATACCAGCCCGAGATACTGGGCGGGTTGTCATGTCTCGAACGGAGTAACTTGGAAGACTTTTCCTGTTGGTCTCTTGATACCTTTCGTTGAAACCTTAAACAAGACCATTAAAAAACTTTCAAATAAACCAAGATTAATCGCAATACACATTCATTGGCACTATTTTGAGACTCACATCCTTAGTGTTGCCGCCTAATTCGCACCTCGGGTAACGTGGCAGAAATCTTCAAGCCACTGGGTGCGACGTTGGGGGCAAGCTCGAGCCAAGTGCTGTCACCTGATACTCAACTCCTCCGTCTAGGCCAACTCCTAGCGAAGCCAAGGGGGGTGGACCCTAATGAAAAGTAAAATCTAGGGTTTTTACTCTACGAGAGAGGTAATTTATTCTAGGAGTTTTAATATGGAATGGATGGAATTAAAAAATTACCAATTACTGCCAACAAGATTAACCTTAGCAACACTTTAACTCAAATTAGATACACAAAATTCAATGACACATTGCGAGATTAACTTATGCAAAAAGAACAAAATAGACCAGTGCCGAAATGAAAAGAGTGCTTGCAAATGTGGGTTGCTAGTGTAGTCTCAGTGAAAGTATTGTAGTGTCTCGGTTGGTAAATTTTAAATTATTAAATGAATTGATTAAGGAGTGGGTAAATTGTGGGTTTGGCCCAACAAGTCAAATCCCTTCGAACTGAGTGCTAAAGCGGTAATACCAAGTGTCCAATGGGGCGAGGATAAACCTGCTTAGAGTAGCCCCCTGACTCTGTAGTGATTGCCCTTTGCAACCTCCCGAGTTCTCGAGAAAATTACTTGTGTGGATTTTCCTATTAGATCTAGTAACTCGTATCCCTTTCTGATACATCCAACTGATCAGACAAGCTGCAGGGGTGTAGAGCATACGGGGAAGGAGTCTTGGTTTATTTTTAAAGTTTTAGGCAAGTTTTCTGATTTAGAAAAAAGATAAAACCCAGGAGTCTCTTTCCAGATTTAGTACTCGGGCAAGCCCTTATCCACGAACCTGTACTTGGGAAAGCGAGGGGGTTTATTTTAACTTAGCAGTGCATAACAAAATTGTTTTTGTTTTTAATTACTACATTGCTCAAATCTTTTCCCTTATGGTACTTCAGTATAGCGCAGTGGGTAAGTATTTAGGTTACTTTTGCAAAACTCAAACAAAGCATGAAATGATATAGAAAAACAACTACGCTAACAGCATATAAGAAAACAGAAAAAGGACACCGACACAAATCCCCCCAGGGGGATGGGGACCGGGCTCTACCGAGCCTATTCAAACTTGCTTTTATTAATCGGTTGCAATGCTTCAGCAGAGATGCTCTTTGGTCCTTGTTATCTGGGATCCAAAGGCTTACAACATGCAAAGAAAATAAGCTCAGCTAAGCGGAAAGCCTCCTGGGAGCTCCAGATGTTCGAAAAAACTATTTTCGGGCAGACTTTCCTTCTCTTTTTTGATGGGCCTGCTAAAAACCAGCAAGCATATGTCAGTGAAAGATGCCCAAAAACACTTTGGAAGTGTCTTTGGACAACATGCAAAAATTACAAAAAAAATCTAAGTAACAACTGATTACAAAAAAGAAGGAAACAACTAAGTGAGGCAAGCTAGAAAGCTTGCCTTCTTAGGATCTTTGCTTGCATCTTGAGAAGAATGGCAAGCAAATCTCAAGCACAAAAACGCTAGATCAAACTTTAAAATGCACAAAAACTCTTTCAACGAGCTTTTTTAATTTTCAAAATTTTTAAACTTGCAGAAAAAGGGAAAAGTAACTAGATCTAGAATTTTAAATGTACCTTTGAAGCAGACTAGAAATAGAGACTTTTAGACATTAGATCTACCTTTGATATGACTTTAGATGCTAGATCTAATATGGAAACGTTTGAAACCGAAAGAAAATTTTAAGAAATTTGTGGATCAAAAGTTAAAGAACCCAGAGTAGAGCAAGAAATAAAGGATAGAAAACGCCTCTTTGGTGAGATCAGAGGGACAAAGCTTATTTTCCAATTTTACTGAAGGTAAGGTAGAGCACATTCGCTCATCAATACTCCAGCTTTAGCTCCCTGCAAAAGATTATCAATACTAGCAATGAGGATTAAAAAATACCTGTGTAAACCAAAGAGACTACAACAACAATGTAGATCCAAGCATGAAATCATACATATATCAAATAGTCTTCTTTGACTTGCAATAAAAGAGTAACCTAACAAGAATTACCTTTTATCTTTACAAAAATACCATTTCCTTCTGAAAGCAAGTTAATCCCAAACATATGCAAGCATGAAAACAAATACAGGTTACCTCACTAATGTAGAGTAAACTCTATCCAAACATCCATAGATCCCACACAGAAATTGCCTCCAAAGCCTTTTATTCACAATACTCAAGAAAACTATTACAATCTTACAAGCAGAGGTTCCACCTTTTGATGCTGAACAATGGAGAGGTGACCTGCTAAAATAGGAAAAGAGAGACCCAGGGGGGGCCTCATCAATACTGAAGATGAATTCAGAGTTTAGCTGAGTGAAGCCGAGTTGAATTGAAATTGTGTTGAGTTGAACAGAGGAGGTGATTGACACCTCTCTCACCAAACTCCTTCAACGAATCATAAACCTCCAGCACATACCAACCAATGAACAAGATTGAAGATGATATCACTCACTACCCTCGCGTGAGTGTACGGCTCCTCCACGCGTGAGATAGTCTCACCAACCCAATATTCGCTTTGATCCATATTAAAGTCATATGGTATATCCAAATATTACATTGCTCTTGTGTAAAAAGGGGGGTCCACCTCTTGGCTGTCGTATTGCCACACCACGCGTGAGCTCCACCCATCACTCATGATACCAACACATGCAAATGGGTGAGGAGATGCCATTGGTTATAAACCACCACGTAAAACACTTCTTTATTAAAACCAATGCTAAGTGACGCTGTTGCTAAAGTATGAAGCCGCCAATCAAAAGGAACACGAGTGCCATATCACCCATAGTCGCGAATCATACGGATGGTGTAATCTGTGAGCCAAGACTTAGGATAAACGATACTTGGGATACATCATATAACATGACGTGTTTTAAGTGATGAGGCCATTTATTAATATCATTTAAAAACCCAAAGTGCCCATCCTCCAATCGCCACCTTTGTGACATCATACTATGGTGGGCGCCTTCACTATTTAGAGAGGACTCACTAGCCTTGAAAAACAAAATGACGCCTTCCTCATGTGATGATGTCACCTCCAAGGGGTCCACCATGCTCCATTACCATTAAGTCATTTAAAAATCAAAATTTTGACTTTTTAAATATTTTGACCAAGTGCCAATTTATCATAATTTAGCATTAAAATGCTATTTTGATGCATGTTTAGCCCAATAATGCCTCACGGGGTGCTCCGACTGCCCGACTGATGTAGAAAGTGGTCCCCAGGGTAAAGTGGACACTCCGGGTGTGAAAACGAGTGTCCCCACGTCAGAAACGGACTCCGTATATGACTTTTATTACAATCTGAAGTTTTTTTATTAAACCATTAAAAAATGGCTTAAAAAACGGAAAAAAATGATTTTTTGTGGAAATTGACGAAACTCTACGGGGACCTAGTACATGTCCATATGACTCAATTCGAATGCCTATTGTTATCACATATATAGTAGCCGGGCTACCATATTCTATTTTTTCAGACATAGTACTTTTTTCAGGATGATCTCTTACATATGAGATGTTGGGATGAGCAATTTTTTTTTATGGATCATGATTATATTTGTGGACTATTGAACTCTCCCATGTCAGGACTGAGTCTTAGGACACTCAGATTTGAGGACCGATGTAGCCATTTATGTCATTTCAGGGCAGTAGTGGATGCCCAGTGTTATATTAGTACTTTCTCATTGGATAGATGGTGTTTCAGATGGATTATATTGCATGGATATGACTCAGCATTTTATATTGTGTTATGGTTATTATTGCTCTTATACTGATCCTTGTGACAGGTATTGACTTTTGGTATCATGATCTGGCGGTCATATTTATATGGACTTGGTTGTATCTTATACTATGTATTGATGTCCTTACTCTGACTTTGAAGTTCTTGATCTATACTCATTGGTTTTACCCTCCTTAGGGAGAATAGAGGTAGTCATTCCCACCATTGTTTTGGCTTGCTAGTGTTGCCTCCATCATTTCATTGTCCTCACCCATCCATTACCTTCCAGTTCAATTTTCAACCCGACTGACTTCTTGACTTGTGGCATGGAGGACCTTTTTCCCCCGCTAGAACCTTTGTTGGACAAGCCTCTCTGTTTTTATTGTGTCTTGGCTCTGAGTTGGTGACAAAACTTGCCTTTGGTAAGTTGGATAGTATGCCTAAATCATTCTGGTCGGTTGTCCCGATGTTTGGCACTGTGCAGAATTCCCCCTAGTCACTTGAGATGTAGTTGGCTAAAACTGAAAGCTCATGTACTACTTGTATTGAAATATTGAATATGCGCCCATGGAAAATGAAAATGTAAAATTGTGTTTCTTAACATATGTAAAAAGTGCAAGAGCAATAAAAGTGCTAAAATACTCCTTGAAGAGTATAAGAACAGGTCTAAAAAAGCAATGGTTTAAAATATGCTATATCAAAAAATTGCTGACCTTATTAAAAATAAATATGTCCCGAATGAAAGCTGCGACTAGCTGTGCTTTTAAGCACTGGTGAAGTCCCAAAGAGGTCATATAGGCCAAAAAGGCCATGGAATAAAATGTGGTCCTAATGAACTTGGATCAAGATTGATGTAGACATGATGCCTAAGTTGAAAAGCACTCTCTAAACAACTCATCCATTTGTGAGGCACTGCCATTCCTTGTGTTGTTGTTTGTCTAGCATTGGTTATAGTGAGTTTTCCCTTTCCTTGTCCAAAGTGTCATGATGTTGAGTAGGAAGTCATCCTTTGCCTTAGCCTTGTCATTTCCACCCTTCACCCTTCACTAGCAAAATGACTACAGCTATGAAGTGAGTATAGTCTTGAAAGTCCGAGTCTAAGTAATAATAAATAAAGCCTTATATATATGTATTTGTTGATGTACCGCCAGTGAAATGAATGCTACTTGTTGTGATTGTTACTTGAATGAGTTGTAGAGCATGGCTTAACCTTTTCACACTTGCAGCAGATGGATGTATTTTGAGTTATTATTGGTGTCTGATTATTCACAGATGGTTATATGGTTTATTGGGTATGATTGATGATCAGATAGAGACCTATGAGGGGTATGAGTATATGTCTTAGATGGATTGGGACTCTCTGAGTCCAATGAGACAGTTTATTTCCAGTTCCGGGCACTTACAGATGTGATCAGGCTCATTCTGCCTTTCTGATGCAGTTTTTCTTCACAGGTTGATATATTTGAGCAGGGATATGTTTCAGTTGGATCTCCTAGGGCGTTGTAGGGGCATAGGGAGGTGCAGCCACTTGTTTGTACCATAGTAACCCCATACCAGAGAGCCTGGTGGGCTCAGTTTGACAACGCAGGCACCCTAGGAGGCTGTTTTGGCAGGATCACGTTTCTCGAGGCAGATTAAAAAATGATATAATGGCTATTGAAGAAATCGATTTGGGACTACTGAGGCAAGGAAATGACATGGGATGAGTCATGATGATGAGAGTGATGTCCTCCACACCTTCTTCAGCAGTTGCAGCTCCTGATTTGGTCCACACCTATTTTTTGGGCATTTTTTATTATTTTCTGGAGCTTTTTTTGGAGGCTCACGATTTCCTCAAGGAGGCACAAAAGTCAAAGAATTAAATTGTTATATTATTAATTGTGCCATGGGGACACCCAAAGGGAGTTAGTCAAACACTCCTTGGACTCACCATGTGCTTTCATTTATTTCTTGTTGAGTGGGTTACCTTTATTTAGGTGGTTTAGTCCACTTTGGTAAATTATGGTTATATTGATCCATATGTTGCATGTTGAGCTCATCTCAACCATTGATTAGAACATTTCATCTTTTAATCTTAGCCACTTGTTTTGAAAGTGGTTAGGATTTGGTTATGATTGAGGTTCTCTCATTTCTATTTAAAGGAGAGAGCTTCTCATTTGTAAAGGGTCTTTGGCTCTTGGATCTGAATAATAGAAAGACTTTTTATGTGGAAATTTTCTGGATTTGCTTTGCATCTGATGTGCTCAAATAGTGATTAGCTTGTCTTCAGCTCACTAGCATTGTGGAAATTCTCGTGAGATCTATTTTTTTCGTGGCTATCATTGTTTTGTCTACAGGAGGGCGTTTTGGCTAGAACGTTTTGTAGGGGGGACCTCAACTCGCTCGGTTCTTTTCGTCTTGGATCAGGGGATTTTCATTAGTTTCATTGCGATCTATGATTACTTCATTTTACTGTCTTGTAGCATTCAGTTTCTTTATTTTGTATGTGCAAATCTGATATGGTTGACGTTTGCTCATGCAGGGTAGGAGGCGCTTTGATGGCTTGGAGCTTGCATATGCCATAGAAATCACGGGGATTTTCCAGGATTGATTGGGATAGCGAGGATCGTCACTTTTAGAGACTTCTACAAGCTTATCTAGGTAAGATCTACAGGTAATTTCTTCTTTTTTGATCTTATTCCATTGTACCTTGCTGAAATTTAACTATTTTTCTGAAAACTCCTAAAACACTAAAAACCTAAAAAATCAAATAATCAGGGAATCGTCCGATATTTTGCCAAACCATTTCTGGGTTTCATAGATTGGGCCTCCCCCTAACTAAATCAACTGGAACGCTGGTCAAGTTCCTCATAGATTGACCTAGATCTGATTTTTCAGCAGAAAACTGCATTAACCCCCCACTGAAAAAAATGACCTACTAGGGTTTTGAGTTTTTATGATTTCTGACTTCACAAACGGATAGATCGGGTCTTGGGCAGTCCAAATCAACCCCAACGCTGTCAAGAGGCTCAACAGTTTGACCGGGATCTGAAAAATAGACTGAAACTGCCCTAGCGCGCTCACTGAAAATTGGCGTTTTTTGGAAGTAGGTTTTTTCTGAAATCTGACATGATAGGCTGATAGATCGGGTCTCAAGCATCCCAGAACACTCAACGTTGTGCTAATTGATCCTGGTTTGCCCTAGATCTGGAAAAATCAGTTTTCAGCCTCCTAGCCCCATCATCAGATTTTGACTTTTCTAGATCTGATTTTCCTGCCGTTTTCCTGATTTGGGCTTGTAGATCAGGTCTCCCTGATCTCTTCTCATCCTCAACGTTGAGCCATCAGCCTTTTGGTATCCCCTAAAGCTTCAGATTTGTCTTCCTAGGCCCTAGCACTAGCTATCTACTGAGCCAGGTTTCCTGTACCTTGGTTTTTCTGGACCAATTGCTTTCTGGTTTCGTAGATCAAGGTGTTTCCCAAGTGGGTTTCCTGAAACGTTGTCTTACTGCTGACTCCATTGCCCAATGCATACAAAGCATTGATCTCCAAGCTAGTGCTGCCTTTAGGCTCTTAGCCTTTGCCATCTACCAACATTCACTGATAGCTCAAACACCTTTTACTGAGTCTGATTTCTAGGTACTGGATAGTCCCAACTCTATTCGTGCTCGCCCTGTCATAGTTACGTTTCCCAAGACAGTTGCTAGTACCTAAACCCTAGAGCTAGGGTTCCCATTCACCTTGCACCTTAAGTGCCTTGAAGCCCCATCTGATCTTCTTTTGGTGTCTAGGTTTGATCTCTCCTGTAGGGAGCAGATCCGGGTCTCCCCCATTGTTGTCCTGGACTAGGATAACCTGAAGTGAAGGCTGCCTTGATTGGCGTGACAACTATCCATTTGGGAGTCTAGGTAGTCGTGGTTCCACCCCTTAGTTGCTTGCCCCTCTACCATCCATTCTGGATCCACCTTAAGCAGGCGACTACAAGGCGGGTGATAACACCTAGCATGGTGAAAAACACCGACATGAAGGCTTTAATAACCTCCCTAGGCTGAAACACCAAGATGACTACCCCAGCTTTGGAGGTGTGAGTGAAAAACTCAGAAATTATTAGTCGTTTGTTCAACAACCAATAATAACCAAGGGAAAAAACACTCTGGGCTAGTCGGCTTGATGCTTAAGTCTGGGACGCCGAGCTTTTTATAAAAAATTAAATGCTAGGACATTTTTTACAATTTCCCCAAGGGGGTATGAACATGTGTTACAAAAAATAAAACGACCATGAAGGCCTGAAAGGACTTCTAAACTCTGAATATGAACAAGTATCTTGTTCATTACTGGCGGTTCAATGAAAGTCCAACTAGGTGCAACCTAGTCGGTAACATCTGGCTCCAACTGTGGGACGTGTGATTGATCTGAACTTCGTGGAAATCGATCATACGAGAAACCTAGAATCTCTGTTCCTGCATAAAAACTAGGATAAGTCAGTCACATGTATATAGATAACCATATGAAACAAAATAAGTGGCAGTATATGATACAAAAATGAATTTTTTTTTTTTACTACAACTAATATATAGAAAATAATGTACAAAGTAATATACAGAAAATGAACTAAGCTAATAAATAAAATGCGAAGAGAGGTTTAGAGAGTGGGGATACAAAGATGCCCCCATGGGCATCAGATATTTTCACTGAAAAACAGTTTCAGAATTTGTCCATTGACAGACAGACTTTGCTTTTCCCCATCCATGTCACTAAGATAAAAAGAGTTGTCACCCGCCACATCATGAATAATGTAAGGGCCCATCCATAAACTGTCAAATTTTCCATGCTTTCCCGGCTTTTCTCTCCATTTGTCCCAAAGTAACACCGTGTCTCCTTTCTGAAAAACCCTTGGTTTGGATGATTTGTCAAAATTTCTCTTAACCTTATCCTGTTTTTTAATACTCTGATTAATGACCCTTCTTCTGACCTCATCCAACTCTATCAGCTCATTTATTCTACTCTGAAAGTCATCCTGATCTGAACCTGAATCTTGCAGAGTTTGATACACTGGTAACTGAAGATGAATAGGCAAAGTCACATTCACGCCATAAACCAACTCGAAAGGAGTTTTTCCCGTTGCACTTTTCTTAGTAATTCTATCCGCCCAAAGTGCAAACTTGATTTTACTATCCCATGCCTTCTTGTTGTCACCGACAATCTTTTTTACGATGGTCATCAAGTTTTTATTGCTTGACTCAGCCAGACCATTTCCCTGGGGATAGTAATTTGAGGAATGGGATAGGTTGATGCCATATTTAAAGCAAAATGAAGACAATGCTACTGAACTGAAAGCTTTGGCATTATCTGTGGTTATCTTAGCAGGAACCCCAAATCTAGTGATGATTTTGTCTTCCAGGAAGTCCATAACCACTTTTTCAGTTGCTGCTTTAGTAGGTATGGCCTCTACCCACTTGGTAAAATAATCTGTCGCTGTTAAAATCCAAGTATAACCATTACTTGAATTGTATTTAAATTTCCCAATGAAATCAAGACCCCATTGCTGAAAATGGGCTTGGATTACTACCGGATTTAGGGGTAATGCAACAAGCTTCTGTTTTCCTGTGAACAGTTGACATTTTTGGCAATTCCTAATAGACTTGTGCACATCAGTAAATAAAGTGGGCCAATAGTATCAGGCTCTAAGGATCTTGTGAGTTGTAGTTTTGGCTGCAAAGTGGCCGCCACAAAATCCTGAATGAAACTCCTCCAGGAGTCTCGAGATTATTTTTCATCCACACACCTAAGTATGAGACCATCCGGGTTTTTCCAACCCAATCCTCTTGGGTGAGGTAGTACTTAGTGGCTTGCAATCTTAGTGATCTTCTCTTGTGGCCCATTAGATGATCGGGATATGTTAAGTTGAGGAGGTAGAATATAATGTCTGCATACCACTGTTGTTGTTGAAGATGTTGAATTCCAGTTGAAATGGATGATGCCGGTGAACTGTTCTGACAGACCATACCTAAGGCTTGTTCATTTCCCTCTGTCATCATCTTGGCAAGTCCCTGCCCCTTGATTAATTTAGTGGGTTTGATCTCCAAGTCATATTCCTGGATCTTTGATACCCACTTTCCCCTTATACCAAGGCAATCTTGTTGAGACAAGATATCCGTCACTGCTGAATGAGGGACATAGCCAACCACTTTGGTAACCTATATAAGTTCTGAAGTGTTTCAAAGATTTGACAAGGGCGTAGGCTTGTTTTTCCATGGTAGTGTACTTAAGTTCAGAATTCTGCAAGGATCTACTCATGAATGCAATGGGTTGTTCTTGACCCTCTTTGTTCTTCTACAAAAAAACTCTGACAATTGTGTCTTCTGATGCAAATGAGAAAATCTGGAAGTCTTTGGAGTAATCAGGACTTATCAAAACAGGAGACCTAGAGATGCAGCCTTTTATGGATGCAAAAGCTTCTTTACCTTCTTTATCCCATTCAAACTTAGCATCTTTCTTTAGTAGCTTCTACATAGGTTTCATCAATTCTGCTAAGTTTGGTATGAATCTCCTTATAAAGTTGATCTGACCATTGAAGGACTGTAGGGCTTTCTTGTTATGGGGTAAGGAATTTTTTTTTATAGCTTCTACTCTCTCTAGGTCAATTTTGACCCCATCTTTGGAAATGATGTGTCCAAGCAACTTACCCTTATCAACTCCAAGTGTTGACTTAGATGGGTTCAATGATATGCCAAACTTTCTGTATCTCTCAAACACTTTTCTGAGATGAGATACATGGTAAGATCTTTCTTTTGAAAAAACAGTAAGGTCATCTTGGTAGATTTCTATTATTTTCCCAATTAACTCATTGAAAGCATAATCCATGGCTCTTTGGAATGTTTCCCCTGCATTCAAAAGACCAAAAGGCATCCTTAAATACTCAAATGTTCCCCAAGGTGAGGTGAAGGTGGTTTTGTGTCGATCCTCCTATTTTACTAGCACCTGGTTATATCCTGAGAAACCATCTAGCATGGACATTATACCAGATCCAGTTACTCTTTGCAGTAATGTTTCCATATCAGGTAGAGGGTAATTGTCCTTTATGCATGAAATATTCAAGTTTCGAAAATCGATGCATATCATCAACTGCCCATTCTTTTTTCTTACCACAACCAAATTTGAGCACCACGATGAATGTTTGGTAGGTGCAATGATGCCAGCTGCCAACATTTTCTGTAGTTCTTTCTAAACCATGGAGGCCAACTTGGGATTTTTTCTTCTAAGTTTTTGCCGAAAAGGTTTAGCTTCTGACCTTAGGGGGATAGTATGTTGGAATATGTCATCCCGATAGGCTTTTAACTCATCATATGTAAAATAAAACACATCTTTGTACTCCTTTACTAACTCTATTAAATCTTTTCTTTCTTTATCAGAAGTACCTTTTCCATTTTTTATATTTCTTGGTTCTTCATCAGTACCAATGTTTATTTCTATGTAATCATCCAACTTTATTGCTTCTTTCTTTTTATATCTGTCCTGTCTATCAAAAGTGTGCTCCCATTCAATAACATTCATGGGAATAGGGTTTCTTGGCTGATCCTCTTGTTCAACATGAGAACTTTGCTCATCCTGATAGTTGATCTGACAGTTGGTAAATTCATGCATATTGTTAATAAATCTTATGATCTGATCGTCATCTTGAAAAACTTGCAAATGATCAAGGTTATCGGGGATTGAATGCCTGAAATTTATTTCAAATTTTCCATCTCCTTTTACCAATTCCTCTGTGAACTCTAACGTTGAAGCTGCAACTGCAAGTCTATCTGCCTCACTATTTTCTGCGCGGGGAACCGCTATAAGGTCTAATGCACTGAAATACTCCATGATGGCCCAAATTGTATTTCGACACTTTTTAAGCCTTTCACTTTTACATGCAAAAGTTTTCTTAACTTGGGAAATAATTAGATTTGAATCACCTTTAATACTTAACACTTTGATACCCATATCTTTAGTAATCTCAAGCCCTAAGACTAGTGATTCATACTCCGCCACATTATTGGAAGCATCAAATTCAAGTCTGTAAGCAAAATTGAATTTCTTGTTTGAAGGTGAAGTTAAGACTATACCGGCTCCTTTT